>OZ024824.1:10806031-11131203 GCA_964016985.1 Anodontia alba
TACCGATGTGGAACGGTTTGTGCAATTTTTGTAGGGAACTTCCCTAGGAACAATCCTTTCAAGAGTTTGGTTGAAATCCATAAAGAGGTTACGGAAGAGTCGGGACCCAGGGTGAAGTTAGCTAGCTGTAAAAGTGCTTTAAATCCCCCGGTGGTTTGCTCTACCGACCGTTCTAAGGCGGTGGTCCCGGTGTTAGTCTTACTCTTTGTTGCTTTGTGGTTTATTCTACGAGGCGATTTGTTGTATGTCTTTCCGTGTGTCATTTTGTTCTTGTGTTTTTCAGTCCTTTTAGTATTGCGATTACCTCGCTTGGGGAAGAGAGAGCTAATCTTAGTGCTTTTCGTACGTTTTTTCGGTTTGTGCTTGTTTAGATTTGTCGGTTTTCTCTTCCTCTTGGGGTCTGGGAAGGGCTGCGGTTTGTGATTGTGGCACTCCCTGGACTTTTTTCTTACCTTTTTTGCCCATTGAAATTTTTCTATTCCTATTCCTATTTCTTTTTTTTTTTTTTTTTTTTGGCTCTGGCCTCATTTTGTGCACTGGAGCAGAACGATTTGAGCATTTTTGATAGACGACCTCCCAAGGAACAATCCAAGCTTTGTTGATTTGTTTTTGTTCAGGTTTTACGGCCCAGTCAACCCAGTAGGGTCATGCTGAGCATGGTCACTTTACCTAGCCACAATTTTACTGGGCGGGCTTAGTCCTCTAAGCGGTTAACCAGTATTGTGCACATTCTTTCGCCAGAAACTGACAACTGCCCTTCTTGTTTGTTTGTGTTTAGGTTTTAAGGCCCAGTCAACTCATCCTTTTTGAATCAGAGGAAGGGAGAGAGTGACCGCAGAAAATCTTTCATGATAAAATCTCCATGAAAGAATGTTGCCAACCTGGCGGGAGTTGAACCCGCAACCTCCTAAACACCAGCCGGCCGCACAACTGAGCCACCAAGGCCGGCCCAAGTTTTGTTGATATCTGCCAAGTTATGGATCCAGGAGATTTTGTTTGATTTTTTTCTGTCTTTAGCTCTGGTCACCATTTTGTGCCGCGGAGAGGAATAGTTTGAGCAATTTTGGAAGGGGACCTCAAAAAGAACTATCCTATCAAGTTTGGTCTAGTGATTACAGAGGTTACAGAGGAGATGTTGTTTGTTTCTATTTTTAGCTCTGGACGCCATTTAGTGCAACGGAGCAGAAAGATTTGAGCAATTTTGGTAGAAGACCACCCAAGCAACAATCCTATCAAGTTTGGTTGAAATCTGCCCAGTAGTTACAGCAGAATTTTGTTTGGCTTTTGTTTTCCTATTTTTAGCTCTGGCAGCCATTTTGTGCAGCGGATCAGAAAGATATTAGCAATTTTGGTAGAGGATTTCCAAAGGAACAATCCAATCAACTTTGGTTGAAAAAAAAAGGTAAGAGAGAGGTCCAGGGGGTGCCATAATCACAAACCGCAGCCCTTCCCAGACACCAAGAGGAAGAGGAAACCGACAAATCCAAAGCCCAAATCCAAACAAGCACAAATCGAATAAACTTACAAAAAGCACTAAGAATAGCTCTCTCTTCCCCAAGCAATGCAATCGCACTGCTAAAAGGACTGAAAAAAACACACGAATAAAATGACACAAGATAAGACAGAAAACAAATCGCCTCGTAGAATAAATCACAAAGCAACAGAGAGTAAGACTAACACCCGGGACCGTCGCCTTAAAATGGTCAGTAGAGTAAAACCACTGGGGTTTGGGGGTGGGGGTGGGGTTTAAAGCACTTTTATAGCTAGCCAACTTCACCCTGGGTCCCTATGCTACTCTTAATACAGAAATACATAAAAATTCGGTTTGCAGAAAGGCTCCCAACTCAGTCAATGTATCAAAGCGAAAACATAAAAATCAAATTAATCACTATAATAAACAAAGATGAGGATTCATGCCTAATTCTACTGTATGCCAAATGAAAACCAATAAATGAACCACGGCAGGCCAAGCCAAAGACATATCGTCAAGCCCCAACCCACTGGTTAAAATTTTACGAAGAGGCCATCATTGAGTCAGAGGCCCGAACCGCCGTCGTGCAATTAAAGAGTGAAGCATAGCCATCAACAATGATTGGGTTGACAACTAGGCATGCAGTCTGCTGCATAATATCCTGGCTATCGCCAGTTCTTTTATAACGGTTAATAAGTTTTCTGAATTGCTTTGAAAAAGTAGATTTTCCTACAATTTTTCTAAATCTGTACACTAAGTCACTATAACATTCTGGTTCCGAGATACCTTGTTGCAGAAGAGTTTTCAGACTGACGCTATATTTTTCTACCAAGGCACTGTATCTGCGATAAAATTTCGAAAATGCCTTACGAAGTTTAAAATAACGATAGCCCTGCCTAAGAAGTTTGGCAGTAAGGACTTTATTACGGTAGTTAAAGTCACTAAGATTTGCAGAAGCTCTGGCGAATCTAATAAGTTGAGATATGTGTACCCCATATGAGGGACGCCAGGGGACATCACCATTCAGAAAAGGGAAATTGACTATATCAAAATCAAAATTGTCCCGTTTATCATAAATTTTTGTGGAAACTGTACCATTAGAAATACACAGATTCAAATCCAAAAAAGGTGCCTCGGTATCGGAAGAATTTGCTCTATTTAATTAGAGTTCTTTAGGGTATATGCGGTCCACCGTTTGGTCAAAGTAAATATTGTCAATATTTAATAAATCATCAAGGTATCTTAAGTTCAATTGAAAGCCTCAATAATGTCAGCCTGATTTTCACCTGAGAGAGACTTCATGAAATCTCTCTCATAACAAAAAAGAAACAAACCTGCAACGAGGAGCACAATTAGTTCCCATCGGAATACCAATAGTTTGCCTATAAAGTTTAGTTCCAAATCTAATAAAAATATTATCCAAAAGATAAACAAGGGCATCGCAGACTTTTTGACACGACCATAAATTGTGTTTATTGTATACATCATAAGTGAAAAAAGCACATTCTTCGTTGCAAGCCAAATATTGGGTATTCTCCCGAATAAAGGTTCAGTTAATTAAATCAATAAGTTTATCTTTAATAAGATGATGAGATAATGTACTATACAGTGAAGAAAAATCATATGTAGACAATTTAGAAGCCTGAAAGTTTTTAGTTTTGAATTTATTGAGAACATCATTGGAAATTTTAATTGACCAAAAATAGCTAATTCCGTCCCTTTCGTAAACAGTATCTATTCCAATGTTTTTTAACAGCACTAAATCCACCTAGTGGTTACAGGGGAGATGTCATTTGAAATTTATTCTATTTTTAGCCTTGGCAGCCATTTTTGCAGCGGAGTGGAATGATTTGAGCAATTTTGGTAGAGGGACTCCAAAGAAACAATCCTGCCAAGTTTGGCTGAAATCCGTCAAGTTATTATGGAGTTTTTGTTTTCTATTTTTAGCCCTGGCGGCCATTTTGTGCAGTGGAGCGGAATGGTTTCAGCAATTTTTATAGAGGACTTCCCAAGAAACAATCCTATGAAAGTTGGTTGGAATCCGCCCAGTGGTTACGGAGATGTTGTTTGAAGATTTTTTTTCTATTTCTAGCTCTGGCGGCCATTTTGTGCAGCTGAGCAAAAGGATTTGAGCAAATTTCGCTAGAGGACCTCCAAGGAACAATCCTATCAACTCTGGTTAAAATCTGGCCAGTAGTTACAGCGGAGGTCATTTGAAGCAAACTGTGGACGACGCACGACGGACGGCCCACGACAGATGCAAGACACAGGGCGATCACAATAGCTTACCCCGAGCAATATGGTATATTATTTTGGTTGATGCCAAAAGGAAGATGAACAAACAACGACTGACAGCATACACATTACAAACCAGTGAGAAGCAAAGTATTTAGTTTCCTATTATCCAACAAGGTGGTCGCAATGCCAGGCAGAAACCAATAAACATAAAAATAAGACAACAATCCATATCATGTCATATCTATTATTACCGCACATACCCCTATAAGCGCAGAGTCAAACCCATTGCATGGTCTTCAGATTACAGCCAGTGTATTTTTGTCTTCTTCTTTATAAAAGCATATGATGTGGGTACCCATTTGAATTGCATCAACTTGTTGATGTAATTCAAATGAGTACCCACAACATATGCTTTTATAGAGAAAATCAGAAAAATAAAACACAAAAAACATCACGTAATTATCATTTGATAAGTCCTTTGCTAAGCTTTGTTTAAGTTTACTCTTAGTATACGTGGATACATATTTTACCATTAGTTTCCCAAGTAATTTTGAAAAAAAAAACCTTGGCGAACGGCGCGGTAATTAGGTCGAATACGGTAATAAGAATCTATACTTTCACTCATTACGCTTCATAATAACACTCATTTTTAACCACGCTAAACCCTTCACCGACCACAATAACATTGGTAAAACACAGCTACAATCAAGAGGGCATATCTCTAGAATAAATAATCTGATCTGGAAAGATTTCAAATTCATCCAAGACTTCATCCACATTCACTGTATCTGCAAGTTTCAGGATTATCCAATTAACGATTACGCTGATGATAAAGTGAAATATAGGCTTTTTCAGCGATCAAGGGGACGTAACTCTAAGACAAATGATCTATAAACTCATCCGAGATTTCATTCGTGTCCACCTCATTTGTAAGTTTTAGGGCAAATTTCAGGAAGATGCAATAGAAACTGAATGAGCTGTACTGATGACAAAGTCAAACAGAGGCTTGTTTCAGCAATCAAGGGGACCTAATTCGAAGATTTATGACCCGATCTGGCCCGTTTTGAACTCATCTATGATTTCATCAATTTCACTGGAGCCTTCAGCAAAGGTGACCTAAAAAATGGAGACATCGCAGAAAGTCCACAAACAAAGAACATAGCCGTCTACAGGGAATCGGATAAGATTTTCAGAAATTTTCCCTCTCAGATCTATCAGGTGCATTAATTTGATGCATTTTATAAACCCAGAGGTAGGAATCAAATACAACATTATAGATAACTAAAGAGAGCTTTCGTCACTTCATTCATTTTTTAAGTTCCATTATAAAGTACTTTCAAATACGATTTAACAGATTAAAGCATCTGATCAGGGTCTACACTGTTTGCCACTCACCCAGCATTTTACACACATTCACTTGCTGTAAATTGGACTAACTGAAAAGGGGCATATAAGATAAAGAGTAAGGAGTGTGAATATTTAGGGTAAATACAGTATCCGAAATTTATCCAAAATTTCCCTTGAAAATGAAATTTTGAGCCAAAGGGATCTACAAACCTCTCTTTGACTCAAAATTCCGTTTCCAAGGGTTTTGAACAAATTTCGGATACCATATTTCGAATGAAGCCCTGCAAACCCCCTCTGAATCTGTCCCTGAGAACTGAAATATGAAGTTTTTTTAAAAGTAAAACATATTTTAACGAGTAATACTTAACCTATAGATAATGTGCTATTCTATTCTGTTATTCACCCCCTCCACAGAAAAAACGACCTTTCAGTCGTTATAAAGTCTTAATTCAGAAGGTCCCTTTAACAGTTACCTGTATGACGTAGTTCCTCCCGCTCAAATGATCACGTGTCAGTTTCTTTTATGTGTAAAACAATACACAATTAGGAGAAAGGAGCGAGGGAAGGGAGGTGGGACGATAAATACTTATCTATAGGTTAAGTATTACTCGTTAAAATAATGTTTTACTTTTAAAAAAACTTCATTTTAACTTCGTAATACATTAACCTATAGATAATGTGCTAGAATTTGTAGAATAGGAGGGAGGATTTCTCCTAATAAGTTAGTCCCGACTTCTGAATTAAGGCTTAATAAAAGGATTTATTTTTTATATATATATAATGAGGACATAATCAGTGCTTAAGGCAATAATAAGATCCTTTAACCAAGGATAAAGTAATCCAGGGTTAACATATATATATAATAAAGATATAATTAGTACCTCTCTAATATAGCATCAGGTCTAGGGGGGCTGTTGACGTTGTCTACACATCCATAGCTGATTGCTGTTGGCCCCCCACCACTTTTTGGGCCACTACAATGGGGCCCAAACTTTGGAGATTCTGTGCTTGTTGAGACATGTCTCTGAGATAGAATTTGGCAAAAGTTGATGAACTATTCCAAACCGCTGCTTGAAGTATATCATTGAGAGGAACTTTGTCGAAGAAAGCCCAAGAAGAGGAAAGAGCTCTAACTTCATGAGCTTGGATTTTAAGGAAAGAGATATCTCGTTTAGTGAGTTTCCTATAGGCAAGTTTAACAGTGTAAGATATCCATCTCGAGATAGTATCTTTAGAGATATCCTTATTGCCTTTAATAGGAAGAAAAAGTCTAGTTCTATTTTGGCGATAAGAGCTAGTCATTTTGAGATAGAATTTCAGAGCCCTAACGGGGCAAAGAAGTCTGTCAGTATGTTCCCATTTACATATTCGAGCAAGACTAGGAACAACAATAGGATCTGGTTTAACAGAAGGAAGCTGGTTTTTTGCTAAAAAACCAGATTTAAGAATCAAGGAAACTGAACCATCAGATTGATTAAATCTTAAATGTTGTGAATCCATAGCTAGAGCATGTATTTCACTACACCTTTTAGCAGTGGCAAGAGCTAAGAGAAAGGCTGTCTTAATAGTAACGTGAAATTTAGAAGCCTTATCAAGAGGTTCAAAAGGTGGTTTTTGTAGACATACTAAAACCCATGATAAGTCCCATTTAGGTGTAAGAGATCTTTGTACTGGTCGTTGAAGTTCAAAGGATCTGATAAGTTCAGATAAAACTGGATTAGATCCGATTCTATTACCAGTTTTGAATTTTAAAGTGTTAGAGATCATAGATCTATAACCTTTAATAGTACTAATCTGACATTTCTTTTCCGAAAAAAGAAAGATTAAGAAATCGGCTATAACTGTAATAGGGGCCGAGATCGGATTAACCTTTTTTGTATGACACCAATTAGAGAAGATGTTCCATTTTGCATCGTAGACTTTTTGTGTAGATGCTCTTCTTGATCTGGAGACAAAATCTGCAACGTTTTGTGAAAATTTCTTATCTCTGATTGATTGTTTGATAACTCCCAAGCGTGAAGGTCGAGAATTGGGAGGTTTTGATGTACAAATCTTCCTTTGGATTGAGTCAGTAGTCTTGGAATTAGTGGCAGACGAATCGGAGCTGACACTAATAGAAGAAGAAGTTCTGAGAACCACTGTTGCTGTGGCCAGAACGGAGCTATGAGAACTATTCTGCACTGATGTTGTCGGATTTTCTCTAGAACAGCAGGTATCAGAATAAAAGGAGGAAAAGCATATGCATGAAGATGATTCCAGTCCATGGACAGGGCATCTATCGCTAGTGCTTTGTAGTCTTGTACTGGAGAGACATATAATGGGAGTCTGTGGTTGAATCTTGTCGCAAACAGATCCACATTTGGGAAGTTGAGCATCTGGAATACTGAATTCGCAACTGTTTGATCCAGAGCCCATTCTGTCTTGATAGGTTTGTCTAGTCTTGAGAGGCGGTCTGCAAGAATGTTGAATTTGCCTGGGATGTGACGTACTCTGATAACTATGTCTTGTTCCAGGCACCAATTGAGTATTTTCCAAACTTCTACGCAAAGATTTGGGGAATGAGTGCCACCCTGTTTGTTGATATATGAGACCACCGTTGTGTTGTCTGTGGATATCATGATGCAAGAATGGTGAATAAATGTTTTGGCTTGTTTCAGTGCTAATCGTATGGCCATCATTTCTAACATATTGATATGGAGCTGGGATTGGTTTTCTGTCCAGCGACCATGAAAGGACAGTGTTGTCGGCTCTAAATGAGCTCCCCATCCGTAATGACTGGCATCCGTATAAAGGAAGAATTTGGGGTCTGGAGGATGGATTGAAGTCCCTGTCTCGAATCGAATGGGGTTTATCCACCATTGTAAGTGAGATCGAATCATGCCGTTTATCGAGATCGGGTGATCGAGAGGAAGAATATGAGGTTTCCAGACTGACAGCAGGCACATCTGAAGAGGACGTAAGTGCAGTCTGCCCAGGAGAACAAGGTCTGCTGCAGCACTGAGTTTGCCCAAAAGAGAAAGGAAAGTTCGTGCCGATACATGTTTTGCTGACATTATTTTCTTGATTGTTAGAATTAGGTTCTGTACACGATCCGCTGGAACCCTGACTAAATTTTGTTGCGTCAGAAATTCCATACCTATGAAGGTGAATTTCTGAGCAGGAAAGAGGTCTGACTTCTTGAGATTTGGCAGAAAACCTAGGCTTTGAATAGTTTGAATGCAAATCTTTGTCTGAGTAATCAGACGGTTGTGAATCAGATTTTTTATCAGCCAATCGTCTAGGTATGGAAAAACTGATATGGCACGTTGGCGTAGAAAAGCTGCAATAACGTCCATCAGTTTCGAGAAAATTAACGGACTTAGGGACATTCCGAACGGTAGGGCCGAAAAGTGATATACTTGATCTTCGTGTACGAAACGAAGATACTTCCTGGATTGACGATGTATCGGCACATGTAGATATGCATCTGTTAAATCTATGGAGACAGCCCAATCGTTGAGTCTCATCGCTTGTCTTACCGATTTGACTGTCTCCATTTTGAATGCTTGTTTCTCTATGTAACGGTTTAATAAAGACAGGTCTAATATTAAACGAAACTTTCCGTTCTTTTTTGGCACAAGGAATATCCGGGAATAAAAGCCGGGAGTTTCCGGATTCTGTACCCTTTCCACTGCCCGTTTGTTGAGAAGATTTTCGATCTCTTCTCTGAGAAACGGGGAGGAGGATTGACTCATTCTGATCGGAACAGATGACAAAGGAGGAATTTTGATGAATGGTATCCTGAATCCGTTTCGTACGATAGAGAGGACCCATTTGTTGTCTGTTATTTCCTCCCATTTTTCCGCAAAATGGGCCAATCGTCCTCCCACTGGAATGTCCGCGAGCGGAAGAGCAGGCAGTGGAAAGGGCGGGCCTTCATAATCTTGCGGAGGAAGAGGCAGGTTTAGAGGAGGGGAACTGACGGATGTTACCAGTCCTCTTGATATTATCTTTCTTAATGTGAGAAGATCAGCTTTGAGGAATATTTTTGGACCTATACGACTGCGTAGGTTTAGGTCTGGATGTTGTTTGTTTAGCAGGATATTTAGGTATCTTGAAAGCTCTGCTCTGCGAAGGAGGCTTATAAGAATGAGATTGTGACTGAATGGATGTAGAAGCTAGAAACCTTTGCTGTTGAGCTTCGAAGTTTGATTCAGCTATTTCTTTTATCCTGCCGTCAAATAAGGATTTTGAGTTAATTGGAGCGTTCCTTAACTCGTATGTGGAATTGTCGAGTAGTAGTTTAGACGAAGCCAGGGCTGCGTCCCTCCTAGCTTGGAATAAATCAGTAGTTAAAAGTGTAGACATGGCAGTAGCATGTTTAATCGATTTGGCTACGGCCTCCAGAAGTCTGGAAAGGGCCGCAACCGACATCGATTCCTGTTGTAATGAAAGGAAGGTAGCTGAAGAAAATAGATCAGCATGAGAATTAATAGCGACTAGTTTTCTAGCCTTCCTTTCCCATGCTTCTAGATTCTTGAGCGGAATAGAAGCTCTTCCTTTATTAGAAATGTCTAGGAGCGACGCATCCGCTTCTAATTGAGGGATATTATCAGTTGGCAAATATTGGTTTTGGCTCTTGTAGAATTTAGTCGGAGCAAGAGCCGAAACCATGCTTTGCGGACAAATCCAATCTCTTGAACATTTGTCCGATTCTAGTCTATTTTGAATATATTTTGTTGTATTTTGTACTAATTTGGATTGTGGGAGGACAAGTAATGGAGTGGAACGAGACTCCATTAATTGTTCGATCCCAGAGAGAGGTTTTAATGGAGCTTGATCCTGCTGAGTTTTGGGGCATAACTCAGGAGGAAGAAGCCGGAAGACCTCGTTAATCGCACGATCAAATGACCAGACTTCGGATTCAGTTTCCGAATCTGACTCCTTATTCTGTTGAGTGAGATTCGGCTGAATCTGATCGTAATTAATAGGTTGATTTGTGATTTGACTAAAATTAGTCTCCTCAGGTTGTATTGGAGTTGGCGTTTGAACAACCTGGGGAGATTTATGAGCCCTTGTATATCTACCAATGTCAAGTTGAGATTGGGAGGAATTTGATGAAGAAGAAGGCGTCATCGATCGTCTTCTTCTCTTTTTATGAGAGTGCTTAGATCTCTTTGAATTTTTCTTTCGCCGAGAAGAACTCAAAGAGTCTGATCTGGAAGTAAAGATAGAAGAAGAGGACGATCGATGTCTTCTTCTCTTTTTAGATTTATGCTCTCTTTTAGACTGATCCTTCCTTGAAGGTCTGGAGATAGATAAATCATTTGAATTTGGAGGCTCAATCATTACACTCGGATCTGAGACCTGCGAAAAATCAGGTTCGAGTGGAATAATCTGTCTAGAGGAAGAAGCTGGATTAGGAAGTTCTAGTCTATTAGAACGTTCGTAACCAGGAATAAAGACATTGGATAGTCTGTGGACACTACCCTGTGAAATATGGCTACTTATGGACGGAGCGTAGCTTTGTACAGGCACATTTATAGGAATATAACCAGGCGGAATTTGTGTTCGTAGGTCATACGGGAATGACTGTAAACCCATGCCTGGTTGACTGGAGCCTAGTTGACTGATGCCTGGTTGACTGGTGACTGGTTGACTGGTGACTGGTTGACTGGCGACTGGATGAACGGAGATAAGTTGCCCAGTGACTGGATGACTGGTGACTGGTGACTGGTTGACTGGTGACTGGTTGACTGGTGACTGGTGGGCTTAGTGCCCGGTCAGACTCTAAGTCCGCCAGGCTGCCACCTTGATGGGTCCTGCCCCGAGCAGTAAAGCTATGAGGGGCGGTGCTCCCATCAACTGTCCCGTTGTCAGACATGTCTGACTGGGACTTCTTGGATTTCTTTGATTTCTTCTGTTTTCTCTTCTGCGTCATAACTGATTTTCTAGTAGCATGAAGGCGTCTTCTTTCTGTTAGGTTCCAAACTTTTTCTGTCCAGGAACTACAAATATAATACGGAGAGATACGTGTGCAAGAATTACAAGTTAGACAAGATAAATGTGTATCCCATTTAGCTTTTAAATGGCCACAGTTGCCGCGGGCGAAATGCATCGACTGACGCGGAAACAAAGGAAGAAATTTAACATTGAGAAAACAAGAAATCTAAGATCGATATTTCGAAAATAAGTACATAGATAGTAGAAGGAGTGAATATAGAACCAGAGAAAGTCAAGGATATAAAAATTTTAACCATGTAGAATAATTTTAATCCATTTTTTCTAACACAGAATAATAATCCTTGAACATTCAAAGTCCACAGAAAAGAAACTGACACGTGATCATTTGAGCGGGAGGAACTACGTCATACAGGTAACTGTTAAAGGGACCTTCTGAATTAAGACTTTATAACGACTGAAAGGTCGTTTTTTCTGTGGAGGGGGTGAATAACAGAATAGAATAGCACATTATCTATAGGTTAATGTATTACGAAGTTAAAATTGTCTTTGAATCCTTGCCCTGCTGAACCCAGATATATCCTGCCTTTGCAAACAGTCTAGCTCCAGATCAGCTGGCTTCCGAAGAAGCCAACTGATCTGGATCTGCACTGTTTGCCATTAAGTAGTTGGATTTAAAGCAACCATCCATTTCAAGTAATCTGGGCCTAGTTGTTCAAAGCGTCATTAGCTTAACAAGCTCGTTAAGGGTCATTTCGTTAACTGTTTTAGCAGATTTAATACACAATATTCTGATATTTTTTGCTGAAAAAATGTGAGTAGCTTTTGCAATGCAAAAGCTACTCACATTTTTTCAGCAAAAAATTTCAGCATATTTGCATATCACTCAATATAAATTTTAACAAATCGTTAACTAACGACATCGTTAGCTTTGAACAACTGGGCCCTGATTGCTGAAAATTAGAAGTGGGCATGAAATCTTAATTTATTCAGCAGGACAAGGGTTAACTTGATAATCTAGCTGTGTCAAAATCTATTTTTTTGTGGCAACAATAGCATAGCACCTAGGGGAGATATAAGGATCAAACATCTTCACCAGGAACACATCTTGTACACATTCCTACAATAAGAAGCAAAGTTACATTTAGTACATGAATATACACCACAACCTCTTTATAACATTATTGTTGGAGTCCATAACATAAACCATGTTAATTAAATGTGTTATATCCAATTATCCAAACAAAAATGTATAGATTATATTAAAAAATGACCATTTCATTTTTGGGATCCATATTTGAACCGAATTATATTCAAAACGGTGTTATAACGAACCATGTTATAAAGAAGTTGTAGTATATGTGGAAGTATGGAAATGGTAGCAGGTGGTGACTTTGATTTTACTGTCCAAAACAAAGCATACGTGGAGAATGTTTTTGTTGTTTTTTTTTTCTTCTTTTTATATCCTGCCACATGATATTGGTGGAATTATTATGGTTCCACGTAGGACACCAATGTGTTTATCCATCGAACTGTTTGTCCATCCGTCTGTGGCACATCTATCCATTCAACTTAGTTTCCAAATATCAATCGATTTACACCAAATTTAATATGTGCACTGATATTGTGGAGATCTGGTTTGAGATTTCTAATGGACATATTTCATCTATTTTTGACACAGCTCCCTGCCAGCCACCCATCCGTATTTCCATTTCTAGACGATAACTCGAGTAAATATTAATAGATTATCACCAAACCTGGTATGAGCATCGATATTTTGGAGATCTGGTTTGGGATTGCTGAGGCACAAATGTCATTTCTTGACAGATTAATCTGCCTTCCACACAATAGTGGTGGGTAATTGACTCCCGTTTTTATTATTAAGTATATCTGATATTTACAATAATGTCTCAATATATCTTATTGCAGACCCTCATCTAACTGCTTCCAGGAGCAGCACTTTATATGCTCATGCTTGCCGGTCTGATTTTTATGGCATTATGAAAACATGCCTATTTAAATATATTGAGAATTTTACCACTAAAAATGAAAAAAAAAAAAATTTCAGATGATAAATTCTGGTAGTTTTCATATTTCTGCTCTAAACACAGATTGTGGGTACTTATTAGAACTGCCTCAGCGAGGGAGTTCTAATGAGTACCCTCAATGTATGTTTTGAACAGAAATAAGAAAATTAATATATACCCATGTAAATCCCAATTTTCCTATATAAAGGTGGGGTTTAAGGGGGTCAAAACTATACAGGCATTTTTGTGATAGGTAAAACGAGATACATCAAAATTACTGGGTGAATGGTACATATTAAATAAAGCAGCCTTTGAGCAAACTCCTCTTTTTGAGCAGTTTCACAAGATCTACATTGTTTTAAACAAATGCTCAAGTATACCTGTTGAACTCAGCAGAACAAAATGTTACAGCCTATGCAACTAAAACAGGCCCACCTGTGTAGTCTATTTAGTGTCTCTGCTGTATCTAAAACAGATCCACCTGTGTAGTCTGTTTAGTGTCTCTGCTGTATCTAAAACAGACCCACCTGTGTAGTCTGTTTAGCGTCTCTGCTGTATCTAAAACAGACCCACTTGTGTAGTCTGTTTAGTGTCTCTGCTGTATCTAAAACAGACCCACCTGTGTAATCTGTTTAGTGTCTCTGCTGTATCTAAAACAGGCCCACCTGTGTAGTCTATTTAGTGTCTCTGCTGTATCTAAAGCAGACCCACCTGTGTAGTCTGTTTAGTGTCTCTGCTGTATCTAAAACAGACCCACCTGTGTAGCTGTGTAGTCTATTTAGTGTCTCTGCTGTATCTAAAACAGACCCACCTGTGTAGTCTGTTTAGTGTCTCTGCTGTATCTAAAACAGACCCACCTGTGTAGTCTGTTTAGTGTCTCTGCTGTATCTAAAACAGACCCACCTGTTTAGTCTATTTAGTGTCTCTGCTGTATCTAAAACAGGCCCACCAGTGTAGTCTGTTTAGTGTCTCTGCTGTATCTAAAACAGACCCACCTGTGTAGTCTATTTAGTGTCTCTGTTGTATCTATAACAGACCCACCCGTGTAGTCTATTTAGTGTCTCTGCTGTATCTAAAACAGACCCACCTGTGTAGTCTATTTAGTGTCTCTGTTGTATCTAAAACAGACCCACCTGTGTAGTCTATTTAGTGTCTCTGTTGTATCTAAAACAGACCCACCTGTGTAGTCTATTTAGTGTCTCTGCTGTATCTAAAACAGGCCCACCAGTGTAGTCTATTAAATGTCTCTGCTGTATGTTAAGCAGACTGGATATTCTTGGTGGAGTGTCATTATATAGGCAAGCAACTTTTGTGTGTGATTCCTCATGTATGTTTGTGCGGAGGGGGTGGGGGGGGAGGATATTTTTGGTGGAGTTTTCGCCATTCTTTAGGCAAGCAACGTTTGTGATTCCTAATGAATGTTAAGGACATTTGATATTATTGGTAGAGTTCCCGCCATTCGTTTGATAAGCAACTTTTGTGATTCCCCATGAATGTTCACGGCATTTGATATTCTTGGTGGAGTTTTCACCATTCTTTAGGTAAGCACCTTTTGTGATTCCCCATGAATGATAGGGGCATTTGATATTCTTTAGGTAAGCAACTTTTGTTATACCTCACAAACTTCAAGGCAGTTCCTCTTTTATAAATCTTTATGCATCGGTGGTTTCATTTTCATTGAGTGCTTGTTTTTTGTAATTATTTTTCCTCAACTCTCTTCTTTTGATGCCTCAGGCGGGCTGTCCTTCATGATTATGGTGTTTTCTCAGTATCTTCACATACATTTCCTGTTTGCTTTCCTGTACATAAATCCCATTCTCAAAAGGGGCCTACTCTAAAAGGAAAGAATTTGCTCCCACAGGGAGCAAATTCTTTTCTTTTTAGACAAGACCCCTTATCAGAAGAGATGCAAACCAATTTTGACAAAGCTACTTTCCCTGAAAGTGTTTAATTCACCTTAACCCTTGTCCTGCTGAATAAATTAAAATGCCAAGCCCATTCCTAATTTTCAGCCAGTCAGATTACTTGATACAAATTGTTGCTATTTATTCATATACTTAATGGCAAACAGTACAGATCCAGATCAGTTGGCTTCTTGAGAGTCAACTGATCTGGATCTATACTGTTTGCAAAGGCAGGGTATATTCGGGTTCATCAGGACAAGGGTTTTAATACAGACTTCACGTTTCTGAGAGTGATGCATGTGCATGATGGTGATGCATATGCTTACCTGATCTTTACTGGTCATAGAAGACAAAGTGTCATTTCCTACAGGATATGTTAAACTAATTTACATGTTTGAGCAGAAAGCAGTAATGTAAAAGACTATACATAACATAAACCCAGTTACCTGTTCAAGCAGAAAACAGACTTTGTCCAGTAATATAAGAGATTCTATACAAGGGGCAAGAACAGTCTTGACCTGGAAGAAAGCCGCTAGATGGCGCCGTGTTTCTTCATACCTCTGAATATAGTCCTGAATGAGTTCTTCATTAATCTGTCAAAAACCAACATGATACATGTTAATCTGAATGGATAAACCTGGTAGAAATTTCTGCTTTTTACCCAAGAAAAAACTTCTGTGAGTCTTGTTTTCCTGCATATCAAGCCCCTTTTGAAAAGGATCTACTCAAAAATGAAGTAATTAGTTCAAAAGGGAGTACATTTTTGAGTATACTTCTTTTCCATAGTGAATAGAGTAGACCCCTTTTCAGAAGGGAGAAAAATCAATTCTGACATTTGCCTCCACTGAATGTTTTACAGACAACCCTTTTTATACTGACACTCGATACACCAACAAATTCATTATAATGACAATTTGACTAATTAGTCACAATTCATGCAAGAATATTGTATTTAATACTTTAAAGAAACATATGTGTTGGATATTTTGTTAGAATCACCTCACTAGAATTGCCTCACTGAGACGATTTGAACAAATATCCAAAACATTTGTTCTATGAGGAAATAAGAACAAAACAATACCTTTCTTACAGAACAATCTGCTCATTAAATATTCTGTACAGCAGCAAATTCATATTAATGGCAATGTCTTTGGAACAAATACTGCCTATATACAATGTAATAAAGGGTTCACTGTTTCTTTTTCCTAACTAGGGTTGCAATTGATAGTTTCAGGCAAACCGTATTCAAAAAATAGTTTAACTATCACGCTAAAGCCTTCTAATAAATACCATCAACACTCATTTTGGTATTATGAATGGCCATTATGCCTGGAGCTACACAAATTAGGCATAAGTATTCACCACTTTGTGACGTGAAGATTTCGGTCAATGTATTTGAAATTTTCTGATAGAATGCATTTTTCTAAATCATTACTCCTACAGGAATGAATGTAAATCGAAAGTATGCAAACTGATACATGTAACTTACATAAATTCCTACATGTATGTTAACGTTTGACTTTTCAAGCAGCATTGTTCTGAAAATACCTCTAGTGGACGATGATGTCATAACAAACATCAATGAAATTCTTAGATTTCAAGCTATTATGTTCCCATTAGTGAAAGGTCCTTTAGTAGTTTCACTAAAGGTTTCTAGCAAATAATTTACATCACAATTTCCTGAGTATATTGGAATTAAAATTACTCTCCGATGTTCTATCCATACCTGTCATCTAGGTCTATACAAAAAGGTGCAGAATCTGATGAACAGATATGCATACAAAGGTTCAAGTAAACAAAATGTTAAGACTAGTTCTGAAACCATCACTGGTTACAAAATAACTAATATACATGTACATATATCATGTGCGAACTGAACATTTTAGATATTCTGTCAGAACTGCCTATGCTCTTTGATACTTCTAAGTTTATTTTGCTTGCGTGTCAACCCAAATGAAAGAAAAAGTCAGCAGACAGCTAGATTATATGGTTTACGAGCGTGAGTCAATAAGTAACCAGCCCAACTTATTTCCAGTTGAAATCCACCTCTTCTTTTTTGATGTAATTGCCATCTAGTGTGATGCACTTAGACCAAAGGTGTTCAAGTGCCATCAGCCCAGAACTGAAAAAGTCAGGGTCCTTTCCACTGACCCACTCCTCAACTGCCGTCACAACTTCTTCATCAGACCGGAAATGAAGTCCACGGATATCCTTTTTAAGTTTGGGAATAGGAAGAAGTCACTAGGAGCTAGGTCAGGCAAACATGCAGGATGTGGCATTAATTCATACCCGTTTCGCTCTATAGCATCCATTGCAACTTTGCAAGTGTGGACTCGCGCGTTGTTCTGTTGCAGCAAAACACCTTTAGATAGTTTACCTCAGCGTTTTTCACGGATGGCGGTTCTCAGCTGGTCTAACAAGTTTGCATAGTACACTCCAGTTATTGTACTTCTCTTATGTAAAAAGTCCAACAGAATAATGCCTTTTGCGTCCCAAAATACGGTGGCCATCACCTTGCCAGCAGATGGTTGCGTCTTGAACTTCTTTGGCCTCGGGGACCCAGGCCCTACCCACTGACGACTCTTGAGCTTTATTCTCTGGCTCATAATAATGAACCCAAGTCTCATCTACAGTCACCAGACGCAAAAGAAAATCATCTTCTGACCTAAAACGCTTCAACAAGGCGCTGCATACTGATGCTCTGGTTGCCATTTGCTCATCGCTAAGGGATTTGGAGACCCAATGGGCTGTTAGCTTGCGCAATCCTAAAGGACCATGTAAGATTGTTGAAAAGCTACCATGTGAAATGCCTAATGCTTCAGCTATTTCTTCCACCTGAATTTGCCTATCAGAGTATACCTGATCCCAAACTTTCTTACACATTTCTTCGTCGGTGGCATCCAGTGGGCGTCCAGACCTGGCTTCATATTCTAAAGACGTTCTACCATGTTTGAATTCACCTACCCAGAATTTAACCTGAGCATAAGATGGTGCAGAAGACTCATAAGCATCGGCTAACTCGCCATGTATTTCCTTGCCTGTTTTACCTTTTAAATACAAGTACCAAATTACAGCACGGTACACAACTTTAGATGAAAAGCATGCTTTTGCATCACTAGCCATGTTTGGCATTCAATATTTTATTAAAGAATGAGTCGATACGCGTGCAATTTTGTACCCATGTATAAAACATATATTGAAACAAAGCATGAAAATCGTGACCATCTCGGTCCACCGGAAATGGGATAGGCTGCTTATTTATTGACACGCCCTCGTATTTGTCAACTTCAAGTATCCAGGAAAAGCTACTGTTACTTGGTAAAAAGCGAATACGTTGTCTTTGATCACCTTTAAAAAAGCATCAGTTCTTAAAATAATTCTAAGACCCATAAAAAACTGAATTTCTAATCTACAGTCAAACCTCCTTAGCTCGAACATCTTTAGGATCAAGTAAACTTGTTCGAGATATGGGTAGTTTGAGCCTCTGAGGGTTAATCATAGCGCCAGGTAAGGAGACAAATGGAAATAATATATGGATGTATTTTCGATCTTCTATAAAATAATGGTATGTTGAGTGTACTCATTAGAATTGCCTTGATGAGGCGATTCTAATGAGTACACACAACATACATTTCATGATGAAATAAGAAAATTTCCCTGGGCTATCAAGATAATTTCCCAGGGATTCAAAAACGAGTTGGAATTGGTAAACGAGTCATCGGTGTACGAGTCATTGAAGTTTTACTGAATCCCAATTGTATGAGCCGGGTCATGGGAAAAGAGTCGTTACAGATTATGTGAACAACAAAAAAATCAGGCGTGTCTGCGCAGTCTCACCAATACGTTTACTGTTCGCACATGTACATCACGAAAACATGCCTATATAATTTTGACCCCTTAAACCCCACTTTTATATAGTAAAACTGGGGTTTACAGGGGTATACATTATTTTTCTTATTACTGCATAAAACATAGATTGTGGGTACTCTTTAGAACCGCCTCGCTGAGGCGGTTCTAACGAGTACCCACAATCTATGTTTTGAGCAGAAATACGAAAACTATCAGAGTTTTTTATCTGAAAAATTTCAAGTTTTTTGGAGGCGAAATTTTCCATATATTTGAATAGGCGTGTTTTCGTAAAGAAGTGATAGGCCAAGCACAAACTTCAGCCAGAGAAACTAAACATGTGGCCTTACAACAGGGCCAGACATGTGCACCGAAGGATTGATTCAAATGAAAGTCTGAAAGGCCTTTTCTCATGATGCAGCTGTTCTACTGTTCTACCGCTGTAGGCAGATGCTGTTCAAATTTCAACAGTCACATCAGGAAAACATGCCTATATAATTTTGACCCCCTTAAACCCCACTTTTATATAGTAAAACTGGGGTTTACCGGGATATACATTATTTTTCTTATTTCTGCTCAAAACATAGATTGTGGGTACTCGTTAGAACCGCCTCGCCGAGGCGGTTCTAACAAGTACCCACAATCTATGTTTTGAGCAGAAATATGAAAAATATCAGAATTTTTATCTGAAAATTTGCCAGTTTTTGTTGTAAAATTTTCAATATATTTGAACAGGCGTGTTTTCGTAATGAGGTACATTCTGTGTTTACCCTAAATATTCAGATACAATAACTCCTTGCTACACTTCTCATTCAAGACTGAATAAACTCAAGACTGAATAAACTCTTTCTTACTATATATTAGAAGAGTCCATTTTCGATTTTAGGTATGTCAGGTTATATGATGTAGATATTCTTAAGAAAATGGTTGAACAATTTGCAAACAGTGGAGACCCTGATCAGATGCCGCGTTCTGCGGCGTCTGATCAGGGTCTGTACTGTTTGCAAGTTACCCGTTTAGGGGACTCCAGTCTTCAACGGATTAATAATGCTAGGTTAGTGGCAAACAGTATAGATCCAGATTAGTGTTACATGACATCTGATCTGTGTGTACACTATTTTATCAGGCCGGCCTGTCATGATACTTAGGGTAAATATGATGTGGCCTACCATCAAAACTTGCAGTCTACAATTTTCGTTATTTTATATGTTCGGCATTTCCAGGAGCAACATTTATAGATTTTAATTGTAAGGCAGCATATTGTAAAATCTCATGAAGCAGTACGAGTTCGTGTACTTTTGAAGTTATTCTTCATAATGTTAGAACTTCTAATCAAAACAAAAACTGAATGACTTAATACATCTGAATCAAAAGACCGGGCAGTTTTGAAAAATGATGTAAAGAAAAACAAATACAGTCGATTCTCGTTTTCTCGAAATTAAAGGGACTCTCAGAAATACTTCGAGATATCCGTACCGTGACATATCAGATTTGCAAAATTAAAGAAAATGAAGTTTTTTAAAAGTAAAACATATTTCACCGAGTAATACTTAACCTATAGATAATGTGCTATTCTATTCTGTTTTCACACCTTCCACAGAAAAAACGACCTTTCAGTCGTTAATTAAAGTCTTAAACCAGAAGGTCCCTTAGGCAGTTACCTGTGTGACGTAACTCTTCCCGCTCAATTGACCACGTGTCAGTTTCTTTTATGTGTAAAACAATAGACACAATTAGGAGAGATAAGCGAGGGTGGGCGGAGGGAGATAATTGATTATCTATAGGTTAAGTATTACTCGTTAAAATATGTTTTACTTTTAAAAAACTTCATTTTAACTTCATAATACATTAACCTATAGATAATGTGCTAGAATTTGCAGAATAGGAGGGAGGTGCTCTCCTAATTCTAACACCAATAATATCTCACCACTTCTGGTTAAGACTCAGGAAACTCAAAGGAATCAGATACATTCTAATTCTATATTTAATAGAAAGAATGATCTAGATTCACAAAATAGCATATCTTTAAGGTGTTATGATCTAACAACCTTATATATATTAGTAGACTCTAGAGGAAGCCAGTTCTTAAGTCTCAGAGACCTAACATTGACCCCCCCCCTCTTTTTTTCTTTTTGGGAAACAACAATTGGCTTCAAAAAGAAAAGGGAGTCATTGAGACATAACATAAATATTCCATCGCAAAGTAAGCTAGGAATATAGAAATATTTTGAAAACAAAATTTGTAAAACAAAAAGCCAAGACCATACACTGTAAGTAGTCTATGTAGGATCTTGAATAAATAAGGAAAAGTCTACTCGGTGGAGTTTCCTATAGATAACTGACATATGTAGATATTTTGGATAAAATTCTAGATATGTGAAGCTATGTAATTGTAATAGTCTAAGCTATTAGAATTATAAACTAATTAAATTCTGTTAATTGGAGCGACAGGACAGTTTCCGATGAACAGACACAGACTTAAAATAACCATAATGTGTAATTATTTCCCTTGATCAAATTAAAGAAGGGGAGATAATAAAAGTAGATGGAGTTAACTTAACTATAACTAAGTTATCCATCAGAAGAAAAAAAAAGGTATAGACAAACATAATGGTTAAAACTATTGCTAGACTAATTGTATAACGAATTTTTAGTCAAGCAATAAAATAATACAGAGTTTGCATATAACTGCTGGGAAGAAAAAAACAACCTAAACCATTGATAATTAGTTTTGTCATAGACATATAAAAGCGTTTGATGTCCTGACAAAAAAAATAAAGAATAAACTGTCAACATCATAACTAAAGAGTTAGACAGAGAATAAGAGAGACAAGAATAAGGTTGATCGCAGCAAACTGTATGACGGTCATAGTTTGGCTAAATCTTACCGTATTGATAAGATTAAGCAATAATAAATAAGCTGGATAGAATCTTTCTATACCAGAAGATTGCCATGAAAAGTACTCCTGAGTAAATAATCATGGAAATCAAGAAATGTTAAAAATCCACTTTGATACGAATCAAAATGTTCATAAAAAGAGAAGGACTCAGAGAAAAAGTAATAGTGTGATAATCTCTGAAGAAAGATTATACAATAATACTGATTATTAATCTCAAAAAACACTTAATTTAAAAGTTAAGAGATAGTATTACTATTCTATACGCATATTTAAGAATAGTAAGAAATATATTAATACTAAATAAAAATTATACTACTGAACAAAATTCCCGCTATAAATCATAGGTTAAGCGTAACTATTATTTAAGCAAGGAATTATTAAACATATAACTCTCTATAAAATTACTGCCCGGAAATTTTATAGATAAACATTCAATCAAATTTTTAGAATTGAATATTAATAGAATAAAATCTATGTCTGCATAATTGGTAATTCCTGAAATATCAAATTACGTACTCGCAAATGAGTTCAGGAAGAAAATACATATATATACTCTCGAGATCTATGTGTAAACCATTGAGAGTAATAATATTATTACCGCGATCCCTGACGGAAGGGTAAAAACATGTATATGAAAGAGATAATAATTAATTTAACGTCATATAGGTTTAAGATAAAATTTGTTTAATCTTTAACCAATATGCAGCAACAGTGACTCGATATTCTGTATTCGTACGTAGAAAAGGAGTACTTAGTCATTAGAATTTTGAATGATTGAAATAGAGATAATGGGATCTAAAAGGATGTATCTCCATGAACTGAATCGAAGGATAATATCCATTCTAAAAAACTAGGGCTTGTTTTAGGCTTAGTTTAACAAGCGTAGAATTGAATTATTTTCAAGTATTCATGAAGTTGTTATGCTCTGAATACTGAGAAAAATGTTAAAATATTGTTTAGGAAATAAAAAAGTGACTGTTCCACAATGTTAGCTAGATTTAAACCTGGAACGTAGCGAGAAGGTCAATCTAATTTAAAAGTAAGATGAGAAAGATAAATAATGAAGATAGATATATAAATATCGGAATAATATATTATCTCCAACAATTATCAAATAATCTGAATGTTTAAAAGCATAAATACTACTCGAAAGTTTATTTACCGAATGTATAATCGGAGAAAACTTTCAGTATGTTCAAAAACGTATCACAAAAGTAAGATCTGACCAGGAACGTAGGTGCAGCACTTACTAAGTTGTGAAGTTAATATAAACATATTTTATTTTATAAATTGAAGCAGTGCATTTCAAAATCATCGACATCTTGAAATGACTTATTGTGTGGAAATATAAATAAATATCCAGTTTCGGAAAAGATATTTATCTATATATATAGACCATTTTTGATGCGGACTGGAAATCAAGATATTCTTTGCATTATTCGCAAACTGAACTTGAACTCTTAGCGAGAATTACTACGATCCCTTTAACGAATGTAAACATAAAGGAGGGGTAAAGAGATAATTAAGAGTGTCTTAATTCTTTACCGGCTCGTAATTAAGGATGTTTTTCCTTTTGTCTAAGCCTAGACTATAGATTGATTAAGATAATTATAATAATATCTGCTATTATGAGGTAAACTCTCGTTAATTAACCTCTAAGCATATATCAAAAATATATATCAACATAATCTAGAGCTTCGGTAAGTTTAGAGGAAGGAAATGAATGACTTTGGCAGTTTCTGAATAGTTACAAAGTCAATAAAACAAAATATCAAAAGGAAAGTATTGTATATAATATCTAATTTAGGCAATAATAATCTGTCACGTACTGAATAATTAATGCCTTTACTAAATATGTATCCATTGTCAATACCAAAGTGCAAGAAAATTTTGATTGACATGGACTCTAGTTATAAATAAAATATTAGAGGTATAGAGCTAGTCGAAGCAAAACAATTCCTCAATAAGATAAAGTAGACCTATAATATACGAGGATTAATTGGGTCTAGAATTATAATCATAATAAAATTATTATTCCAATATGAAGAATCTTCAGCGTAATAGATTCTTACTGAGGCAAAAATATCTGGTATATTGCTATCGTAGTCTTAAATGATCCAGAAGAAAAAATAAAACAGGCAAAGTAAAGAACGTATCGAATTATATCTATGCCTAAATATAAGATTTTTTTCTTATTTATTATTTTATAGCAGAGTTTAGACAGAGCACGACTGACCTAGACTCTTATATAATCAATCAAAAGATAGTATAAAATAGAATAATAGCTTATCGGATCAACTATTTTCCATGTAGAAAAGGCAAAAGGAAAATATGTACCTCAACTAGAATTTTAAATCGTAGTAATCTAGAGAGGTAGCGAATAAATAAATAAACTGTTAATTTATTTATCTGGTTGGTGTAAATTTCCGATACCTTAAGAATGAAAAATTAATAGAAAGTAGAAAAGATCGATTGCTACTTTCTTGTCAATTTACTCCTTAGATTACATGCTGATTACATATCGAAGCATGTAGAAGAAAAACAGGGGAGGAAAGAAGAAAATTTTTTATATTTCGTGTATATTTTTCTTCTTATAAATAACGATAGTTTTATAGTTCACCTTTGCCCTAGAGCCGAATAAGGTGAATATGTAAGAAGTTAATCTCTTTGTAGCGAATAAAAGAGATATAATTATAGCTGGAAGTATCTTCTACACTTAGTGAATGAATTGCGAATTTGATCGTAGCCGATAATTCTTAATTCATTTTCAATAATAAATATATATATAGAATTTAAGTCAAGTTCAAAAGTGACTGGACAGAATTCAACAATATAAATGGCTACTAGGTATTAGAACCCATCGCTGTCATTCAATAACCTATAATCCAAGACTAAACATGTCTATAGTGGTTATAAATGAATATATGTTGAGCGAGTACTAGTGACTACTACTCGCACACTAGTAATCCGACACAAAGTCTACGAAACTACTGCCCGGTGGAATTTCGTTAGAATGACCTGGCACTACTCTACGAAGTGCCTCCCGATGAAATTTTCGTTAGAGCCGGAATTTAACCGCTTTCTAGCGAATTAAAGAGATAAAACATCATTTGAATGGCCTGGCACTAGTCTACGAACTGCTGCCCGGTAAGAATTTTGTTATAGTCGGAAGTTTAACTCTTTCTAGCGGATAAAAGAGATAAAACATAAGTTAATTTAAAATATTAATGGAATTACACACCTATAATAAGTCAATGGAATATTAAAGATTCTAGTCTGATTTGGGAAAGACTGTACAGAATTTTTTGTATAAAAAGTTATTATGTATTTCACTTAATAACCTATATCCATTGACTTAAACGTGAATGGAGCTCTATGAACGATAATAGATTGTTCGGGAATTAGTAATCATTATTTTGACACTAGTTACCCGACACAATGACCGGACACTAATATTCGTAACTGTTGCCCGGTAAAGTTACAAGTAATTTGACAAATTGATCGGATAGTAGTATTCGTAACTCTAGTCCGATGAAAAAGGGAGATTATATATGAAAACTGAGCGGGCACAAGTATTCGAAACTTTTTCCCGAAGATAATTAATTATTAGGCAAAAATTGACCAGAGACTTTCTGTAAAAGTTTGCCTGGTGAAAAATCAGAAATAATATAATAATATGACCGGGTATAAGTATCAGAAATATTACTGATACTTTGCTAGTGAAAATTTTTTTTTTTTTTTTTTTTTTTTTTTTTAATAATTAGACATAATGACCGGAAGTTAGTATACGTGACTATTTTGTCCGGTGAAATATGTCAGAAACTAAGTCTTTCCAGAAAATAATTAAATTATTGACTGGAGACTAGTTGACTGGTGCCTGGTTGATCGGTGACTGGTGACTGGTGACTGGGTGACTGGTGACTGGGTGACTGGTGACTGGTGACTGGTGCCTGGTTGACTGGCACCTGGATGACTGGTGACTGGTGCCTGGTTGACTGGCACCTGATTGACTGGTGACTGGTGAATCTGATTGACTGGTGCCTGGTTGACTGGTGACTGGATGACTGGTGACTGGTGGACTTAGACTTTATAGGATACTAAGTACCCAAAGATGCCACCTTGATGGGTCTTACCCCGGCAGTATAGCCATATGGGGTGGGGCTCCCATCAGTAAAGAATTGTCTTATAACCCATCAAGGGTTGACAAGTTCTTTACAATCAGCTTCTCCACCATGAGAATCTTTAGCCAACTGAAGATCTCTGCAAACAAAAGTCCAGGAAAAACATATCGTAATTGCTGAATAACCTGGAACGAAAAGAACAAAAATATTCTGCATATATAAACACGACTATCGAACCGATCGCGCACGAGCGTTGTGCCGAATAGCGAGAGTCGCGAAAACGCATGTGGAAAAAGACCAGTCAAAAATACATGAAATCGAGAATTGAAAATTTTAAATAATAACACAGAAAGTGAAAGGAGTGATAAATAAACAAAAGAAACACAAGGATACATAAATTTATCCGTGAGGAAAGAAATAATCCAAATTTCTATCACAGGTAAATAATCCTTGTTGAATTTCTTTGTCCACAGAAAAGAAACTGACACGTGGTCAATTGAGCGGGAAGAGTTACGTCATACAGGTAACTGCCTAAGGGACCTTCTGATTTAAGACTTTAATTAACGACTGAAAGGTCGTTTTTTCTGTGGAAGGTGTGAAAACAGAATAGAATAGCACATTATCTATAGGTTAATGTATTATGAAGTTAAAATAAATAAATCGAATGACCAAATGAATATTTAATTCGACTCCTGAAGTTACAGATATATTGAAAATATTGCAGAATACAGGAAGGAGCAATTTCTCCTCTTTTCTACAATATTTTGTTGCCTGTTATTAGAGCTTCATGTATAAACAGGGATCAGACTTTCACTTCAAGACAAGCGGTTATTCGAGATAAGTGAGGTCGAAATAACGGGAGTCGACTGTATAACAAACATTAGAAAATGCAAAAGTCAGCGACTCATTACCAAATCTTCCGGGAGACAAAGCTTCTTCCATGCTTTATTTATGTAATCATTGATCCCTGCTGATCTCTGCTCCAACTTCCTTAACCCCGTCCATTTAACAGATCCAGGATCAACTATATCTTCTAGCATCTTCTGGAGTAAGGCTCTTGGAAAAAATCTGTAACCTTGCAACTGAAAACAGACTAGCTGTAGATGAGGGCAATCAAAGGAATACACTAGATGGCCTGAAAGTTCAAAGCCACTTCACCCAGGTAATATTACATCTAAAAACGGAGTATGTGCATACGGCCGCAAAGACTCTGAAACTGGATAATTCACACACTATATATGAACGCGTTGACACATGACCGCAAAAACTCTGAAACATGAAAATCTGCGTAATACACAAAATGTTAATAGCGACGATGATTAATTCCGCGAATTAGCGCAAAAACTCAAAGCTGGAAGATTTGTGCATATGCGCAGAAATTCAAAAGCAGGAAAATCCGTGCAATACGCAGCTTTACATGTTTTGGAGTTTCTGCGGTAAAGCGCAGATTTTAAAACATTGGAGTTTCTGCGACTAGGTACAGAATTACTACTGCTAAAATGTTTGCTTAATGCGCAGATTTTAATGTTTTGGAGTCTATGCGGCCGTACGCAGACACTCCGTTTTTGGATTAAAACTAACTTCTTCACCCTTCCAGCACGGTAGACCAAAACCTTGCAAATAGTGTAGATCCAGATGAGATGGTTTTATCAAGATCTACACTGTTTGCCATTCTGTTTTTTTCATTATTATTTTAGACTGAAACAATTATTTTTATAGGTGGATACATCCAGATTCAAGAATAAAAGAGTCCACTTCAGAAACTCAGTGCTGAAATGGTTAAGCGTCTAACATGTAATTTCACTGTCAAACAACAAAATCAGAAATGATCCTAAAAATGCTTAACCCTTGTCCTGCTGAATAAATTAAGATGTCACGCCTACTTCTAATTTTCAGCCAATCAGGTTACTTGATCCAGATTGTTGCTATACATTTGCATACTTGATGGCAAACAGTGTTGATCCAGATCAGTTGGCTTCTTCAGAAGCCAACTGATCTGGATCTACACTGTTTGCAAAGGTAGTATATATCTGGGTTCAGCAGGACAAGGGTTAAGAGCTGTTTTCTGTATCCACAGTGAATTTGTTTAAATTTCAGTCAACAGCTTAGAGAAAACAGATCAATAATGCAATTCAAATGAATATACAAAACATACAATTTCATAATATAATAAGAAAATTTCTCTAAAGACTATTCCTTAATATTTGTTTTCTTAAGTTATCAGAAGAATTTCCCATTACGAAGACATGCGTATTCAAATATATTGAAAATTTTACCACCAAAAATATGAAAACTTTCAGATAAAAAATTATGATATTTTTCATATTTCTGCTCAAAATATAGATTGTGGGCATGAGGCAGTTCTAACGAGTACCTACAATCTATGTTTTTGAGCAGAAATAAGAAAAAAAATGTTTACCCCTGCAAACCCCAGTTTTACTATATAAAAGTGGGGTATAAGGGTGTCAAATTATATAGGCATATTTTCGTGATGCTAGGGAATCAGAAGTTCGAATCAGCCACGGTAAACGAGTCATCAGTGTACAAGAAAGTGAAGTTTATTCACTGATTCATGTAAGTGTTTAAATGCAAAGAGATTATGTCTTGTTCAAACATATGGCTGGCCTATATTGCACCATTGTTACTTGTTAGTTCCTAATGATATTCTGCCATATTCTTCCTACATATGTACATTTTGCAGTCTGGCGAGAGCATACACATTGCCATAGTTCCCTAATACAATCACTGAAATAGGTAACTGTTTAAAAGCAAACACTATGCCTTGATCCAACATATGACTGTCCCCAGCAGGTTGCATATGTCTGAACAGGGGCTTTGTCAAGAAGCATCTGGGCCCAGTTCTACAATCATTCCTTATCCTTTGCCACTCTCTTGGCTAATTCGGCAGACAACAAACTGATGATTTATTTTTTATTTTATTTTATTTTTTTTCTTTGCCGGAAACAGGATTTGACTTTCCATGAAAATGGTTTCTATTGGAGACAATTTGCATGAAATGTCAAAAACTGTTTTCTTCGAAAACAAATCTTAATATGCCCTCTGCCGAAAATATTACCCAGGGCCCAGTTGTTCAAAACTAACGATGTCGTTAGTTAACGATTCGTTTAAATTTACATCAAGTGATACGCAAATATACTGAAATTTTTTGCTGCACTGCAAAAGCTACTCACATTTTTTCAGCAAAAAATTCAGAATATTGTATATTGAATCCACTAAAACAGTTAACGAAATGACCCTTAACGAGTTCGTTAAGCTAACGACGCTTTGAACAACTGAGCCTAGAGTGCTAATCGCTTAGACTTAGTATGCTGGGTAAAAAATCTGGCAGATAACCATTTGAAATATTTTTCTCATTTTTCTCAGGAAATAATTTTTTTCATGGGGATGATTTGCATTGAAAGACAATGTCTATTTTCAAGGAAAAATAAGGAAATATCAATTTGCTGTTTGCTGAATTTGTAAGGGTTAAAGGCAGTAATTTGCCAAGCGAATTCTGCCTATTGATGAAATGGGTCATAGTACATGTATCTACTGGACTAACACAAAACTAGTTTAGTTGCCTTTCAGTGCCTCATGTTCAAATCTCTGACCTTAGGTTACAGTAAGATTTAACGTTTAAATATTACCACTCTCTTGGCTAATTTAGCAGATGATTAATTGGTGATATTTTCCCCAGAAAATAGGATTTGACATTTCATGCAAATTGTCTCCATGGGAGACAATCTGCATGAAATGCTAAATCCTGTTTTCTGGGGAAAATAAGAAAAATATTTTAACATGTATATGTCCTGAAAATTGACCCAGGGTACCAAGGGTTAAGGAAAAGTGTCAAACTGAGTCTTGATGTAATACCTCTTCAAAATTAGATATTCTGTGTACAGACTGTGCTGCTAGATTCCTTGCTGTATTACCAAGCCATACCATTTTCTCCTTCAAATAGGAACTCTTTGGGAAACCATAATGGTGGCCCTCAGTATCTGTAATTATACATAATGAAAACACGCCTATTGAAAATGTCACCACCAAAAACCTGAAAGTTTTCAGAGAAAAATTCTGATATTTTTCATATTTCTGCTCAAAACATAGATTGTGGGTACTCGTTAGAACTGCCTCATTGAGGCGGTTCTAACGAGTACCCACGATCTATGTTTTTGAGCAGAAATAAGAAAAAAAATGTATACTCCTGTAAACCAAAGTTTTACTATATAAAAATGGGGTTTAAGGGGGTCAAAATTATATAGGCATGTTTTCATGATGATTTTCTGTAACGTTACTTTGTGTATTCCACGTTCTTTTTCAAAACTTATTTTCTTCCTGTAAGTGTATTATCTATAATATATTTTTACTTTTTTGAGGACTTTTTTTTTGCAATATCTGCGGTCAAAAATACAAGTATCTGCTGTCAGTTCTTTCTACAGCAACTAAACACGGAATAATTATCCCAAATGACTGCCACATACATGTATGTGCACTTGGAAAGACAAGAAGCCCACAGGCCACGGCTCGCTCACCTGAGTGATATAGCCGCTGCAGATATGCAGATGATATGCAACATTTTTCCAATCCCATTACGAAAACACGCCTATTTAAATATATTGATAATTTCACCACCAAAAAACCTGAAAGTTTTCAGATAAAAATTCTGATATTTTCCATATTTCTGCTCAAAACATAGATTGTATGTACCCGTTAGAACCGCCTCGCCGAGGCGGTTCTAACGAGTACCCACAATCTATGTTTTTGAGCAGAAATAAGAAAAATTATGTATACCCCTGTAAACCCCAGTTTTATTATATAAAAGTGGGGTTAAAGGGGTTCAAAATTATATAGGTATGTTTTCGTGATGCTATCGTCACAACTAATGAAAATATTATCATTTGAGAAATTCTTAGTTTTGAAGAAGAATATTATCTGGGCCTGACAGTCAATGGAGCGTGATCATTTGAACAAACTATCAATCACATTTCAACAGTAGGATCAATGTGGAATTTGGTCGAAATTGGCTAACCCGTACCTGAAATGTCCGCAACAGGTCTGGCATATGCTGCGGACATATGCGGACTTCCGCGTAAATCATTGCGGAAGTTGGCGTATGTCCGCAGATGTCCGCTACAAATCCGCAGATGTCCGTGCCTCTGTCAAAGCCTACGGACTTTTGCGGACATTTTTCCGTATCAGCTGGGGCTATCTTTTTGCGGACGTCCGCAGCTCTATGCAAGTTAGCCTGCGGACGTCCGCAAAAGCTTGCGTAAAATTCTGACTTTGTATTTTTTTGTTGCGGACTTGTGCGGACATTTTGGACTTAGAAAAGATTAGGCATTGAAGTAAACTGCATATGTCCGCAAAAATTCTTGCGGACATCTGCGGACTTCTGAAATATTGTTATACACATTTTGAACAATAAATGGGTAAGAATGTCAGGCAATGTACACACAGTAACCTTACACACACACAAAATAGTACCATTTTAAATTGTAAAGAATTAACCAACAGTAATGAAATTTAGGCCTGCACTTTTATTTGGTTCAAATTAATTTACCAGAAAAGTGTTATGGTACACAAATGTAACATTGTTTTGACTCAGTTTCATAAATTGCAAAAAATGTATCAATACACTATAAAATTTGAAATTAGGATTCCAAACACTGTGACAGTCAGGATATATTTTGAAAGCAAAGTAAGTCGGTTTTGTTTTTTTCTTAATTGTAAAAATAAACTCACTACTTGTAAAAGACATTGATTGATAAAATGGTACATTATTCAAGAAGAATAATGGTAGAATATCTTGCTTTATTATTCTTACAGTTTCAATGAATTCATTCAGCTATTTTGACTTATATGCAAGTGGCTATAGTACACACACTGGCAATAATACACCAAATCTTTCTTATTCAACCAAACTTTAACTGCACCAAATCTTAATTGTACTGCATCATTATTCAAATTTTGGGACCCTTCCCAGTAACTTTAACCACATACAAAATGATCAGTTGTATTTGCTTGGAAATCTGTAAAGTTTATAAACAACTAATTATTACATGAAGTCAGAGATGTCTTCAGCAGTAAATCACAATTGCATGTTCTAATTTTGTGAACAGCTATAGCTTTTGCATAATGAATAATTATGTAGAGCAAACATTAAAAACTAAGTCACACGGTATATGATCATGTAATACCACATATGATCAACAGGTTATTACACAGCAGGGGGAGCAACTCAAACAGATCCTCTGGCCCTGCGGATGTCCGCACCCATCCATGCGGACTTCCGCAGACATCCGCACCTATCCATGCGGACGTCCGCACCAATCCATGCGGACGTCCGCACCAATCCATGCGGACGTCCGCACCAATCCATGCGGACGTCCGCATAGATGTCCGCAAAGATGTCCGCAGATGTCTGCACTGATGTCCGCAGACATCCGCAGACTTCCGCCGACCTCTCTGCGGACAACTGCGGACCTGCATATGGAAATATTGCGGACGTCCGCACAGAAAAAATTTCCAGCTTGCGTAGACTTGCGGACAAAGCGTCCCAATACTCCGCAGACCTCCGCAGGTAAATGTCCGCAATTTTCCATGCGGAATATAACCTTCCTTGCGGACATTTCAGGTACGGGAAGTGGTTTCTGAAGAATCATGATTTTATAAATGTAAACAGCACAGTGGCTGGGAAATATAATAAACATAAACAAAATGGCAGCCATCTTAGATTTCCAATCAGGACCATTTTAGCTACTGTTGATCTACAAGTCACCTCAATACTTCCAATATAAATGTATAGGGCCCATACAAATGCACTGGGAAGCAAATTTGATCGTGCCATAAACAAGGTTGGCAAAATGCCGGCAAATATGAGTATTTTCCATGCCGGTCATATTTACCGGTAAATACCGGCAAATACTGGTAAATGCCGGCAAATACTGGAAATTGGCATTTAGCACCCTGGAAGTAAGACGAAACCCTACCCTCAGTATCAACCTATGGACAATGTCTGTAATAGGGGCTACATAGTTGACTTAGTATTTACATTATACTGATTGCAGTTTAACTCTGGTTTAAGTTTACTTTAATATTAAATTCAGTTAAGTATAATCTAGAGAAAAAAAAGCCTGTTTCATACCTGCCAAAGTACTCATCAGGTGGCTTGTGGCTACCACTACAGGTTTTTATTTTTACTTTTTCTTTCTTTTCATTCTTTTTATCTTTTGTTTTTTGTTTTTTAATCTTTTTTTGTTCTTTTTTAATTTTTTTTTGTATCTTTTCATTTTTATTTATTTTTTTTTTAACTTTTTTTTATCTTTTTTTTTTTTCTTTTTTTTGTTTTCTTCAATATTTTCAATATTTTCTTTTGAATAAATAAAGAGTATAAACAACATACAATAGCACATAAGGGCAGGATGCAAAGAAGTCTTTACACAGGTCTACCAGTCAATCTCTGCTTTCCCTCTGAGGTAGCGGTAACAGAATACCAGCTTGGCAGCTTTCTGGAGACCAAGTCTGTTCCTCAGTTTAGTCTGGATTAAGCCAAAGTTTGAAAACACCCTCTCAATAGATGCAGAACTGGATGGCATTTTCAGGAGTTTCACTGCAACATTGCATAAGTCTTCATTCACTGTTAGGCACCTGTGAATGCTTGCCCACCATGTAGTTGGTTTGGTATTGGTGATTACAGAGTCTTGGAGTAGGGTCTTTGGTAGTGGTAAGGAGTCTGTCATAAAACCCAGGAGATCTGGAACTGAATCCGGTTTAGTTGATAGAAGAAAGTCTTGGGCACTGGTCACATGTTCAGTTTGTAGCTTCTTGCCTCTGTAGACTGGATGGAGTAGGTTGGCTAAGTAGTGGCTAGGTGTCATGGCCTGGTTGAATCTGTTCTGGACTTTGGTATGGTATGGTTGAAGGTCTTGATTCTGAAGTAGGTCGAGCCATATCTCGCTGGCATCTGCTATGGTGGAGCTGTCAGACTGTAGGCGGTCTAGGGCACTGGAGATAGGTGCAAGCTGTTTCTGCAGGTTCTTTACTTCGTTGAAAAGGCCAAGGTTGTGGATGAGATTGCGAATTCTGAGGTCAATGGCATCCTCGTTCTTTGCGCAGATCATCAGTAGATAGGGTCTGTTTCTGATGTATGTGTCTATGCATGTCAACTGGCTGTTCCATCTGGTTTCAGCTGGTAACTGAGGTTTAACAGACTCGGGAATCTCATCTAGTAGGGCACCTGGTACATGATGATTCCTGAAGTACTTGTTCACCTCTACCACTTGATTGATGATTTGTGGTGGTGTGACATCTTGACCAAGCAGGTTCAACCAGTGGGCAGAACAGCCATACACAGTTAGTTCTGGATCAGTCTCTACTAAGTTCTGCTTCATAGCAACCATTTTCTTCTCGTTGTCTGTTACAACACCTGTCACTTTACACTGGAACTGCTCAGCAGCTTCTTTGATGGAGTCTTGTGCTATAGAGGTGCAGTAAGCAGCTGTCTTCTTATTGGTTCTTGTGTCTATAGCTGACATGAAGTAGGCATTTCCATCACACTGTAGGCTAGTGGCAATAACTGGGGTGTTGTGTATATCACTCCAACCATCTTGGATAAGAACAACTTCTTTGCCCTTCATTTCTGCTGAAACTTGAGTGGTGATCTTGTTGTTGACTTTGTCAAGTAAGTGGCCACCAATGTCCTTGCGATTTGGTGGTGTGTACCCAGGTCGGAGCTTCTGGATTGTTTCTCTCCAGACTGGATGGTCGGCTATGTTGAAGGGTAAGTTGCAGGCAAAGAACAGCTTGGCTAGCTGATCGGACATGGACTGGTCTGTCGACAGGCAGTATGAATTAATGCTGGACTGGAGCGTTCTCAGCTTCTTGGCTGCAGGCTCAGGAGTCTGTGTAGATAGGTCAGCTGGAATATCATCTACAGGCAGAGGTCTCTTCTTGGAGGGTCTGTTGGCTAGACATTTCTCTCTATGGGCACGAAGTCATGGAGCTTTGGCACTAACAACTGTTTTACAGTCGATGCAACTGGCACGGGTTTTTGTTGTCTTGTTCAACAACAGCAAAGAAGTTCCAAATGGGATCTTTTTGCTTCATGATGAATAGTAGTATGATGCTGTTGTGAATAGTGCAGATTTTAGAGGTGACTATAACCAGAAATTTTCTGACTTCCAGGGTATATCAGGTTTGAAGCCATACTATAACTCAAGCCTTACCTATGACACCTTTTTACTTTCACCTAGACTTATTGTCTATATGCATTCATTTATGACATCTTGCCCCTGGCTAGTACCCTCTTGAACAAACAATTGTCCTGGGATTTGTTGTTTTAGTAATTAGACCATACAGGTAGTCTTGCTAATTACATGTACACTAAAACTCCTAAATATTTTGAATATAGTAAAGTGATGTAAATATCCTAAACTTTGCAAAACATACTTTTACCATACAGAAGTGTGTTTAAAAGATGCAGATGGCCTGTCAAACATTTAAGATCCTGATCAGACTGTTCAGTATGATCTTGGTCTGCTCTTTCTGACATGGTCTGCCAGCACAAAAACTTAGGGTCATTATGGTAAATGTCAGTGGCCAGGTGCACAGGTGAATTTCTACTATTGAGATAAAGGCCTACATGATTTTTTTTAATTAAAGACCATTTGTTGCTTAAATAATTTCAAAATTTTTACAGGGCTTCCGTTAAGCGGACGTACGACGTATATTACGCCCTGAGATTGCCACCGGACGTCCAAATTGAACTTCAAAGACGTACCGCGGACTTCCGAAATTTCTTTTGTCCGTCCGAAATCGATACCCGAGACGTCCAAAAATTGTCAAAAGGCCCGCCCACTTTTAACCAGTTGTATGATGTTTGCCCCGCCTACTTACCGGAAATTCGCTACCTGTGTTGACTGAGCTTTAAGGACGTCCCACTTTCCGCTTGCGGGAGTTTTATTGACAGCCGTGTCAAGCGTCGCGGCACCCTTTTGATGGCTGCGTGATCACTGCGTGTATTTGTCACGCGTGCTGAGTTGATTTATTGATGTTTTTATAATTAAATTTTCTACTGCGACCCCGAAAATATTCGTTGAAATTATATGAAGTCATTATTATTTTTTAATATTCACGTCTTAAAATCTTAAATTATTTTATTTTGCTAAGAAAGTGTGTCGTCTGCAACACTTCCGGAAATTGCCGAGTGAAATTCTATAAATAAATAAATAACAATTATGCACAGAACGCAAATTAAAATCTACTCGAATTTAGAAGCTTACGTTTGTCATGACAACAAAAGCAATTTTTCAGATGAAAAGAAAACATATTTTTCGTCAAAAATTTCGGAAAACCCGTTTCTAAATGCGTAGCCTTGTTCCGGTTGCGCTGTTTACCAGCGCGGAAAAGACGCAAAGTAAGTCTAAATATAGGCGATTTGCGATGGTTTTGCTTGCTTTTCTCCGCGAACGAACGTTTTGCTGTTGGTATTTCATCGAGAGCTGCCTTTAATTTGTTTGTTGTTGCACGAGTCGGCGCCGTTTTCCCGCAATTTTTGTGAAGTAAGCAACTCGTTCGCTGTTGATCAGCTTCAATCCGAACAAATATTTCATTAAATACATTTCTGTAAAATAATTTCAGCATAGTTTATTTTTAAGAAAACATGTTTTGGGTGTTTTCCCTCATGTATTTTCTTTTCTTTTTTCTTTCTCTGGGCTTTGAAACGAATGCGAAGTTGTACCAATGTTGATGCTTTCTCTAAGGTCCGACATACAAGTACTGGCTTTCCAAAAAAATGCGATCGAATTTTAATAAGCGATAAGGACATTTTTAAAACACATCTAAGAGAAGCGTGTATCATGATGATTCTGTGTGACACTGAAATAAGAACCTATGTTCTACTAAAGAAAGGGCAGACCGCCGCTGCACGGAAAAAAAGTGGGACTTCCTAGATTTTTCTGTGGGACTTCCAAATTTGAGGGGTAGGAAGTCTGGGACTTCCTGAGTCTGGAAGTTAATGGAAGCCCTGATTTTTATCTTAGATTCACTTTTTGGCAGTGTTACATGTTTATATTGAGATTTCTTCTATTCTTCAGGGTGGTAACCTTATATAATTAATGATTTTAACATTTTTACTCATCTAGTTGCTTATACTATTTCAATGCAACTTGTTTAAAGACTTCTGCAGTTTTTTAAGGCCAAAAAAATTTCAATTTGCCGGTATTTGCCAGTATTTGCCACTTGAGGAGTATTTTCCAGACCGGTAAATACCAGCAAATGCCACTGGTAAATACCGGGGGTGGAATTTGCCGCCCAACCTTGGCCATAAAAAGGTCAAACATCAACATAGGACCATCATTTTAGCAATTTTGGTAGATCTCCTGTCCCCCATAATTTGTGCAAAGATTAGGGCCCTGGGCTTATTTGGTTCTGGTGATTTGTTTGTTTGTGTTGGGGTTTTACGGCCCAGTCAACCCAATGGGGTCATGTCGAGCGCGGTCAGTTTACCTAACCACACATTTACTGGGCAGGCTTAGTCCTCTAAGCGGTTAACCAGTATTGTGCACATTCTTTCGCCAGAAACTGACAACTGCCCTTCTTGAATCAGCGGAAGGGAGAGAATGACCGTAGAAAATATTTCATGATCAATCTCCACGAAAGAATGTTGCCGACCTCGGCAGGGGTTGAACCCGCGACCTCCTGGTCTCCAGTCGGACAGCGCATCCAACTGAGCCACCGAGGCCAGCTTTGGTTCTGGTGAAGAAGATTTTTAAATGTTTATATCATATATGGGCATGGCAGCCATTTTGATCAATGGACCATGCCCATTTTAGCAATCTTTCATTGTCCTGCCCCAAGGAGGCTCTACATATTATTAGAAATTAGAGCAACACTGGCCCAGAGGCTTCAGAGGAAAGGTCATTTGAAATTATCAACATTTTTTTCCATACAAATGTATGGGGCCCATACAAATGCATACAGAAGCAAACTTGACCTTGCCGTAAAAGGTCAAATGTCTATGTACTACCATCATTTTAGCAACTTTGGTAGACCTCCCGTCCCTGATGACTTGTGCAAAGTTTCAGCTATAAGGCATCCTCGGTTGCGGAGAAGTAGATTTTTAAAGTTTTTTACCATATATCGGCATGGTGGCCATCTTGGTCAGTGGACGGCAACTAGTTTAGCAATCATTACCCTGCCCCAGGGAGGCTCCAAATAAAATTTGAGCAAAACTGGCCCAGGGGCTCCAGAGGAGAAGTCATTTGAAATACTCCACATTTTTCCCATAAACATGCATAGGAAAGCAAACTTGACCTCTCCGAAAAAAGGTCAAATATCAATGTGCAACCATTATTTTAGCTACTTCGGTAGAGCTCCCGTCCCCGATGATATATACAAATATTCAGCCACAAAGCATCCTAGGTTATGGAGAAGAAGATTTTCAAAGGTTTTTACCATATTTGGGCATGGCGGCCATCTTGGTCAGTGGACGGCAACCATTTTAACAATCTTCCATTTCCCTGCCCCAAAGAGGCTCCAAATTTCATTTGAGCTACATTGGCCTAAAGGCTCCAGAGGAGAAGTCATTTGAAATTCTCAACATTTTTCCCATACAAATGCATTGGGAAGCAAATTTGACCTTGCCGTAAAAAGGTTAAATGTTAATGTACGACCTTTATTTTAGCAATTTTGGTAGGCCTCCCGTCCCAAATGATTTATGCAAAGATTCAGCCCCAAGGCATCCTCGGTTCTGGAGAAGATTTGTAAAAGATTTTACCATATGGGTCTGGCGGCCATCTTGGTCAATGGACCGCGACCATTTTTGCAATTTTTCGTTCCCCCAACCTAAGGAGGCTCCATATGAAATTTGAGCAAAATTGGCCCAGGGGCTTCGGAGGAGAAGTCGTTTGAAAATGTTAACGGACGGACGACGGACGAAAAGTGATCACAATAGCTCATCCTGAGCATAGGTGAGCTAAAAAAAATATGTGAAGATACCCAGGAAATATATGTACCACAATCACAGACCACAGCCCTCACCAGGCACCCAAAGAACAAGATTTGAGTCATAAATAAGGTCAACACAAATACCACATATGAAACCACAGACGCACAAAGAACAACTGAGAGAGTATAACCGCCTTGGAATGGTCAGTAGGAAAACTACTGGGGGAAGATGGGGGTGGGGATGGATGGGGGGGAAGTGGTGATATAGCAGGGTGGAGGGGGTTGGTAAGTGCAAATTGCATATAAAATTATGCATCTAAAAAGAAACGTGCTTCCGTTACAGTCAGCCTAATATCACTGGGACATTCTTAAGAACTGAGTTAGTTTGGCAACATTTACCCCACGTTCAAGGCATACAAGGTAGCACAGTTGGTGGACATTTTGTTCTAAAAGAAACTGAAACCATGTCAAGTTTGCATATGAGTTTCTTGTGTTCTGGCTTCAGATCACCCCTGAGCCCTTTGCTGTTTCATCCCTATGCGAAGCTGTATTAATTGTATTAATATTAAGGGTGTGGTTTGGTGCGAATAAATACCAAGTTTATGTGTGTGTGTGTGCGGGGGGTGGATAAATATCAAGTTCTAGAAGGGGGAGGAGCAGTGGGTTAAGAGGAGGGGCAATATTTTTCTTTTCAGAGTAGACTATTTTTCAGCGGGACGCAACATTTTTGATAAAATCTATACAGGGTGATCTTGAAAACAGACACATCAAAGGACGAAAACACCTCTCCCGAATGTGCACACATTGCCCCCTTAAGCACAAAATGCAGAGTGCGCGGACAACAACCGTCTAAACTGCAACATAAGAAACTCTCTAGAACGGTCAGCAATAAATAGATTGTAACAGGAATAGTTTCTGAATGGAATTAGACTACTTCAGGACGTAAACTTGTTTTACCATGTTTTGTCCTGTTCATTGTCTTATTGCTGTGTTTACCCAGCAGGCACACAACGTTAAAACAAAGTAGGTTCAACATTGATTCAACATCAAGACGTTGAATATAGGGACCAAACATGGTTTTTCATGCATTCGCCAGGTCCCTCCGGCTTCAGTTTTCAACACCTCCCTAGGGACCTGGCAAATGTTAATGCATAAAAAAAAACATGTTTGATCCCTATTACTGCGTATAAACTGAAAACATTTGCTACAATTCGTGTTATTTCTTGCACTATTTTGTTTTGCCTTTTCATCGATGCCTTGCGAATGTAATTTCCACGGACTATGCTCCTTCTAGGGCCGGGCAGTACACATCTCGTAACAGCAGCAAATCTGTGGCCCTGGTACGATCATATTGAAAGTTGCGTAGCTGTGCATTAACAGCGTGTGAATTGCCTGGTTAATACATGGCCTTTCACAGGTTAATACACGGCTGTTAATTACGTGTGGCACTGCTTTTTATGCAATAATCAAAGTTGAATCAATGTTGAATCGACGTTGTTTCAATGTTGTGTGCCTGCTGGGTAGTGGATCTTGTAGGGGTAGGGGGAGCTGACTGCTTTGTTTTTCTTCAGTGTTTGGTTTGTGTACAGTCTGTCATTGTTTGTTGCCTCTTCCTCTTGGCGTCATTGAAAGGCTATGATCTATGATTGTGTCTATTCTGCCATCTTCTGTACAATTTTTTACGTGTACATATGCACTAATTTTGAGGTACACAAATGTATCTTAAAATATAAATATACTACAACCTCTTTATTACACGGTTCGTCATAACACGGTTTTGGATATAACATGGTTTCAAGATGGATCCCAAAAATTTATAGATTATATTGAAAAATGACCATTTTTATGGTCATTTTTCAATATAATCTACACATTTTTGTTTCAATATAATCTATACATTTTTGGTTGTTTAACAAACATGGTTTATGCTATAGAGACCAACAATAGTGTTATAAAGAGGTTGTGGTGTACATGTTCGATCTATGCTAACAATGTTACCTGTTTTGAGTTCCTCATTAACGAATGCTTCAGTCAAAAGATGGTAACAGCAACCAACTGAGCAACACAATTTAATGTCTGGGTTAGTGACAAATAGTTCTAACATGTTACTGGCCAGATCTCCACATGTATGTAGTCCTGTGAGCATTATTCCAGCTTCAAATGTATCCTGTTTTGTGTGCTTCACATCCACAAAACCAAAGAATTTCTTGTCAGTTTTACATGCATTTTTATCACAAGCACCAAACTCCTTTGGTGTTTTGAAGTCCTTCGCTACTACTTCAATTGCTGGCGTAACATTTTTATCTGTAACATTTTCACAGCGATCAGACCATTTTGTCCTACAAGTGTGCCCATGTGCACTTTCCGTATTGTTAGCTTTAGATTTTAATTGTACATGATCTTTATCATCTGACAGAAATGGTATAAAATCCATTGCTATAGCCTTTAAATCTGTCTCTATGTCTACATATATTGTTAAAGGAACATAAAAGCCACATTCAACATCTACCGAGCAGTCCACCAAAGCATCAGATTTATTCGTGCTAAAAGAAGCAGCTGGTTTTGACTTAAAATCTGACGATCTACTAATAAAGTTTCTGGTTCCAGTTTCATCTGTATTAGTATCATCTGTCGTTGGAATAGAATATAATAACTGCCCTGATTGACTTATTCTTGCTTCTGTAACAAACATTTGCTTTTCTATGCTACTGACATTGTCTTTGACTGTCTGTGATTTTCGTTTTGATTTTTGTTGTTTCTTTTGTTTCTTTGTCAGTTTTATTTCATTCAGTCGATTTTCAAAGTTTCTTGAAAGCCCCTCCCATTGTTTACCCATAATTTCCATTCTTTTACCAGCAGCTTCCGTGTTAGAAGACACAGCATCTATTCCTAGAACAGACAGCTTATGTTGCAGAGCCAAGTTCTGCCCTAAATATCCTTTACCACTTCCAACATCAACTACCTACAGATAAAAGATGTAAACATACATATAACAACAAAAAAACATACACCTATCCAACATTATGTAAAACATGCCTATTCAAATAAATTGAAAAAATTCATCTCCAAAACTGAAAATTTTCGCATAAAAAAACACTGATATTTTTCATATTTCTTCTCAAAGCAGTTTATTCAAATATACAGAAAATATCACCTCCAAAAACTGAAAACCTACAGATAAAACATTTTACATTTTTCATATTTCTCTGCTTGGCGAGGCAGTTCTAATGAGTACCCAGTCTATGTTTGAACAGAAATAAGAAAAATAATGTATACCCCTGTAAACACCAAATTTACTATATAAATGGGGTTTAAGGGGGTCAAAATTATATAGGCATGTTTTCGTGATGAACACTTTTATTTGAAGCTATAGAATATATTCAGGTACAAGAAGATAGTGAACAAATGCATCCTTATAAATGTATGAGCAAATATGTTAAGAAATTAAGACTTATTAGGTACATGTAAGTAATCACTTCAGAGAGACTGTTGGTAATTCTTATTCTTCGGGATAATTCAAAGACAAGTTATAACATGAATATTCTGAACTAGCAATGTGTCAATATGACACAGATGCCCCTGCCAAGGGGCCACCCTCACCTGCACACAGGCATTTTGCAAAAAAATGAAGTTGGAAAAAGGGCCATAACTCTCATAATAATTTGAGGATTTTACCCTAAATGGCACTTTACCTATATTTTATGATTATATACCTGTGTATAAAATATGAATCCAATACACCAATCTTTTTAAAAAGAATATTGAAAGGAAAACATTTTTTGAAGGTGTAAAGGGGCCATAACTCTTATAATAATGGGTGCATTTTACCCTAAAACAAAACCTCTATTTTATGATTATATACTTGTGTATAAAATATGACTCCAATACACAAGTTTTTTCAAAAAATATCAAATGGAAACTATTTTTCAATATTGAAAAAGGGCCGTAACTCTAAAAATAATTGTTGGATTTTACCTAAACCGAACTTAACCAATATTTTATAATTATATAACCATGTATAAAATACATGGGAACAAACCACTTATTATAGACTGTTGCTAATAATAGAATCACCAGAATACCGCAGTAGAGGCAAGCAAGTGTACAGCGGTATGTATCATGCCAAAGAAATACCGCGGTATACTGGTATTGTTGCACACCTCTAATAATATGCAATATTGTACTTACCAATTTACATCCCAAAATTTTTGACAATTGGGAACAAACTTCACTCATTATAGCCACTTCATGGGATTTCTTTTCATTCATAAATGATGGTACAAATGCATTTTTGTCATTCAAAGTTAAATCCAATTGATCAAATAGTTCTTCAACTGTTACTGCCAAACTTTTCCCTTCTATAGTATTACTCCAAGCATCTCTACAAAAGTGTATAATACTTCTGTGATTCCATTCAAGACTTTTAGCATCCCTTCCGGAGAGTATCAGAGAATCGTGATTTGACTTCAAATGTGTTCTTTTTGTTTGAATATCATTTTCTTTGTTATCACCTGCAGTGTTCCATGAAGTGTCTGCTTTTTCAGCGCAGCTGCATGATGTATATGAAACCATTTCATTATTTTCAGTTCTATTATTTTCTTTAAACTTCTTAGTAACACAGCCAGTTTTTAATCCAATAAGAGATTTATCATCATTCACTTTGCACTCTCCAATTCCATCTAAAGCTTCATTACAGACAACTACTTCTTTATTTTTAGCTTCAATTCTTGCCGTTTGTTTGCAGTTTTGAGGTTTTTCATTACTATGGTATCCCAGCTCAGCAAGATTTTTCAACTCCTCATCAGTGAATAAAGTTAATTCTTCTCTAATTTTTTCAGGAAGTAACAGTTCCCACTGACTGTCAGTAAGAAAGGCTGACATGTGTGCATTTGCTAGTGGCAGGTACATAGTTAGAAAGGCCAGAATTTTATTCAGTGACTCTTTCACAGCGTTTATTTTACAACTCCTCTGATCCATATTTTCACGTGTTGATTTTCTGGAAAAGTAATATTATAGTAAGTCGATGTTTTAACAAACAATAGTTTATTCTAATGCTTTACATCAATTTATTTCTATTAGGTTTCTAATTTTAAACAGTTACTCAAGGCTCGATTTGTTGCTTGCAATAAAGCAAGTCTTATCAACGTGTTTTTACAATTTTATGTAATGAACCAAAATTCAGCTCTTAATCTCAGTTCTAAATATGTTTTATTCCTAGACTACTACTTAATGTTTTATAATTGTTATATATATATTGTAAATAATATATATATATATATATATATATATATATATATATATATATATATATATATATATATATATATATGTATGTGTGTGTGTGTGTATGTATGTGTGTATATATACATATATATATATATATATATATATCGTTTTTTAGCTAAGAGGACCATATGGTAGATAATTATCTGTATGCTTAATATGTTATCCTCTTTAAATAAAGACATTATTATTATTATTATAGTTCTAATAAAATTTTTGTGTTATTAAGGTAACATATTAGAAAAAAAAATTGGTAGGGTAGATAGGGATCTTTTTTTTTCAACATTGTAATTTGTTTTATATAAAATTACACCATAATTACCAATTATGTTTGGACTTGGCATCACGAAAATATACCTACAGTCAAACCTGTCTTAAGCAGCCACCCATGGGAAGCTTAAAATGTGGCTGCTGAAGGCAGGTGGCTGCTTAATACAGTTCAAATATACAAGTCTATGGATTTTGGGGCAACTTTCCTCTGGCTGCTTAATACAGGTTGGCTGCTTAATAGAGGTGACCACTAACACAGGTTCGACTGTATATAATTTTGACCCGCTTAAACCCCACTTATATACAGAAAAACTGGGGTTGACAGGGGTAAACATTAATTTCTTATTTCTGCTCAAAAACATAGATTGTGGGTACTCATTAAAACCGCCTCAGCGAGGCAGTTCTTACGTGTACCCACAATCTATATTTTGATCAGAAACATGAAAAATATCAGAACTTTTATCTGAAAACTTTCAGTTTATGGTGGTGAAATTTTCAATATATTTGAATAGGTGTGTTTTCGTAATGGCACCATAATCCACATAAATCTTACTAAGTCTGTTTGACTACCTTTTCATGTTTCTAATAAAAGTGCTGCAAGCACTGCACCATGCCACGCCAAGCACAATAACTCTGTCAAAAATAAAATGTGTTCTACATTTTATGTCCCTTTATTTTTTTGTAAGGCTTCAAGAAAATCTGTGAAACCATTTACAAGTTATAGAAAGGGCAAACATACATGACTTGGATCACTATTGGCTATGTTCCAAAAGCAGGTGAAAGTCAGAGTTACGACCCTTGAGTTTTGCAAACTGTATCATGATGATATACATATGCATAAAGTGTCAAGAAAACATCTTGAACAGTTTTCAAGTTACAGAGTGGACACAAATACATTACAGAAATCACTATTTTCAAAGTTGAAAGGGTCATAATTCCAAAAGCAGGTTAACCAGTTACCGTTTTTTTATGTTCTGCACCTCCTCTTATGATGCTGTACATTTGTATGAAGTTTCATCAAAATTTCTGGAATGGTTTTCAACTAACAGAGCAGACACGTTCGTAGCAGAAATGGCTAGTTTCAAGATCTACTATGTTCAAAGGACTGTGACTCCTAAAGTAAGTAATTGATTGATTGTGTTGGAGTTTAACGACACGTCAACCCTTGAGGGTCATTTTGTGTCGTCTCCCAGAGAAAGGGAGAAAAGAGATAGAAGAGAGAGTAGAGGAGATGAAAGAGAGGGACAGGGAAGAAAGAGGAATGAAAGTGAAGAAACAGAAGAAATAAAAACATTCCCCCTCTACCCTTACCCACTACAAGGATAGCAGGCCTTGCCCAACTGTAAGCCAATATCAGTTGGACGCCCCAGTGATGTAAGATACACAGCACCTTCGCACCACCCGACCACCCCCCCTAAAGTAAGTAAAAACCTAACAAGGGACATAACTTCAAGAGTAACCCTTGGCCCCTCTTCTAGTGTACACGATACATCCAGTCATTGTCCATGTTTATCGAAACTTTCAGCTTTCTAGCTTTCAAAGTTCCTGAGAAATCTGTTACCTAAGAAGAACTCCAAGAGTTATGAGCCACTGGCCACCATTCTGCCACTACATCTTCCTTACCTATGAGATCATATGTGGTATAAATTTCATTGAAGAAGGACCACAAACATAAACGTTATCAAGCAAAATGCATTTTAAATTTTGAAAACCTACCAAGGGACATAACTTCAAGAGTTATGGGCCCTTGGCCACTATTCTAAGGCTATACCTTACTTAACTTAGACACCAATTGTGGTAAAAGTTTCATTGAAGTAGGACCACAAACACAAAAGCTATTAAGCAAAATGCATTTTAATTTTGAAGTTACGGAATCACAGAATGACAGAATCATGTAAGGGCACGGCAAATCCAGTATAGTCCCTCTTTTTCAAAGCGGGGCTATAAAAATTTCACAGTATATATTTGATTGATGAGTTAATTGGTTGGGGGTATAAATTGGAGTGGTGGCACTAAAAGAAAATGTGACTAATAATAAGATCTTGTTAGTTTTATTAATAATGTTTAACCCTTAAAGCGCTAATCACAACAATTGTCGTCTGCTTTGTCTTCTGCCGGTTACTTGAAAAGTCATTATTGCAAACAGTGTGGACCCAGATCAGACTGCTCCTTTAGGAGCAGTCTGATCTGGGTCCACACTGTTTGCCTATATCCAAAATATAAGTTTGAAAAGTTTGCAAGAAGATGCAGCAGACGACATAAGCAGACGACATTTTCAGATGCAGATTTTCTTGGCGCTTTAAGGGTTAAAGGTGTATGTCAAGTGTAAGGAAGCAAATATCTGATCTTGAGGAAAAGTAAAGTGTGATGATAGACAAGAATGTCGGCCCAATTAGGCAGTGAGTGCAGGGAATGGCTAGAAACTGAATGTATGCTCAGCTGATGCTTAGCACCTAAATGTTACATGGTGGAGAAAAGCTTAATGTGGTGATTGGCATGATTGTCAGTCTCGATAGTAGAGCACCTGACTTGCAAGTACAAGTTACCCGGTTAAGGGTTCGAGTCCTGCATTCAACACATTTTTTTTCCTCAGTAATTTAGCTAAATACTACAAAAGTGTGGACTGAAAAACAGCCCTATACCACCGCTATTTAGATAAAAGTAGACATGTCAGGTCTTCTTGAACGACAAAAGTATGTTTGTTTGTTTGTTTTTTTTTTAACAATTTCGTTTCTAGTCAAAATGTAGTTGGAACGAAATCGTGAAAGAACAGGATATTGGCCATGGACAGATCCAAGATGATTTCTTAGGTGGTTTGGTTTGATCAAGTTACCATAGCTACACATAAGAGGGGGTATCCACATGATATTTTTCTTATTTCTCCACGAAAACATATGTTGTGGATACTCATTAGAAGCGCCTCACAACAGATGTTTTTTTGCAGGAATAAGAAAGATATCAGCATTTTTCGGATGAAAAAAGTGCCTTATCTGTTGCTATGGTTACCATATTTACTCTACATATTTGGGCAAACAGGCCTCAGCAAACAGTATAGACCCAGATCAGATATTCTGTGGCATCTAATCAGAGTCAAAATTGTTTGCCCCACATACACCAAATATAGATTCACAGATAGTAAAATGGACTTGTTGAAGAGAAGTGAGGCCCTACCAGGGGTGGGTACCTGTTCCCTTGTTCCCCTGAAAAAAAAATTGGCATTTTCCCTTGTTCCCCAAAATCAAGTTCTCTTGATTTTCTATGTTCCCAGTTCACCTTTATTTCCTGCAGGTTTAGACTCTCCCCATCCCACCCTTGCTCCCCTGAAGTAAATGGTTTTATTCCCGTTACCAAAACCCCTGGGAGGGCCTCAGACTTGTAAGGTAGAATAAGGGAAGTAAATATTCAAGGTAAATACAGTGAATATAGTATAAGGTAGAGTAAGAGGTGTGAATATTTGGGATAAATATGGCATTGTAGATTTCCAATGAACAATGAAATGGTGGGGAGGGAGATGGGGGAGGGCGTGGTGTGGGGTTCGATTGAACCCCGCGAACACCCTTTTAGCTCGATCCCTTTATATTAACTCGTTTTTCTTTCTAAATGATGATTGAAAATGTACAAATATTCCCTTAAACACGTGAAAATGTCTATGGTTATACGGGCTGATCCGGGTCTTTATAGGTTGCAAATATACTCTGGAGACCTCTTCCTCATTGTGATGTTCATTTTAATTTGTGACTTAGGATTAAGTACAAACCAGATTTTCCGCCAGTTGCACTATCCGTTGTAAACAACACGAAAGGACAACTCTTAACGTTGGGTTTATATAACTGCAACTGCAAACTGAATCAAAATCCAAATGCGGCCCAAACAAACTCTATCTATCTATCTTTCCATACTGCAACACCCCCTCGCAAGGATCATATGCAGGGTTGATTGCGACTTAAAGTCCGATGCAAGAACAGAAAAAGAAAAAGTAAAAGGTGATAATATTACCAACTCGGCCCTAAACCGGGTCTACTTTGCCCAAACTTCAGGTCCACTCGGCCCAAAAAATATTCAGTTTATTTGGACCAAAGGATAGACAGCCTCGGTCATCCGGGCATTATCTGATATTTACCTTCGCAACAAAATCGGCCGTCTGTTTGTTTTAAGCAAAACCGACTGAACAATTATTTTTGTTATTTCTATCATCAAATACCTATAAGTACTTTCTAAATTAAGATTTATTCGTATATATACGTTACATGGTTGCACAAATATTAATTAGAGCAAGTCGATGGCGCGTCATCACATATCCCCGCGCCAGCGCCATCGCATATCCCAGCACACATCACAATTCCAAATGCGTTCTTCCAGTCTTCTTCCATAGAGTTATTACCTGTGACAGTTTCAAGGTTCTGGCTAAAAAAATCCTAGGAAAAATTGTCTTACAATCCAAGGAAAAAAGTTGGGGTAGAGGGGGAAGGGAGTGTGTGTGTGTGTGTGGGGGGGGGGGGGGGGCGCAAAATCCTACTTTTTGACCTCTGGTGACCCCAGACATACCCCGGGGCAAAATGTTTGCACCATTGTATTCTACTCTTCGTTACCTTTTATTTGATATACAACATAACTATGTACAAAATGGAGTTTTGGACCCTTCGGGCCACACCCGCTGGGCCTGCCCACTAGGGGTTACATCAAATTTCCGAATGTGTTCCTCCAATCCTTATTCACAAGGCTATCGCCTGCGAAAGTTTCGAGATTCTAGCTTAAATGGTCTGGGAGCAATGGTGTGACATTACAGACGGGCGTACGAAGGACGGGAAGGCCGGCCGGTCGGACGGACGGGGTTATCACACACCTCATTGCTCTTGGCTGACTGTTTGGCATAGAACTATTCAGGCAAAAGACACTAAGAGTTATGAATATCGTCATTTTGTCTAATTCGATGGAGGTGATAACCTTGCATTATGAAAACACGCCTATTCAAATATATAGAACATTTCATCTCCAAAAACTGAAAATTTTCAGATAAAAAACGCCAATATTTTTCATATTTCTGCTCAAAACATAGATTGTGGGTACTCGTTAAAACCGCCTCGATGAGGCGGTTCTAACCAATACCCACAATCTATGTTTTGAGCAGAAATAAGAAAAATAATATTTACCCCTGTAAACCCCAGTTTTACTATATAAAAGGGGGTTTAAGGGGGTCAAAATTATATAGGTATGTTTTTGTGATGGTTTTCTCGCCTACAGTAACTAAGTTTTGGTTGGAATATTCAAAAGAATGTGTTTAGATTAATTAAATATTAATAATGAGCATAAGAACAGCTTATTCCCCGACTTCGTAGCTTTTTAAAAATATTGACATTTTTAAGTTTTGTCTATTGATAAATGATTAATCTACAACAATATAAAACGAGGAAGGTACCTCTGTGAAGAATCACGAAAACATGCCTATATACTGTTGACCCCCTGAAACCCCACTTATATGTAGTAAACCTGGCTTACAGGGTTATGCATTATCATTTTATTTCTGCTCAAAAACATAGATTGTGGGTATTCGTTAGAACCGCCTCGCCGAGACGGTCCTAACATGTACTCAAAATCTATGTTTTGAGTCGAAATATGAAAAATATCAGAATTTTTATCTGAAAAACTTTCAATTTTTTTTTTTACGGTGAAATTTTCAATATATTTGTATAGGCGTTTTATCCGTAATGTGAAAACCATGGCGGCTGTTCGTCCTTATACTCTATTTTAAAATAAATCCTAATCAGCAAAATGATTCCAAACTCAGACCACTACGTCCGGGTACATGGAAACGTTTTACGCTCGACGCACAGCACTTAATGCCAGATGTAGTGAGCACAAAGAAATGCTGAAAAGGTGGGTTCTTTGGAAAAGAAACACATTAAGTAACCGAAAACAGTAAGCTCGGCCAGAACGTTTCATCATGGTTTCTCGGCCCACTGGGGCTCAACTGGTGGTTTTCTTTTGCTCCAGCATTCCAGATTATTATTATTATTTTTTTTTATTATTATTTTTTTAACTTGTTTCTGTTGAGTCCTCATTATAGGCTTCATCACGAAAACATGCCTATATAATTTTGACCTCTTTAAACCCCATTTTTATGTAGCAAAACTGGGGTTTACAGGGGTAGACATTATTTTACTTACTCGTATATCTGCTTAAAAACATAGATTGTGGGTGCTCGTTAGAATCGCCTCGCCGAGGCGGTTCTAAAGAGTACCCACAATCTATGTTTTGAGCATAAATATGAAAAAAAAAAAAAAAAAAAAAAAAAATCAGAGCTTTTTATCTGAAATTTTCATTTTCGGAGGTGAAATTTTCTATATATTTTATTATAATAAATCGGCGTGTTTTCGTGATGATGTTGGATTCAATTGTTGTCCGTAATGAGTCATGCCAGATGAGTTGAAGATCTCCACGCGGACCTAACAATGATTTTACCAATGGAAGCGGAGGGCGAAGGCTCGGATCCCATTAAGCTAACTTCCCAGTAAGCATTCTTTATAAATCTATAGCGGAACGTTATCGGCCCGTCAGGGTAGCTGACGGGCCGATAACGGTCCGCTATAGATTTATAAAGAATGCTAGCTGGGTTAAGCCCCCACCTCCAGTAATTCATTACTGACCGTTCCAATACGGTAATTTCGTTGTGGTACTTTTTGTGAAATGTTTTGTAGTGTTTCAGTTCCTGAGTTCTGAAAAAGGACTATGGATACAACAATGGCAACTAAAGCGGATTGCCTTCCCAGGCTCTGTTTTATTTTCATAAGTTTCAGTTTATTCTCTCGCGCACGTGTTTGCGACCCATGTACGTCGAAAACGGGAAGAAGACTGCCGAATTGGTCAGTTACTTAATTGTCTCATTATTTTCTATAACCGAAAAAAAAACCTACAAGCCATTTTAATTTAAATTGTAATTATTGAAAATTGAAAACTGTCCACTCTAGTAATTAATTATATACTATTTAGTAATTGTGTTTTGAGCCTGAGGAAATCATTATAATGTCGGGACAAAATGAAGTTCACCAAAAGTCCCTTATGTCAGACAAAGGTCCCTCTTCCCTGTATTGGTATAGTTCACGTATTTACATTTGTACTTTTTATTAAATGACTCTTTCATTTCCTGAGTTCACTTACTTACTTTTTATTAAATGACTATTTACATCTTCAACTGTAAAACAAATGTTCGTTAGCATGTGTGTGCGCGGATGCTATTACTGGAATATTTGTAGTTGGATAGAATCCGTTCCAGACATCATTCCCGAGTAATGCAATAATATTATCCAGCGTATCTTGTGTTTTATTGAAATAGGCGTTACAAGTTTTTATTCGGATAACTGATTGGACTTGCGTTTTAACAAACACAAGCTCTCCCAATCCGTAGCTTTTAAACTGCAAATAAATAAATAAATAAATAAATAAATCCTGATATGAATACACGCAATCCAGTCTGCATCACACAGTGTAGGTTTCAATAGTTCTTCTAGCACGGCATGGCATACAGGCTTTTAATTTTGTTGTATCAAAATGTAATATCACCATATAGACGTAGCAAAGACAACATTTTTTTTTTATTTTTATTTTTATTTTCTGCAAACACTATTTCTGGTGATTTTAAGATGTGAATGGTTTAGGCCCTGGTTGGACTGAAAGTTTTTCACATCGGCTTCAAGACGTCTGTGAGTATCGGTGACGTACACTTAGGAAAAATCTTGAAAACTATGCATAGAATTGCTCCCAAAATAAGGATTGCTCTTAAAGGGGAGAATTTGTTCCGAGAGGGAGCAAATTCTTTCCTTTAAGAGCAGCTACTATGGTAAAGAAGCAAAGTATTTTGTTAATGTCACTTTATTATAAATATATTTTCCTATACATGTGTAATATGCGAAATAAGCGCTACGCCTGTGGGTATGCTGAGGCTGAAGGACTGAACACTGGTACTCTTACTACATCCATTCATCCATTAAGAAAATACACCTATTCAAATACACTGAAAATTTTAACACCAAAAAATGAAAATTTTCAGATAAAACAAAATGATATTCTTCATATTTCTGCTCAAAACATAGATTGTGGGTACTCGTTAGAACCGCCTCGGCATGAACCCACTGGCATGAAGCACTGTGCTCCGCGCACAAGAGCTGTGCACACGGCCACGTGTCTTGAAAGAGGCATGAAGAGATGACTGGTAGCAGCTCCTTGAGCTTCTTTCAGGCAGTTTTCACACATGTTGTGGTTGAAAGTTCATAGCCACCTGCTGCTGAGAGCATGTCTCCTAGGTAGCAAAAGGAAGCTACCACCTCCAGCTTGAAAGGTACGACCTGGACTTCCTTCTGTGGTCTGCCGTCCAAGAGGCGTGCAAGTCCCTGGCACCGTGTACATCTGTAGTCAGGGTCCTCTGTCAAGCGCTTGAGCCCACTGCATTACTTATGCACCCAGTGCTTGCAGCCGTTGCAGAAGATGCTGTTGTTGCCCACTCCAGTGCGACAGACGGCGCGTGGAAACTTGCCTGAACTCAGCAGGAGGTCCAAGCTTGTATCGCAGATCATGATGCATTTACTCTGGCCTTTCTTTTCCATTGCTTCTTTCCAAGTCAAGAGCCTCCTGACACATTCCTCAAGCGATTCAGCGATGATAACAAGGTCATCGGCATACAGGTTCTCCCAGGGGACCCCAGAGCGGAACTCTCGTGATAAGGCTTCAAGCATAATAATGAAGAGCAGCGGGCTGAGTACTGAGCCTTGGGGAACACCGACCTTCACTTCAAACTCTTCACTGAACCCCTCATAAACATGGATACGGCTACGCGCATTTGCATACATCCCCTGCACCAGTCGCACAATCCACTCCTCTACACCAGGTTTTCTCAGCGCCCACCAGATGACCTTCCGAGGTACTCGATCAAACGCCTTCTCCAAGTCTACGAAAGCCGTGTAGAGTCTCTTGTTGGTAGCTAGATACTTCTCTTGCAGTTGCCTTACAACAAAGACAGCGTGCCTCTGCCTGGGACGAAGCCAAACTGGGAATCGTCGATTGACACCAACTGTCTGATGAGGCCGTCCACAATCCTCTCCAGGACGTTTATGACCTGCTCTGTTAGCTTGAGACCGCAGTAGTTGTCCCTTTCCAATGCGTCCCACTTTCCCTAATAGAGGAAGACAATGAAACTCTGCTCCCAGTCAAAGGGTACATTGTCGTCGCGGATGATTGCAGCTGCGATGTCACGGATCATGGAGGCGCCCATGTCACCGGCTGCTCATATCATCTCCATCACTATTCCTGGTGGGCCCGGTACTTAGCCCACCTTCCTCTGTGAGATAGCCTTCTTAACCATATCAGTTATACTATAAATCGTTTCTTCCTTCTACCATAAGATTATAGAATGATCTTTCCCCTGAAACGAGAGACGCGCTTACTTTTATGAGTTTTAGAACTTCTTGTAGTTCTTTGAACCATCACTTGTTTTCTAAACATATAATAAACGACCCATATTGTCAATGTGGTTCAGCTGAAACTACCAAGCACTACCTTTACGAATGCCAGAGCTATAGTCAACTACATGTACATCAAGAAATGTTAAACGAGATATCAAAATACTCTACGTCTAGTTTGGATTGTTTACTATTTGGAGACGACCATTTAAATTACAATTGTAATTCTGATGTTTTTCTGGCTGTGCAGAAGTTTATATTTGAAAATAAACGTTTTAAGTCTTCACACACACACACGCACACACACACACACACACACACACACACACACACACACTCTCTCTCTCTCTCTCTCTCTCTCTCTCTCTTCGTTATACATGTATATTGTTTCGAACTCAAATTTGGAAGCATCATTTATAGTTATTTCTTTGTAAATGTCACCGGTTGATCGTAATTTATACAGGAAACAGATTCGTATAAGCCTTTTGGCTTCTTTCTGACTCCTATCACTTATTGTCAGTATTGTATGAATATATGTAGAATTTGTTGAAATAAATATGTTTAAGCCAACCATATCAATGGTGATTGGAATGGACGGGTCTTCCACAGATGGTTGATGACAGGTGGTCTGGATCCCAGTCAAACTCAACGTTGAGGAGTTTTTAGTAGTGCTCTAACCAGGCCCTCTGCTTTGAGTGTTCGTTCATTGACATCTCCCCTGCATCATTCTCCACTGGCTTGTCACCAACAATATCAGTCTCTCTTCTAGGCTGGTTAGCAATGCGGTAGGCTTCTGAAGATTTGGGGTCAATATTCTCATAGACCTTCTTGCAGGCTTCTTGGCGAGCATGGTGAATTGCATGTCTGGCAGTGTGTTTGGCTGCATCGTATGAAGCCCTAGTGCCTTTACCAGTCTCCAGGTCTTGAAAGCTTTCCGCTTGGCAGCAATGGCCTTATCCACGTAATCATTCCACCACCAGGTTTCACGACGCCAGTGATGGGGCCGACTTGTTTCACACACATCCTCAGTTGTCTTGAGCAGTCCAGACTTAATGTTGTTCCAGATATCCTCAGTGGCCTCATCAGCTACACCTGCAGACGTGCTCACATGCAAATTAAAGACCTGGAAATAACTGCTCGTCTGAGGGACTTTAAGCGTCCAAACTTTGAGGCGAGGGGTGAACTTGCGCTTGGATTTTGGTGAAACATCAATCCTCAAGTCGCAGATAAGAAGCTGATGTTGCAGGGCTACTTCCTCGCCAGGATCACATTTTACATCTGTGACAAGTTTGCACATGGTCCTACGATAAAGGATGAAGTCTATCTGTGTGACTAGCTTTTCCGATTTGTTTGTGATGAGATGGCTGTCACGTTTCTTGAAACATGTATTCCCAAGAAGCAGGTCGAATGCTAGGGCGAACTCTAGGATTCTCTCACCCTCGACATCTGAGTCTGGCCTACCATACCCAATCCCACCACGCACTTCCCTGCATCTAATGCCTGCATGGCCTCCATGGCCGTTCCAATCTCCACATGGGATCAGAAATTCTGATGCTGGGATCCTGACAGTCACAGCCAGCAGCTGATCAAAGCTCTTAACATCATCACTTAGACCTTTCTGTGGGGCATACAAAGACAGAAAGGTAACCACACGCTGGCCGACTATACGCTTCACTAAGATGATTCTGTCGGAGACTCTCTGCACCTCAAAAACTTTCTCTATCGACTCTTCAGCCACAAACACGCCTACGCAAGCAGCACCTTTGTCGTTTCCGGACCAGTAGAGCTTGAACCTGGTGTCCTTGCCCTTGATTGTGCGGTACTTGCCACCACGGTCTCCTGGATGCAGCAGACATCCACTAGACTGCGGGATAGTGTTTCCACTACCTCGCAAACGTTTCCTCTCAGAGTGTTCACATTGAGAATTTCCTCAGATGCTTGCTTGATTCGCCACAATAACCCGACCCTGCCTCCCACACCTGACAGGAGGCTAAGCCAGAGACGCTACCAACAGTACTTTGATGTCTGATGGCACCACCTAACTCTGATTCTATTATTGTGTTTACCATGAAATATTTTGGAACAGCTAATTTTACGTCCTAGCTGACGTCCCAACTCATTTCTTTAACGGCATCTGAGCATGCACGCCGTTCCCACACTCGGGCAGTGTGTTTTGCTGTTGACCTTCAAAAGAAAGGATTGTCCGCCAAATCACACTTGCTACAACACAAAGCCATCGGTCTGTAGATGGTTGCTACCTAGCTCTGCCACTCGTTTTTTTTTATTTGGGTTTTACGGCCCTTTCAAGAATATTTCACTTATATCAAGCCGATCGTTCATCAAAGGTGGGCGAAAACCGGAGAACCCGGGGAAAAACCCACCTGACGATCCTTAAGCAGAACTTGGCTTTCCCACTTGTGATCTGAGCGAGGCTCGAAACACAGCGGTGAGAAACCTAATGGATTCAGAGTCAACTCTCCTATCCTCTAAGCTACTGGGGCCCGCTCACGCAGGTTGTGGCAGCCTCGTAAGCCTGAAGGTGGGGAGGCAACTGTGATAGAGGGCAGCCTTATATTCCCACACTCAAGTTGAGTGTCACCACTGGATGCAAATTTACGTCATACCCATTAGTCACATTAATAGCATTTTTAGTCCCTCTTATTTTCATTTTTAGTCGTACTAATATTATTGTTTTTGTGGGTCCAATATATATATATATATATATATGGAACTAATATTAAGTTTATTGGGCTGAAATAATATTAGTCAGGGCCCAGTTGTTCAAAGTATCGTTAGCTTAACGAATTTGTAAGTAAGTACAATATCTAATAATAACAGGGGCAACAAAACTATGCAGCATCGACAATATGTACAGAGAACTTGGCTGGGAGTCCCTGCAAAGCAGACGAAATAAGCACAAACTCGTAGTTCTTTACAATATCTTGCATGGATCGGCCCAAATTATCTTGCTGATCTCATACCCCGACTGTACAGGAAACAACAAGGTACAGTCCCCGCTACTCAGATCATATACAGAATTACAGGGCAAATACAAATCTTTTTCTGGATTCATACTTCCCGTCCACTATTCGAGCTTGGAACAACCTGCCGACGGAAATAAAAAATGCAACATCCTTATCAATTTTCAAATCCTTACTCAACAGAAACATGCAAAGACCACCAAAATACTTCAATGCTGGCCATCGCATAGGCCAAATCCTCCACGCGAGACTACGTATGGGATGTAGTTCATTGAACTCTGACCTTTACCGCAAGCATATCGTTGCCAGCCCCTCTTGTCACTGCGGAGCGTTTGAAAGTGCAAAGCATTTTCTTTTCCATTGTCCTAATTACTCTATTGCAAGGCACAGATATTTACCTCAAGATCTTGACAGTCATTCGCTCAAAGACCTAATGTATGGTAAAACAAGCTACTCATTACAAGAAAATGTAACCCTTTTCTCACAGGTGCAGGACTTCATTGTTAAATCTGGGCGATTCGTGTAGCAGCTAATCCAACTAGTACCTCTAGTGCCAGCCAACATGTACAAATGAAGTCTATAAAAATGACATGCTACAATGCGAATAGTTCAACTTCAACACTTATAGCAGGGAAAGTTGGTCTCTCTCTCTCTCTCTCTCTCTCTCTCTCTCGTGTTCACAAAATGGCTATCAGTATTCTCAATATTTAGTAATTAGTTTAACCAGTTAAACGTGAAGTGTGCCCCACGAAATCAAACTCTGAAGTTATCTCGCGGATGCGGGAGCTCGCTTAAATACTCCTGCATCCCACATCCCGCAACCCTCAACAAAAGTAAAGCATGATTTCCCTATCCTAAAGCAAAGATGCTGAGGGGTCACATGACCCCACAGACTCGGGAAGACGTTCCCGCAAAAAAAGTTACGATGTCGACCATCTTGATTTACTGAAGAAAAATAAGAGGGTCGCCCCCTTTAAATGTGAATATTTCAATATTCTTAAATTAAACACATATTAAAACATATATGAAAATAATCCCAATTAAATTTACTAACAGACTCTTACACTTAGAAATGTTAAAAAAAAAACTGTACGGAGCGATAGACCACTGCGAATAAGGACTGACGAACTGTTTTGACTGTAACTAGGTTACGGTTGTCCTCAACACACTCTCGAAATACAACACACACATAATCAATACACATGGATGGGGGTCACCAGCTGCAAACACGCTGCTCGCATATAAATTTTACAAATATACATCGTCATTGATGAAAACCGGAATTACAGAGATGTAAAAACGTGAGCTAGTTTATCATTTTACTGATGCAATGACTGTCAGTGGGGTGAAGTGAAAATGTAAGCAACAGACCGCGGAAAATCGGTTAACATGAAATCAGCTGATTTGGGCGATCAATACACAGTAAAGTAAAATTCATACTAAGTATACAGTATTTTTGCTGAAAAAAATGCAAATTCAAAAGCTTCTCGCATTTTTTCAGCAAAAATATTAACATGTATGTCATATTTAATGATCAAAGTTTAAGCGATAGGTAACTAACGACATCGTTAGTTTTGAACAACTGAGCCCAGACTAATATTATTTTACTCCTACTTATATCAGTTTTAGTGGGACTAATAATAATTTTACTCGGGCCTAAAATTTAGCGCAACTTTTTTTAGTCCAACCATATTCGGATGCAGTTAACTTTGACGTTGAATAATAGATATATTGTTTGCATAGAGCCTATAAATAATGGATTGTCCGACATCGCGAAACTTAACCGTTACAACGCCATTTAAAACTGCAGCAGACGACATTTGAAATATTTTTATTATTATTATTATTTTCCGGAGAAAACAAGACGGTATTTCATATGAATCGTCTGTTAGGCAATGTCAAATCTTACTTTTTTCACAAAATGATGATATAGTGATAAAAAATATTATATCTGTCGGTGAAGTATAGGGGTTTCTAAGTTATTTTCTATATTTCACAGTGTGGTGATATGATAGCAGTAACTAGTGAACTATTTCGCTGTGTCGGATTTTTTTATAGACTACTTACAGCGTTATCTCAGTCGTCTAACTGAAACCGTGGAGAGTTTTTAAGCAACGGCGTAGAGTGGTTCAAGATGGCAGAATATTTGACATTGGAAACACGAGTGGATTTCCATTGATAACCTACCCTGTAATAGGCGGGTTTCAAACCACACTTTTGTGTTATTTCTCTTTCGTCTTGACATCCTTGGCGGCAAAAAAAAAAAAAAAAAAAAAGGATATGAACCCGACCAAATGAAATTCGTTTCAATGACGTCATGAAAGGCAAGAAGTGACATCAACATTTCTATCAAACGGATTCTCTTACTTTGCTTATCGTTCTTCCGCTGAAACTGAAAGCTTTTTTTGATGCTTTCAAGAAAAAAGGACTGGCAAAAATATATAATAAACAGAATAATAAGCAGTGTTTCTTGATATGATAGTCTTTCACTTAGAAACGTGGAACTCGTTTTATCGGAATTACCACGCCCTTCTCGTGGCGGATTTTTCATATCAATCAAACACTATTCAATGCTCTAGATGTTTTTCACACAATGCGTATTTTACCCCTTGCTTTTAATCTTAATACTTAATTGCCCATTAGCAATGCTTAACTCTTAAAGCACTAAGCATAAGTGTAGCATACAAAATTCACTTTTTTTAGCTTTAGTTTTGTCTGAAAAAAAAAAAACAACAAAAAAAAAACAACAAAAAAACAAAAAAAAAAAAAAAAACCACAACAAACTAAAAAAGGAAAAACAACCTAAAAATGTATTTGTCATGAGTTTTTTTAAGGGTTAAACCTTTTCTGATCTAGTGTACTGCTGCTGCTCACACAAGAACCAATGTGAGTGAAATTGCTTTTTTATTTAAAAGATGTTAAGTTCACTGAAAACTTTAACCCCTTAAATTTGATTTCAATGCTGAAACCCAAAAATTTCATTGCTTCAATTTCAATGCTGATTTTCAAAATTTCAATGCTGAAATGCCCTTTGCTCCCTCTTAACTAGAGCTCTGACTGTTGATTTTTCACTAAATAATGTCATCTGGTACAAATTTTGCTTGGCGCTTAAAGCGTTTACATATGTCTTAAAACTTGTGAATTAAAGTCTGATCAACAAGAATGGTCGATAACGGAAAAAAAATAACCTTTATTGTGTCATTTACTACTACAGGAGACGAAAATGTAAAATTTGATGTATGTATTCTATTTTTCAGAGCAAATAATGATTGACATCGTCATTACTTGAAATGCCAAGTCTTAATTTCTCTGAAAATTTTAAATGTAAAAAATAAATAAATGCTGAAATAAAAGAAATAACGACATCAATTTTAGCATGTCTCTGCTACAAGTTTGCGCAGCGCTTTTGGAATTAAAACTGTAGGAACAGGAAGTATTTTAAAAAAACAACAACAAAAAAAAAAAAACAAAAAAAAAAAAAAACAAAAAAAAAAAAAACTTTTGGGTCTTTCGCTTTACCGGGCCATTGTTTTTATCGTCATCTTTAAATTCAACCACTTAACTGTTTCTACGATCACTTTATCTACTCAGTCATAACAAGTTGTCAAGAAATGGATCGATTAAAGAGATTTGAAATCTGTGACACATATTAATTTTCGTATACTTTTTTTTTAAATCGTTAACATTGACATCTGAGGCGTCTAGTTCCCAGCTGCATTGCGTCAAATAGAAATTTGAAACAGAAAGTCACAGGCCACCGCGCCATGTTATAGTTATATCAATAATTGATACAAAATTAAATAAACAACAACAACAAAAACAAAAACAATTAAACAAATAAATTGGTGTCTGGTGCACAGCAGAACTAAGAGGGAAACGGAGGATAATTATGTATTATAACAGTTCATTTAAACTAAAAGAAAAACGACTGCTTATGTTTATTTCTGCGTCCACTGCTCTAGGCTTAGTATTAGTATTGGCCATTTCGGATACCGAGCTTTTGGGACTCAACTTCAGAACAGTTTTTGCGGATTACATTCTCAAAAAGGATAACAAACTTTTTGATCAGTCAGCCGACAACTCTGGTTTGGCTGTAGCTGCTTTGGCCGAGAACGAAGTGATCACTGTTTGTAGTCGGGGCACAGATACGTATGGCTTGGACCAGTTCAACACCCAAGAGTGGAGAGACATATTCTACAAAGAAAAAAATCTGCGTGACGCCATAAGCTACTATCATATGGAATATTTAGTGGCACCCCGAAACGAAAAATGTGAACAACGGTTTCCAAAATGTATAGTTATAGGGGTGGCTAAATGTGGCACAAGGGAGGTAATTGATTTTATGCGATTGCATCCTCATATTGAGATATACCATCGTTTAACTTACGAAATGCCATATTTTAAGGGATGCTTTCACGAAGGAGACGCGTGGTTTAAACGACAGATGCCATGTTCATATTCCAACCAAATCACAATCATGAAAAATTCAGGTTATTTTCGATATAAAACGGTTGCAAAGAGGATTAAGGAGTTCAATCCAAACATTAAGTTAATATTGCTTATTCGTGAACCGGTTTCCCGTGTGGTGTCGCAGTTTATGTTTAACAAGGAAAAACGATGGTTTGACAATGTAGCCACATTGGAGGATGTAGTTTTGAAAGGTAATAAGGTGAATGAAAGCAACAAACTTATATCCGATTCTGTGTATGCCATGGCTATGAAAGAATGGTTAAACTATTTTAATATAGACCAGTTTCTTTTTATTGAACATGAAGAATTGAAAAAGAAACCGTATGATGTTATGTCTAAGATTGAACAATTTCTTGGACTAGAGAAATACATTAAACCTTACATGTTTGTTTTGAATAAAGAGAGTGGGTTTTACTGCATTCGGTCCGATTTGACAGCAACTGGAATGGCTTGCTATGCACCCGATAGAGGTAGAAAACATGTCACTGTAGCGTCAAGCACTTTAACGAAACTGAAAACGTACTTTCAGGCGAAAAATGAATTGTTTTTCCGATTGATTGGAAAAACATACGATTGGTGAAATACCGATGCTGCTAACATTTCTTTAATATTATTAATCAGTGCGCATCGCGTTATTTAACAGCCTCTCCAGTAAACACAATGTCGTATCGACGTCGCCGCAAAGATGACGGTGACGTTTTATGTTCCAGTAAACACTTAAAGTCGCCACAACGTCGTCGCAGCAATGGCTACATCATAACGTGGCGACGACATCGATACGACGTTTTGGCGATATTTTGTTTGCGTGGTGGCAACTTGCTAATTACAGATCAGCCTATGAAAAAAAGGAATTTCAATAATAAGTATCACAAAGCATAAACTCTAAACCGGCCACAAAACGTACACTTCTGTCATTTAAAAGTAACTCTTATCTGGTTTTGCAAACGATTTCAGACATTTAGGTTTATGAGCCTATGTAACACAGTCCGTCGCTTGTCACCGTTGTGGCACGGGTTCGATTTCTGACACTGGTAAGTGGCAGGGTAACAGGTGCTAATTCTAGGTCGACGGTTTTCTCCCTCTCCTCCGGCTACAGTCATCACATGACCACTAAACGCCAACATCTTCTCCTTCCAGAATGAATTAAGCTCTCTAAGCTTTCTGTGTAGTCGAAATGAAATAAACTTTAATCAATTTAACGTAGACCGCGTGTGCCTTTTTAACATCTAGTGAAACTAGAGATACACAGTGGAATATATTATTCAAGGATTTTTTTTTTTTTTTTTTGTTGTTGAAAATTTCGGTTGTTAAATCTGACTTCCGGGGAAGATTGTTGGCCGTGGGCTGGGTGGCCTAGTGGTTAGCGCACACGACTTTCAAGCGGGATATCGTTGGTTCGAATCCCGCTCGGGTCAGGACAATTTTCAGACCACTAGTACGCCTAGCTCATACTCGACGTGTCCTGGGTTGAGTATAAAGTGGACAAGGCGGCGCTTGGTGACAGACAGCGGCACCAAGTGTGCATCGGTGATACATGAAAGCAAGGCTGTACAAATACATGTACACAACAATCGCCGCTGCCTCTATGTGCCGCGGGTGCCTGGTAGCGTTAAAAATCAGTACAATAAATAGATTGTTGGCCTTCCTGGGTACCTTCATTCATTTATATTTTCCAGTTTGTTCTGTGGTCTATCAATCTTTAAAACTGCATAAATTTTGTGTGAATGTGATTTACAGACAACCCCTGTTATACCGAAACTCGATACAATGACAACATTCGTTACAATGACAATGTGACTGCCACAAAACCTTCGCTTAAGAGGTAACAGTTAGTCACAAGTTATGCAAGAATATTGTATTTAATGCTCTTATGAAACATATGTTTTGGATATTTGTTAGAATCGTCCCAGTGACTCGATTCTAACAAATATTTAAAGCACAAGTTCTATGAGGAAATTAGAACAAAACATGACGCTTCTTACATATCAATCTGCTCACGGAGTATTCTGTACAACAGCAAATTCATTTTAACGACAATGTCTATTGGAACAAATGCTGTCGTTGTAACGAGGTTTCACTGTACAACCAAAGTTTCTGCCCCATGATATTGGGCCACGTCAAGAAGATAGATGTCGCCAAGCATTTGTCAATATTCGGATTCGCATCATCCTGTATACTCGACGTACCCTGGTATCACCCAGGCCGTCTCCACATAAATATTCTGTAATATACAATGATTCTGTTTGCGGGTAGCGAAGGACTTGATCAGACTGCGCATCCGCCTTCTCTGTCCGCATAGACCCGAAACCACGTTTTGGCTGGCGCGGCACGCCATGGCTCTAGATAAGAGGATTGTCCAGATATATATTTTTTTATTATTTCTTCATGAAGTCATATGTTGTGGTACTCGATCGTTAGAAGCGCCGCGTATACTGCAAGGCGCTTCTCATGAGTACCAACAGCACAGGTTTCCGTGGAGAAATAAGACAAACGAAATCGACACATTATTGTTGAAAACATGCAAACTAGAGCACACCGGTTACCGCGGTACAACGAACGCGACTGAGTACAAGGAAGGCAGTTGAAATTTTGTTGACGGGAAAAAAGTGTAAGTTCAATGTTTTCTTTATTTTGACGGAAATATAACAAGTTTCGTTTTCTGGTGGTTATGGGATTACAAGAGGTTGTGTTTTTGTTTTTTTTGGTCCAAATTTTAGTTATGACACAGTCAGAGAAGGAAAAGCAAAACTACAAATTAGACCATAATAGGCTAAAAAACAAAACTTCTCGTTTTAAGGATCTATCAATTAAAAATAAATGGCATGTGCACGACCATTCTAGAGTTTTTGATGTCTCTAGGTATCGAAGTAAATATACTGTCTTTGATAATTCATAAAAAAATTAGAATAAGATTTGTATCGAATTTTCCTAGCGCACTATCTTGAAACACAGGTACAACTTACCAGGAATCATGTGTTTTGTCTGGGTACACTAAACACGGATGAGATGGTACAACAAACACGGATATGGAAACCCTAAATTTGGACTTTTGTTTGTTTGTTTTTGTTTTTGTTTTTTTTTTCCTTACAAGCGCCAATTTTCAAGAATTAGCCGAGAAGACCGGCACATATCTGCACCTTAGATTGTAAAATTGCAACATCAACTAATTCCAAAATTAGAAAGTGTATTTGGGTTGTAAGATGTGTCCGCTGACATTTCGTGCAGCTGAGCACCAGAACATTTAGTTTATGGCATGTAGACAACTTCTTTATACATCAGACCCACAATAAACAGTCGCACTGACCCATAAAATTTGCATATGGCATACAAAATAACTTGCGCATGCACATGTACATGTAAACTATAGAAATGTACATTTGGTTTAATACCGCCAATCAAAAAAACGCTCTGATATTTTTCATGTTTGTGCTCAAAACATAGATTGTGGGTACTCGTTAGAACCGTCTCGCCGAGGTAGTTCTAACGAGTATCACAGTCATGTTTTTGAGCAGAAATAAGGAAACTAATGTATACCCCTGTAAACCCACAGTTTATTATTTCAAATGCCACGAGCAAGGGTCAGGGCGTCATATGCCACGAGCAAGGGTCAAGGCGTCATTCAAAAGCACATGTTGTTACTCAAGGCAACGAGCTCTACTAACTGAGCGAAAACAACTTCATAGAGACACTGTTTGGTCTCACAGTGCAATCACAAGAATCTGCAAATAATTTGTCAGTACAGTAGTGACTGAAGATACTTTGTTTACATTCTGCGAGCAACTAAAGGCTTATTCATTATATCAATACGGGAACCAATGAATTTGACCTGTGCGCGGATTCGAGTCTTTCCTGGACACGCCTATTTTACTGAAGGGATTTTTCTTTCACCCCTTTTACTAGTTCTTGCACACCAGATGAGGAAATCTTAGTTTTAACCCTGGGATAGAAATTTTTATCCTATCCGTTGTCCTGCAAAAGGATTGTATAAAAGTAAAAAATTCTGAGGTGTTTGATGTACACTTGTTGTATAAGACGCCATGCATGTTGTCGTTAATATATTGCAAGTAACAGAACAAGACTAAACGACACAATAATTTCATCACAATATGGCGGACATCAGCAATCGAAGTGACTGCATTTAAACCTACTTCTAGACTTAAAAGGTATAACAGAAAAATATTCTGTTATTGGTGTATCATGAAATATTTTCTATGGTCATTCTCTCCCTTCAGCTGATACAATAAAGGCAATTGTTAGTTTCTGGCGTAAGAATGTGCACTGTAATGCCCAGGATGTGTTCTTATTTAAACTGAGACCAAAATAGTGTTGACTGGCCGTCACACTCCAAAACAAACGAACAAACGAACAAACTGGAGTGGTTGGATGTGGCGAAGATGTCGCGCATGTATCTTACATAAACTGGGGTGTCCAACTGGCTTACAGTTGGTCAGTACGTTATAACCTTGTAGTAGGTAAGGGTAGAGGGGAATGTTTTTTATTTCTTCCATTTCTTCACTTTCATTCCTTTCCCTCTTTCTTCCCTGTTCCTTTCTTTCGTCTCCTCTACTATCGTTTCTTTCTCTTTTCTGCCTTTCTCTGAGAGACAACACAAAAAGACCCACAAGGGTTGACACAGCGTTAAACCTAACACAATCAAACAAACATACAAAAGTATTGGGTGTCAGGGGTAGATAGGAAAATCCGTCCCTCATCCTTATACGACCCACGACCACTAACCTCACCCATCTACCTTGGAAGTTTATACATAGCTTATAGGTTTATAACAATCTCTGCATTACGAAAACATACCTATATAATTTTGAACCCCTTAAACCCCACTTTTATATAGTAAAACTGGGGTTTACAGGGGTATACATTATTTTTCATCTTTCTGCTCAAAACATAGATTGTGGGTACTCTTTAGAACCGCCTCGGCGAGGCGGTTCTAACGAGCACCCACAATCTATGTTTTGTGCAGAAATATGAAAAATATCTGAGTTTTTTTTTTTTTATCTGAAAATTTTCAGTTTTGGAGATGAAATTTTCTATATATTTGAATAGGCGTGTTTTCGTAATGGACAACTGCGTTAAGGTGCAACGCTTTGGCTGAGTGGTTAGAGCACTGGATTTGCACCCGTAAGGCCAAATGTTGAATCCCATCATATCCCGATGTTTTTTTTTTCTTTTTGTTTGGTCAATTGTTCACCTCTGAAAGTTAGGGGTTAACTGCCCTCATCACAGGTCCTTGTAAACGAATGTCATTTGACATGTCAATAGTAACACTTCATATTCTGGGTACAACTGAGCACTTCGTAATTCAAAGATTATCCTATTAAATTTGAAACAATGCCATGCATATGTATAATCATAATAATGAGAATTAGAAAGGCATTACTAAGTATATTACAGACAAATTGATCGTTTGAAATTTAAAACCGCATCATTTATCGGGACACCACAAGCGGATTAAGGAGTTTTTCTTTTGTGTGTGTGTGTGTGTGTGTGTGTGTGTGAGAGTGTGTGTCAGTGCATAAAGATTATAATCCGAGTTTGTTGTTACCAAACTGTGCTGATTAACCGCGTTATGGTGTATCGCAACCCGTGGTAAATTGTACCCTAACCAAAAAAATTAAGTTTTGAACCATTCCCGTCTTCATTGGACAATGACACTACCTGGGTCTCAAACAAATGCATCAATGGAGGCTCGTGAGTCACAACAATATATAAATTACAAAGGTATTTGCACAAAAGATGTGTAACGGTCAGAAAATATTGACCGAAGCTGGGGTTGGTGAAAACACGCTTGACAAAAAAATGTTTTTATTTTCGTTTGTCATGAATAGATTTCTCTGCAACTGTTTCTGTAAAAGGTAACACCTCTTTCTAGACTGGCTCCAGTAGTGACAAAATATTTTTTCTTAGATTTGTTTAATAATCCACTAAAATAAAACCAAGGTAATATCATGACTATAGAGGCTGGTCACTAGTGACCAGCCTTTATAGTCATGATATTTTTTTGGATTTATCTTAGTGGATTATCAAACAGGATTATGAGAAATATATCCAGTCACTGGAGACTGGAGCCAGTTTACACCTCTTTCCTGCAGCTATGCAAAGTAACCATCCAAGAAGATTAGGAATATGGTAAAATAAATCATTTTCTTATCGAAAAAATATATTGTGACGTCATCATTTTCAACTGCGTTCGTTGTACCCAGTCGTGTTCGTTGCGGTAACCGGTGTGTAGAGCAATGGCTTAGAAATATCTCAGTAGGCACACATAACGTTGCATCGACGTAAAAGCGACGTTATAAACGTCATGTGCCCGCTGGGGGATACATTTCACATAGTTGTCTCGGGATAGCTCGGTCGGTAGCGAGGTTTATTTCACGATTTGCTGTACACCTCTGCCGTATAGGTTTGAATCCAGGGTGGGGAGGGGGGTGGGGGGAGGTGAGGGGGATAAAAGGGCGCAGTTTAAAGGGAGTGATAGCATTTAGAAGGAAGAAGAAGAAAATAATGTTTGCTCTTTTTGTAACGCTTATTCATATCCTCACTTACGCCTTTTAATCTGGAAGCCCCCGAAAGGGTAATTGACAAACAGTGCAGACCAAGATCAGAAGCAGCATAAATACGGCGTCTGATCAAGAGCTCTACCGGTTGCAAATAGTTAAGTCATTATCTAAATCACATATCCTGTCATACCTAAGATTAAAATTGAACTCTTCCAATATATAGTGTATAGGGATTCTCTTCAGTCTAAAAGGTGTTAAAGATAGATGTGCCTAGGGCAAATCTTTGTAGTTTCTCGAAGCAAAATGTTTTTACACTTTGTCAAAACAAAACAAAACACACACACACGCACGTACGCAAACAAACAAAAAAGAAATAAATAGACTAGAATGCGCAGTTCATGGCACGCAATCACAAATCCCTACGCTCGTTGTTAATGTTGTTAATATGACTGACAGACAAAAGGACCCGCTCTCGCACACCCCTTCCGTGAAAGGAAGTCCTGAAGCAAGTTTGGTTAATTTCCGCCCATTGGTTTTGGACAAGATAGCGTGACGGAGAGATGGACGGACGCCGGATAGATGGAGGCAGGACGGACGGTAAAATAATGTTGCTCTTGCACTATCTTACCAAGAAAAATGTGGATGCAATCTTGTTCCGGGGGAGGTAGTGGTGCTGGTGGTGGGGTGGGGGCATGAAGAAAGTCCGCCCAGTAGATTAGGAGGAGCTAATAGCGTGACGGACAAATGGATGAATGCTAGACGTGTGGACAGACACGCAGAAAAAATAATGTTGCTCTCGCGTACCCTTTTCTGTGAGGGAAAGTCATGTAGCCAAAGTGGTTAAATTCTGCTTAATGGTTAAGGCGGAGATAAGAGAAGATAGCGTGACGGGCAGATGGATGGACGCTCGACGGCCGGACGCCGAACAGTAATAAAATAATGTTGCTATCACACACCCTTGCCATGAAAGGAAGTCATGTAGCAAGTTTGGTTACATTCCTCCCTGTGGGATAGGAGGAGAGCGTGACGGACAGATGGATTGACAACGGACGCACGAACGCAAGTTGACTAATAGTTTTGATCTTGCACACCCTTACCATAATAGGAAGTGATGTAGCAAGTTCGGTTGAATTTCGCCCCAAGTGGTTTAGGAGGAGATAACAGGAGGACAGATGAACGAACGCCGTAACGGACGGGCGCGCAGAAGAAATTTTGCTCTAGCACAGTTTTACCATGGGGCGGTGATGTAGCAAGCTTGGTTGAATTTCGCCCAGTGGTTTAGGAAGAGATAGCGTGACGGGCAGATTCGCACGTCCTTACTCTTAGGTGAAATGATGTAGCAAGTTTGGTTAAATTCCGTCCATTGGCTTCGGAGGAGATGGCGTAACGGATAAACGGACGGTCGACAGACGCACAGACCGACGGCCGCACGGAAAAATAATCTAGCATGACAGACAGATAGACGTACGACGGACGCGGACTGACGGATGCATGGAAAAATATTGTTGTCCTTTAATTGCCATACCATAAGGGGTAGAGATGTAGCGTTTGGTTGAATTCCAGCGGTTTCGGATGAGAAAGTGTGATGAACAGACGGACGGATGAAGGCGTCCACAATACTCCCATCGCTTATTATGCAACTAACTTCGCAGAAGTTGGAGGGGCATATTGCTTCTGGGACGTTCGTCCGTTCGTCTGTTCGTCCGTTCTTCCGTTCGTCACGCTTTTTGATGCATAGCTTAACTTTAGACGCGTGCATGCATGGCACTGTTTTGATATTTCTTATATGGATTCCTCATGAATCAAAAAATATCTGACACGTATATTTTTCTCGACAGGAGTATGCCCCTTTCCGGAGTTATTGCCATTTGAAAAATATGGATGCAATCTTGTCGGCAAAAAATCAAAAACTGTTGAAGCTGAGCCTTGAAACTTGATGAATTGATGGTAATGACGAGTAGATGATTTTATTAACTTTTGAAAAATTCTGAAAAAAAAAAAAAAAAAAAAAGAAAAATTCATGAGTAATGGTTCTTTGTAAATTTGGGCAGTTTCCCTTGTCAGCAAAATATACCAGAAACTATTAAAGCTAGAGCCTTGAATAGATTGATAGTGATGAGTAAATGACCTGAATAACTTTTGAATATATTCTAAAAATGCTTCATGAGTTATGGCCCTTTGTAATTTTGGGCATTTTTACCTTGTCCGCAAAATCAAAAAGACTATTGGAGACAGAGCATTGAAACTTTGTGAATTGATTCGTGATTCGTTAAGATAAGAAGATGACCTGATAAACTTATGAATAACTTCTGAAAAATATTTAATTAGTTACGGCCCTTTTTAAATTTTGGCATTTTTCCCATGCCAGCTAAATATCTATTGAAGCTAGAGCCTTGAAACTTTATAAATAGATTGGTAGTAATGAGTAAATGACCTGATTAACTTTTGAATAAATTCTGAAAAAACTGAAAACACTTCATGATATACGTCCCTTTGTAATTTTGGGCATTTTTACTTTGTCAGCAAAACATCTCAAAAAGCTATTGGAGCTAGAGCCTTGAAACTTGGTGAATTGTTTGGTAATGACATATAGATGACCTGGTAAACTTTTGAATAAATTCTATCTATCTATCTATCTATCTATCTATCTATATATATATATATATATATATATATATATATATATATATATATATATATATATATATATATATATATATATATATATATATATATTTCAAGAGTAATGAACCTACGTTAATGTTAGCATTTTTCCCTTGTCAGCAAAATAATTCAAATACTGTTGAAGCTTGAGGCTCAAAACTTGATAAATAGATTGGTAGTGATGAGAATGTATTGCTTCTTGGCATGAGTAATGTCCCTTTGCAAATTTCGGCATTTCCCCTTGCCAGCAAAATATCTCAAAAACTGCTGGAGCTAGAGCCTCATAACGTGACCTGGTTAATTTTTTAATAAATTGTGAAAAATATTTCAAGAGTTATGGCCCTTTGTAAACTTGGCCATTTTTACCTTGTAGTCTCTTAAGAGGCAAGCATATAGTTGGGGGCTGTAGCTTCTTAAGAGGCAAGCATATAGTTGGGGGCATAGTGTTTTACAAATACAATTTCTAGTTTTAAAAAAAACTTTGGGGAAAAAGTACAAATGCCTTTAAATACCTGGTTTTGGGCGTCGGTCGTCGACGTGCATTTAGAAAGTAGTGAAGAAAATGACAAGGATGTTCCAGAAATACAGATAAAAAGCCAACCAATGACACCAGTAGGAAGAAGACAAGATAGGTGAGCAGGAACCCATACAATCAGAACCACATCAAGCCCCTATCATCAAAGGGAAAGATAGTCACTTATAATGGTACAGCCACATAGGCACACATCAACCCCCTTAAACCTCACTCTTATATTGTAAAACTGGGGTTTACAGGGGTATACATTATTTCTCTTATTTCTGCTCAAAAACATAGATTGTGGGTACTCGTTAGAACCGCCTCGTCGAGGCGGTTCTAACCAGTACCCAAATCTATGTTTTGAGCAGTAATATGAAAAATATCAGAATTTTTTATCTGAAAATTTTCATTTTTTGGTTGTGAAATTTTCAGTATATTCGAATAGGCATGTTTTCGTAAAGGACGGTAAGCGGAGTCAGCAGCCTCTTCCCCAAAAGATGACAACTCTGTCCCCTGGCCCCCGATGTTATAAACCTTTTTTCGTACTCAACTTGGCCGAGTTTAAATTTGTCCTGCTAATAAATCTCAAATTACTAACAACTGCAAATATTTTCTTGCTAATCATAGATCAGCGTGAAAATTTCTCTGCTAATAAATATGAAAATGCCAACAATTGTTGGCATTTTCATATTCATTAGCAGAGAAAATTTTATGTTGAGCTGAGATGAGCATGAAAAAAGTTTTTTTTATAACCTCGAGACCTGAACTCAACACAAGAATTATCTCGTTACAGGAAAAAGGTTTATAAACGGTACACGAGAGAATATACACCACAATTGAAGTTCTAAAATACACTTAACCATTACCATTCTCTTGCATGTTAACTCAGCAGACGACAAATTGGTGATATTTTTCTTTTTTTTTATTTCCCCAGAAAACAGGATTTGACCATTCATGAAAATTGTCTCCATGGGAAATAATTTACATGAAATATGAAAACCTGTTTTCTGGGAAAATAAGAAGAAGAAGAAGAAGAAATCTTCAGTAAGTCGTCTACTGAAAATTTTACCCAGAGTGCTAAGCGTTGATCTGTTCATAGGAGACCTACTCCGGCAGTAGCTGATAAGCAGATGCTGTGTGTAAACTTTACCTGGTTGGGTACAAATATTCTCCAGCTGTAGTTAGAAATATATAGCTCTGCACTATAAATGTAGGAAGCGAATTGTTAATTGACCCAATATTATGAAAGTGTGATTTGATAGTATCAGAGGGATTTATGATTTAGAATTAGCGTCTAGCTATTTATTTGAGCTGCTTATCTAATAAATAAATAAGACAATGCCAACTAAGAGGCGTGCTTGGGGAAAATGTAGAAGTGATAGTCGCTATAGCCACAAGCCACATATGGAAGGAGTGAAATTTTTCCCGTTTCCAAAGCCGTGGATGAACCTTGACAGATGTAGATCATGGCTCAAAGCCTGCGCAAGACCCCATGAACACCTGAACGCAGATATGATAGGACATCATCATTACGTGTGCTCATTAGTAAGTTATAACAAAGTTCTTTTTTTCTAAATTGATATGAGGCGGGACACAGCAATTCCCACAACCTACATGTGCACCCAGTAAAGACTAGGATCAACATTCACATTTGCACATTCTGATCAAAGTTTTTTTCTGGTCACATGGAGATTATGGTCGTCGTTTTTAATAGAGCGACATAAAGAAGACAGATCAGACTGTGCTGAGGCATAGGCTAGTCTGAGTCATTAATGGGCATAAATTATAGGAATTCTTGTGTTCTGGCTCAATAAAGATTGCTTGAAAATGAAAATATTGTAGATATACAAATAAATCTGTTATATGTATATATATATATATATATATATATATATATATATATATATATATATATATATATATATATATATATATATATATATATATATATATATATATATGATGGGTGAATCTATATGGGGTACAGATACTGGCATTATTAAAATTCTGGATTCTAATTATATACTATATCCCAGCGGGCAAACAACATTGAAATGACTTCAAATCAATGTCGGTTCGACGTTGAATCCAAGATGATCGGACGTAATTTTAACACTGTGTCTGTTGGGTATAAAACAGAGTTTAAAACAAATGAGAACTATAAAGTAATGTATTTTACTATATCACACTGAAAGTATAATATGCTTATATATATATATATATATATATATATATATATATATATATATATATATATATATATATATATATATGATTCATTGCAGCATTTTGAAAATGGTTTTCCATGTGAACAAAGCCCGGATCCTATCAGTGCTGATCCCTACTTAGCAGACAGAAGTACTAAGAAACGACCTCCTCCCAAAGTAAGAAATCCAACCTTTCCGGTCAAGAAAAAGAGACGGACGTCAACAGAGACTTTAACAGCACCACAATCACCTTGTGAGCATGATGTGCTTGGTGAGGCAGTTGAGCCCTTGAATATAGAAACTGGGATACAAACATCACCAAAAAAGGCTCCGGTGAATCAGCAGAACAGATTTTCAAAACCGACATTATTCAAATGCGAGTCGTGTGGCCATTACAACAGGCCGACAAAATCAGAGATAAAACCGATCGCAAAAAACAATTTTATTCAGACTATACAGAAAAATGATGCCAACTGTTTCCATTTTACTGGAATACCAAAAGTTGCATTGCTTATAGAGATATTCATTTGGATTGAGCCTTTAACGAGCAAAATCAAACTGTGGGATGGTCAGAAGAAATTCACGACAATGGGAAGATCTGCAGCAAGGAAACGAAAGGCAATGACTTTTTTTGAAGAGTACTGTTTAACTCTTGTGAGAATAAGGAGGGGGTACGATGTAGAGCTTTTGTCACACTTATTTGGAATTTCTAAAAGCCATGTCTGTAGGGTTTTACCCTCTTGGATAAATTTTCTAGCTAAATGTTTGAAACCCTTAATTAAATGGCCATCAAAGGACGTTGTGAAGGCAAACTTGCCACACTCATTCAAAAGTTTCCCCAGAACAAGATGTATAGTAGACTGCACTGAAATCTGCGTTGAAAAGGCATTTCGCCCTGAAGCCCAGAGAGCAACCTGGTCATCGTATAAACACGCTAACACATTTAAGCTACAGTCAAACCTGTCTTAAGCAGCCACCCATGGGAAGCTTAAAATGTGGCTGCTGAAGACAGGTGGCTGCTTAATACAGTTCAAATATATAAGTCTATGAATTTTCGGGCAACTTTCCTCTGGCTGCTTAATACAGGTTGGCTGCTTAATAGAGGTGACCACTAACACAGGTTTGACTGTACTTGTGGGAATAATGCCATCAGGGGCTATAACTTTCCTGTCAAAGTTGTACAGTGGATCAATTTCAGACCCGGCCATTGTAAAACAAAGTAAATTTGTGGACAAAATAGAGGAGGGTGACGATGTTATGGCTGTCAGGGGTTTCAATATACGACACCTGTTATTAAAGAAGAAGACAACACTGAACATTCCATCATTTTCATTCACTCAGTACTAAAGCGGTAAAAAGATCCAGAAGGATAGCAAGTGTTCGTATCCATGTGGAACGAGCTATCTGTCGCATGAAGACCTTTAGAATATTATCTGGAATTATTTCAATCAAACTAAGGTCCCAACTTAATCAAATAATCACAATTATTGGTGCCCTTTGTAATTTACAAGATAGACTTGCCAAGTAAATGATGAGTTGTGTATTTCAACACACACTAGATTTGCGACAAACTGAAGAGAATATCTTTGTTCTTCAAGTATGTGGGAGTATAATACAGTTGACTCTCGTTATCTCGACCTCGCTTATCTCGAATAACCGCTTATCTCGAAGTGAAAATCTGGTCCCTGCCTATACATGAAAACCTAACAACAGATGGAAAATATTGTAGAAAAGAAGAGAAATTGCTCCTAAGGAGCACTTTCTCCTCTTTTCCACAATATTTTCAATATATCTCTAACTTCAAAAGTCCAATTACCTATCAGTTTGTTAAATGTGGTTAATCAAATTATTTTTTCCTCAATTCTGCAAACCTGATATGTCGAACTACGGATATCTCGAAGTATTTCAGAGAGTCCCTTGGAATTCGAGATAACGAGAGTCGACTGTATTCCTTGTAGAACGAGGAAAGGTTTTGATGCACAGTGTTCCACATGTCTTCATCAAAGTTAACTGTCACTGAATGGATTCCTCTATTAGTATATCCAACAAGAATACACCTGTGTATGCCAGTTATTGCCATTTGTCCTTGTATTTGATAAATATATTTATGTGACTTGACCCTTGTCCTGCTGAACCCGGATATACTCTGCCTTTGCAAACAGTGTAGATCCAGATCAGTTGGCTTCTTCAGAAGCCAACTGATCTGGATCTGCACTGTTTGTCATTAAGTATTTGAATTTGTATAAACAACTTGGATCAAGTAATCTGATTGGCTGAAAATTAGAAGTGGGTGTGACATCTTAATTTATTCAGCAGGACAAGGGTTAACTATTTTCAACTCCTCTTTTTCATCAAGTTCACATATCTTAGCTGCCAGAAGTGCTGGTTTAGGAAAAAAGTTTCTGTTTGTGTACAAACATTTTATTTCAATTAAAAATGTACCACAAATTGAACACTTAACAATTTCATCTGGACTAGTTCCTATATATGGATGCTCATGACTTATAATGAGACCAACTTCAGATACCTCACATTTTCTGTGTCTGTACCTATGCGTCTTGATAAACATATCCCTTGCTTTATTTTCATTTCTTCGCCTATACACTAGTGGTTCGGGAAGGTTTGATTCATCAAGAGATGTTCCTGATAATAATGCAGATGCTGTTTTGCCTGGATCTTTCGTGTGACAAATTGTTTTAAAATTGGAACTTGTAAGTATCCCTTGTCTAGCTTTTGCCCAGTTACAGTTAGTATGTTGTCCCTGCGTTGCCTCTTCAATTTTCACAATTTCATCTGATGAATATTGTAAATTATTAGTGAAATCCATATAACAACTACCACTGCATAAATGCATTGAGTGAGCCATCCAAAATGATTCAATTTTGTCCGTTGGCAAAGGTATATCAAGCAGAATGGGGCTTGGTGGTCTGGTAATCCTTGGCTCCCAAGCATCCAAGGCACAGGCATCAGGGTGTATTTCTTTGATTCTTGCTATTAAGTGGTCTGGGTCTGGGAAGGTCTCGTCCTCTGGTACAGGAATGAAAATATCTTCAAGCGGTTTCGGCATTACTGAAGGCAGAGAATTACTTGTTTCAAGCTCTGTTACTAAAACAGGCTGTGTAGTTTTTGTGTTTCTTCTCATCCACAAGCAAGGTCCCGAAGTCACACTGTCCTTGTGCTTGTCAGAAATGTAGTCCATCACTTCAAACAGTGTACAGGCTACATGACGACATGTTCCGTCCATCCTGAAATCAGAAATAGGCATGTTAGCTGGACAATAAACAATATTTGATCAATCAGTAATGGCCTGGCATAGACCTATTCAACCCCATTAACTCATTTATTCTTAGTGGTTACTCTATTGTTATTGTTTGGACGAGTCCGTAAGTCATTGTACGGGTGTTATCATATTTTGACAGAATTTCATGCATATTTAACCTATATAAGCCTAGAGTTCCATAAAAGGGACACTGGCAAACAGTGTAGACCCAGATCAGATGCCGCAGAACGTGGCGTCTGATCTGGGTCTACACTACATTAAGTTCAGATATTTCTACAAAACATGACAAGAATAAAAATTAACTAGACACCCCATATATAGGAAATGAACCTGTCCAAAGAGTTAAAGTTGAAAAATCCACTCGGCATAAATGCATTAACGTGGCGTCTGATCTGGGTCTACATTGTTTAAATTAACTTCAGATATTTCTATAAACCATGTTGATAATAAAAACTAATCAGATACCCTTTTATACGAAATGAACCTTTCCAAAGAGTTAAAGCTGAAGAATCCACTTGGCATAAATGCGTTAACATGGCGTCTGATCTGGGTCTACACTGTTTAAATTAATTTCAGATATTTGTTTTATACATGATAATAATAAAAACTATTCAGACACCCCTTTATATATAGGAAATGAGCCTGTCCAAAGAGATAGTTGAAAAATCCACTAGGCATAAATGAGTTAAGCAAACAGTGAATACCCTGATCTGGTCTTCTGCAATGTTTGTCTTTTTTTATGGAATATAAGGCATGTACAGTGTACAATATACGAGTAAATGATTGATTGATTGAATAGTTGATAGAGCGAGTGAAGGAACATAACGCATAAATAGATCAAGGTAAGCAATGTATAATATACATGTTATTGATTGATTGACTGATTGAGTGAGTGAGTGAGTGAGTGGGTGAGTGAGCGAGTGAGTGAGTGAGTGAGTGATATTCATTCATTTATATATTTATGTATATCATGTATTACTATACATCTTTACTTGACTTAGTCATTGATAATTTTTTATTTATTCATTTACTAGCATTTTCCATAATTATTTTTTTTTTCATCTATTTATCAGTGATATAATAAATACTCACCCTCCTTTACATGAGCATAATGCTGATAGGATGGTGCCCTTGTCCATAGCTTCTGCTGTTGTACTTAGTATTATCCATAATTTGTAATAACCCAACTTTGAAATAGGGTCATTTTCATTTGTTCTGGGTTTTACTTTTGATCGTAAGGCAACATAGTTCTCTTGAAGAGGCACACTTTCAACATCTAACACATATCCATCTTTAAACATACCGAAACCCTCCATTTTATCATATTTTCGTAATGTTGCATGATCATATTCATGCGTTCCTTTGAAGTAGTTGTAAAAGTCAAATATTCCAAATGGTGGTAAAATACTAATATCATTGTCACCAGAAAGAGTGTCAGGCTGTGGCAACACTGTTCCATCAGCAAGATGTAATTTGTCCCTTAAAACTTCGTCTCTGTCTTCCAACAAACCATCAGGGTCTACCTCTATGTTAAGTTTGACACAATTCTCACAAAGTTCTACCAGATCTACCTTCTACGTGCCTTCAAGCATATGCGGATAGCGTAGGCCCAGATCAGCCTGTGCATCAATGCAGTCTGGTCAGGGCCATAAATGTCCGCAAACAGAATCATCGGATACTACAGAACGGTTCAATGAAAAGCAATGACCCGGATGAGACTTTGCGCAATCCGCATGCTCTAAAATGGTTCGTGAACGTCTTCTGTATGAGTCTGACGGGGATCGAACCCACAAACCTACGGACACAAAGCAGACGCTTTACCAGCTGAGTCATTGTGTCAGTTTAAACCTTGTCTTGCTGAATAAATTAAGATGCCACACCCAATTCTAATTTCCAGCCAATATTACTTTGCATGAACGTCAAAGCCGATTCTCACAGGAAAATAAGAAGAAAAAAAATCAGAACATCGTTGGCAAATTCAGCAGACGACAATTTTTCCTAAAAACAGGTCTTGACATTTCATGCAAACCATCTCCAGGAACTATACTGTCCGGGTACGATTACTTGTTCTGGGACTTTTGATAGAAATTCACATGTTTAATGACAAACAGTGCAGATCCAGATCAGCTGGCTTTTTCAGAAGTCATGGTCAGCAAGATAAGGGTTAAAAAAAAAAAAAAAGAGAAAACATGACAGTCTTTGCTGGACAGGAAATTCGTGGGTCCCGACTCTATACTAGTTGGTAACATAATGTATGGACCATAAACGTTCAGTTTAATGAGGGTCCAGGCTGGTCGTGTAGGCAATAAGGTCGATTTCTACTTGGAGGAATTTAGACGTGGATGTCTTCGGGAATTTAAAACTTTTAAAGACACTGTATAGATATGAAAATTTATTGACACCAAATAAAAACAGCGAGCATGGCATGCCAGACGAAAAATAACATGGCAAGACAGAAACTATAACAAAATGGCTGCTTCACGCTAAACATGCTGGGCAAATTTTCAGCAGACGACATTCTGATTTTTTTCCAGAAACTGGACTTTGACTTTTTGTGAAAATTTTCCACTGAGGAGACAATTTGCATGAACTCTCAGAGCCTATTTTATAGGAAAATTTGTCGTCTGCTGAATTTATCCACAGCGTGCTGAATGTTAGGGCATATAACAATAGCAAAGGCCTAGCCCGGTCGTGCATCTTTACAGTCGAACATGATCCATTATTGTTCGCAAATTAATCAATGAAAACTGCCCGCGAACAGCGATCATTGTTCTCAAGATGCTCGGATGAACACGTTGGTCAAGTCCTTTGCTGGTTGCATTTTTGAATGGCACGCCTGAACTAGTAAATACTGCATTAACTCTTCATACAAAACTGTTTTCTTTCTAATAAACTTTTTATCCGTTCTATAATCCTTAAAGGGTCAATCAAAACTGTCACAGATGGCATTCATTTTATTTTTGTTAAATTACTTTTCAGTGGAAATAAGGCTTCATATTTCATGTAAATCATCTGCTGGGCAGATTCACATGAAACCGTCGGCAAGCTTTATTTCCTCTGAAAAACAAACTTCAAAATGTCGTCTGCTGCAGTTATGATTAGCATTTTAAGGGTTAAAATCAAAACACATAAAACATGAGATTCAAAATGTGCGCACGTTTGAGGCATGCGTTTCGTTTTTTGAGAAAATACAGTTCCAAAAGTTGCCCATTTAGCACTTATACAGCGCCATGGGCAAATTCAACAGACGCTAAATTACATGTTATGCTATTTTTCTTGTTTCCCCTCAAAAAAGGATCTGTCATTTGATGCAAATCGTGTCCTAAGGGCACACTTTGCATGAATTGTCAAATCCTATTTTGAAGGAAAAATATGAAAAATATTTCGAAGTTTCGTCTGTTGAAAATTAAGCGTACGATTATCATCACTTTTCGCGAAATTGCATAAAATTAGTATCAGCTTAGCCAAACGATTAGCTGCTTTCAACATTGGATCATGATGTCCGGGGTTTGAATCCTGCCGGAAGATGAATTCTGATCATGTTCGTTCAGCCCAACATTGAAAACAAAAGCAGTTTGGCATCACTCTTCCATCATCTCGATATTTTTGTTGAAACGGACCTAAAATCTTCATCAAAATCATAATCATCAAACTTTCATTAAAACAATGCATCACGAAAACATGCTTATATAATTTTGACCTCCTTAAACCCCACTTTTATATAGTAAAACTGGGGTTACAGGAGTATACATTATTTTCCTTATTTCTGCTCAAAAACATAGATTGTGGGTACTCGTAAGAACCGCCTCGCCAAGGCGGCTCTAACAAGTACCAACACTCTATTTTTTGAGCAGAAATATGAAAAATATTAGAGGTTTTTTTATCTGAAAAAAAAAATCAGTTTTTGGAGGTGAAATTTTCTAGGCGTTAGTTACTTACATACAGAAATTACTTACAGTAATTCTACAAATCGTAATTAATAAGCCTACAATTGGGTGGGGGTTCACATTTTAAAGATGAACTCGTTTGGATATTGTAAGTCGTGTTAGGGTTCTATTAGCGTATTCCACGTTAAACACGAAAAGTGATTATAGAAAGAAATAGCATTTTCAGACAAAATTCATTTTTTTGATCCACTAAAACGTTTAGGACAAGGTCCTTCATCCCTACTTGGACGAGTACATTTTCCTTCCGCAGTGAAAAATAGTTCGAAGAAATTATATACTTTAAGTACATGTGAAACTGTTGCAGTGCGCTAAATATAGTAATACATGTGAATTTTAATTAAATAGGTCAGCAACATGTTGACATTTATAACTTATTTTCGTTCGATGGTTTGTTTGGACGTCCAAGGGCAAATCACGAAGAATTATTCCGCTGTTCAAGTCGCGACCCTATGTTGTAGCTGAGTGTTGTAGAAACTGCCGAGTCCGACGCAACATTATTTCAAAAGAAACCGAGGCTACTTGAGCTGTGGTAAAGTATATATTTCACATTGCATTTGTTTTTCTTTTAGTGCCATCTAAACCGTACGTTATTTGTTTACGTTGAACTTCTGATTAAATTTTTCTTACAAGCTGGAAGTTTTGGCAGTGACGTTACAAGCGATTTGTTTACGGTGGGCTTTGAACATAATAGGCCTAGCAAATGGGAATGGTATGCATATTTTTTCTTCATTTCTTTTTAGCGTGAAATCGTTCGAAGTTAATTTGATGTTAACCAGTTACTATGTAGTATAAATCTGCAGCCACGAGCGATGAATTAGCGTTATTCCAGTAGCCATAATACCATAACACAACATGACTCCCGGCGAAAACGAAAGTAGAAAAAAAAAAAAAAAAAAAAAAAAAAGCAATACTGATAGCGTTACGTTGACATTGTTTTGTTTGACTAAGATGAATTATTTTCAAGATTTTCCATTTAAATCAACAATGGGAATACTTTTAAGCAAATAGTTTAGATGGCCATAAAATAATACCGACCAGTGGGTTTATTTTCTTACTTTTGTTTGTCCTTGCAACAATTAGCAGGAGCTCCGGGAGAAACAAGTGCTTAGTTTAAACATTTATTTCATGTATAATATTAACATATTTGAACATATACAAGACATGTGTTTACTACATTACAATATTATACAATGGGATTCGGAAGAAAGTCAACAGACTTATGAAGTCCGTCTCCCATTTTTTGCAAATATGAATGTACAAATACAACATGTGACTTGAAATAGAACAAACTAACAGTGATAAAAAGGACAGAGTGAATTTCAGATAGAACAATCGTGAAGGTACATCTTTTCAACCAATGGCTGCTCCACGGGGATGTGGAAATACGTTTTGCACATATGAGTTGGATAAGTAAAATAATGAACAATAAATTGATTTATCGTCAGGCTAGGTTTATGTAAGGTTTATTTCTCGACCACAACAAGATTTATCCCATTCCTTAAGAAATGGTACGAATTGAGATTAAAGAACATTTTAATTTTAGACGACTTTGCTAATTAATAGAAATTTTATTAAACTAATAGAAGCGACTTTTCAATAGTTTTACTTACCATAGATTAATTATTTATCATTTCAAAACGTTTTGATTTCGTCAGGAACTCCTGTACGGCGAGGAATATCTGTCTGTTATCAGAGTCAGAGAGTTCCTGACTACCAAAAAGAAATACATTTAAGGATGGCTGAAACACCGGAGTTACTCTATTAACAAGTTCTTGTCGCAGGGTTGTATATCGTGTACAGGACATTAAGAAGTGCTGAGTATCTTCACGTGCTCCACAGACACATATCGGACTATCAATAATATTTTTAGAAAATAAGTGTGCATTAAGAGTACTACATCTCATTCTTAATCGAGCATGATAAATTTGGCCAAGTCTTTTACCATCAAAAAAGAACCTAGGTACCGCATTGAGATCAGAATCCAGGCGATGTTTAAAAGAAGATAATGTAGGAGTGTTTCTTACTTCCTCAGTTAATTCGTTCCAGTCTCGTGTGACAGAAGGAAGAAAAGATTTATAGTAAAGTTGGGAATTTGCATGTACAGTATTAAGATTCTGTGCATTTCTCAAGTTATACACGGAATTGTTACCTACGTTGCCAGGCACTAAAGAAGAGAGATAATTAGGAGAAAGACCATTTTTCATTTTATAGAAAAGTTGCAATTTTTGTTTTTTTCTACGCGAGGCTAAAGTTTCCCACCCAGTTTCAGTATAAAGAGACTCTATGGAAACTAACTTTGTGGCTCCTGTTACAATACGGGCAGCTTCTATTTGTATTTTCTCTAACTCGTTCGCTTCATAAAGGGTACAGTTATCCCAGACGACATTAGAATACTCAATAACCGGTCTGATAAAAGAAAAATAAATGGTCTGTATTGATCGTCTGTATAGTTTGTATTTAAGCTTTCTCATGATGTTAATGCGGGTCCAGGCCTTCGATTTGATATATTCCAGATGTTCATGCCAAGTACAATCACTTGATAATACTACCCCAAGATGCTTATGAGAAATTACTTCTTCTATCTGTGTTTGATCCATAAAAACAGGAGGATGATATGGTTGATTTCTTTTTCTTGAAAAAATAATTGATTCTGATTTGGCTGGGTTAAATGTCACAAGCCATGTTTTAGCCCATAAATGTATTTTTTGTAAATCTTCATTTAACTGATTAGCAGCATTGACTGGATCTTCTACCACTATGTAAAGACTTGTGTCATCTGCAAAGAGCCTTATAGAAGAGTGGATATTTTCAACAATATCATTGATGTATATTAAAAAAAGTAGAGGACCAAGTATCGAACCTTGGGGAACACCTGCTTTTATGGAAGTCCAACCTGAGGCTGTCCCAGGTAGCACGACACGTTGCTTTCTATTGTTTAAGTAATCGGTAAACCATTGTAAAAGAGATCCAGAAATTCCCACAGAAGAAAGTTTATATAGAAGGCCCTTGTGCCATACCCTATCAAACGCTTTACTAATGTCACAAAATATAGCTCTTACTTCTTTTCCTTCATCTAGCGCTTGACAAAACGTATTATAGAGGTCTGTTAACTGGTTTACTGTTGAATCTCCAGGCACAAAGCCAGATTGTAAGGTAGTTATAACGTGATTTTCTTGAAAGAAATTAAAAATTCGTTTATGAACTATTTTTTCAAGAACCTTTCCAACGGTACTTAGAAGGGATATTGGTCTATAGTTAGATACCTCAGATGGATCGTCTTTTTTTAAGATAGGTGCGACATTAGCTTGCTTCCAAATAGATGGAACTTTACCTTTATTAAGAGAAAAGTTGAATAGGTCCTGTAAGGGAGATGCTAGAGGCTGCGCAAGCTCTTTAAGAATTTTGTTGCTGATTAAATCAGGTCCTGATGCTTTACCTGTAGGTAGAGAGAGAAGCGTAGATTTGACTTCTTCAGATGTAATTCTGAGAGAATGGAGGTTATAAAGAGGTGTTATCCTTGTTCGAGGCAACGAGGCATTATGTTCGTCCAAAATAGTTTGTTGAGTAAAAAATTCATTTAGTTTATCAGCTTTATGTTCGTCTTTACAATAAATAATATCATTACTTTTCAGTGGCGGAATAGAAGAGTCTTGATCCGGCTTTATAAAATATTTTAGGGTTTTCCACCAATCTTTTTGGCAAATATTGGGATCTTTGAGTTTGTTTTTCAGTTTATCTAACTCTTCATTTTTAGCTTTACGAATTTGAAATGTGACATCATTTCTTACCTGTTTGTAATTATTAAAGTCTGTCTGATTTTTTGATCTTTTGTATTTATCATAAAGTCGTTTGCGTTTTCTCATAAGTCGTTTAATATTATTAGTTAACCAAGAAGGATCAGATTTTCGAATGTGTACAAGCTTGTTTGGAATATGTTTGTTTACAAGATACAAAATTCTGTCGGTAACATTTTGGGCATAAGTATCCACATCATTGTCTTTCACTAGGCTCCAATCAGTTTCAGTTAACTCATGAGAAAGCGATTGCAAATCACCCCTGTGATATAGATAAATTTGTCTAGAAAACGATGGGGTTATAACTTTATCAAAATTATAAACACAATAAATAGGGCTATGATATCTTATATTTTGGTCAAGAAATGGTTCACCAACCCCGCTGAGGAATACCCTATTCTAACAAGTGCTTGATGACTGAATCCCGACATCAGTATTTATACCCGCCGTCTAGAATTGTTTGGAAAGTCTATATTTTCTCTCTGAGAAATATACAAATGTTTAAATCTCCATATAAGTTACAGGAAACTATACCCTTTATAAACAGACATTCACATATTAAGCAGAGAATTACACTGTAAGCCGGTGACTGGCATATAGCAATTGCAAATTCAATAAACACACAATCTAAAATGGCATAAGACAACTTCATATCACTGATTGATTGATTGATTAGCGGACACAATTCACTATATAAAATGTACATGATTTTCTACTGAATGTGACAGGGTCAAGATTGATGATTTGTTGATAGTTGACCATTATAATATACTTGAATACAAAGACCTAACTACACTCTTACCCAGTGTATCAGTCAGTAATCCAGGGTATAATGGTCTGTCACATGGAGATTATGTCGGAATATTGGTCAGCGACAGAGTAAACCAAGATCTGTATTAAGCTACACTAATAATAAAGCTGTCTCATTAACATTCTTTGTTTTTGTCACTCAGACATAATGTCCCATATACATAAAAGTAGTAATTTTGCTAGCTTCTTCAGTGTTAAAGGAACATCATAGTAAATATACTGAAAGGAAAAAGAAACGCAGGGTAAATTTTATTCCTAAATTTCATTCAAGTCTGAAAAAGTTTGTTAAATATTTTACTATGATAACAAAACGGTACATGTATGGAACAAAAGTTCCAAATTTCATTGGTTTGTGAACAACAAGTCTCGAGTTATTGAAGTTCATTGGTAGCTACCCCCCAAATCTTGAAATCAAAATCAAACTGAAAATCAATATCGGGTGTGCCCCCCTCTTGCTGCCGTTGCTGCCCTAATTCTCCTTTGGATAGAGTTAACCAAAGCATTGACAGTTCGCATCGGGATGTTATACCATTAATCGATCAACGCATTCCTTAGTTGTGCGAGAGTTGCGGGGGGATTTCGGCGCTTCCTAACCCTTCTGTCCAGCTCATCCCACATGTGCTCTATTGGGGTCAAATCTGGACTGTACGGTGGCCATGCTAGTGGTGCGATGTTATTGTTTGCCAGGAAATCCTGACAAACTCGGGCAACATGTGGTCGGGCATTGTCCTGCTGCAGAATCGGATTACGTTGTTGCACAAGCGGGACTGCAACAGGACGCAAGATCTCACCCCTATACTTTACTGCGGTCATATTGCCCGCAACAATAATCAACTGTGATTTTATCCCGTGAGCAATGCCTCCCCAGACCATAACGGAGCCACCCCCAAACCGATCCCGTTCGACAACACAGGCGTCGGCAAAGCGTTCTCCGCGACGTCGGTACACACGACGTCGACCATCTGCACGATAGAGAGTGAACCTAGACTCGTCCGTAAAAAGAACTCGTCTCCACTGCCTCATCGGAAGTAGCCTGGCGCATGCGCCGTCAACCACGCCATACGACGCAACCTACGTGCCTGGGTCAGAGGCAGACCAACGTATGGACGACGAGCTCGAAGACCAATCTCACGCAATCGACTTCCAACAGTCTTCGGAGAAATTTGTCGATTATGCGTACCTAGTGTATTAAGGGCAGTTTTGGTAGCAGTGAGATGACGATTCCGCAAATGTGCCAGACGGATTGTCTTGTCTTGACGTCGCGACGTCACGCGTGGACGCCCAGACCGCGGTCGGTCTGCTAAATACCCTGTCTCCCTTAAACGTCTAACAAGATGTTAAATTGTTGAGACGTTAACCCCAAAATAATTGGCAACTTGCTGTTGCCTCTGACCCTGCATCAGCAACGCAATTGCCCTACCCCTCTGAACATCAGTCAATCGTACCATGATTGAAAAAAAAGTTCAAAGTAGCGTAAAAATGAAAAGAAAAATCGGTAAAAGAATCGAAGAGCGTTGTGTATCGTTGAAGTGTACCAAATGGTGTGAGGAAATCTTGTGCTGAAGGTTTAAACATGCTTGTTTTGCACGAAATTTTGGCTTTCCGTATTGTCCGTGCAATGCAATGTGTAGTGCACGGTTGAATGATTTCACACACTGGGTAGATAGCATATCGACCAAAGACTCGTATACCCGCGGTTCACATTCACAGGACAATCTGTAAAAGTGTATGGCTATAGTAAACACCGTAAAAAATGGTTAAAATAAGAAGGAAAAAACTCTGCCCTGCGTTTCTTTTTCCTTTCAGTATATACAGGATGTTTTATTTGTGATACCATTACCCTTATAAGTGTTAAATTAAAATAACAATTTTGCAAGAACTATCTTTTGAAAAAAACTTGAGGCTCAAATACCTTCATGTCTTAAAACTTGTGTAAATAACATAATTTTGGGATATCAACATCAACATTATCATATTAAGAAGGAAAGATTAATGATTTGATATACTCATGTGATAATTACTATCAATGTATCAATATGAAAATCTTCTCCTTAATGACGACAGCTCTACCTTAAAGGATTTTCAATACACACATTGAAATTGTTGTTGATTAGCAGATGTAATATTGCACTGGCATTTTCCTATAGGTGCTACTAAGACTTTCAGCTGGCACTATGTGCTTGTCACCTTGTAAATTTATTGGTCTTTGGGTGGCTCATTTGTACGTCCATCCACCAGGTATCCGGATGTTGCTGGTTCGATCCTATCTCTGCAACATTCTGTCATGGAGGTTGATCATGAAATATTTTATACGGTCATTTTCTCCGTTCTGGCTTCTGCTTATTCAAGAAGGGCAGTTACTGGTTTCTGGCATTATCTGGATGTTGCTGGTTCTACCCCATCCCTGCCAGATCTGCATACTGGAATACTCGTGAAAAATTCAGGAATACCTGTGAAAGACCCTGCTGAAGAAACCAATACTGGCTTTAATGTAGAAATCCATATACAGTGTGGGGAATCCATGTGACCAAATGACAAAGTACTCCGCTTCAGGTAGGATATTTTAGAATATCTACATTCATACCAAATGAAAGTTGTGGAAATAAAGTGCAGATTACGCGGAAAATCAAGCTCTTTCTGACGGTGTAAGCGCTATTCTGTGATCTGTTCTTATTCTCGAGAACATTCGAAGAATGATATTGCTGTCAGTCTGGGTCAACAGGACAATGCATGAATTTTGACGAAAAACATTCTCCGAATGTTCTCGAGAATCAGAACAGATTACAGAACAGCGCTGACACCACCACAAAGAGCTTGATTTTCCGCTTACTCTGGCCTTTATTTGAAAAAATTCCATCAAGAATAAATCAAGATATTTAAAAAAAAAACTTACCTGAAGCGAAGCTAAAAATAGCAACAAACCCAGTCATTTGGTCACGTAGATTCCCCACTGTGATACTCCGGAGGATGATCTTGATAAGCCCAGAGGCCAAAAAAAGCCCATGCAAACAGCGATGACTGATTTGCAGGCTGATCTGAGTATTCCCTGGTCACACAGGTCTTATTATCCTAAAAATGTTTTCTGAATTTTCATGATCACTATTCTTCCAAGTTAGTTTCATTCCCTTGTTCTCAGTGGCTTCTGATTTGGGTCTACATTGTTTGCAAAGGCCTGTCTGTCCCAATATTTAGGTTCTTTAAATATGAATATGTGCCAGTTTTATATGCATTTCTGACGAGAAAAGGCTCTATAAATTAAGTTTGTTTTTCTCCCGAAGTAGTTTCCCACCATGACCAGGTGACATTAATGCTACGAGCACTTGGTTTCTTCATGCGGGGCAAGGGCAATATTGCTTTGTGACTGCAGTTGCATTTTCTGTTTATTTCAGTTATTATAATGTTTTCAATCCATAGATAATATAAAAGAATAACGGTACTACTATTTATTTATGACCTGGTAAATGCGGGCTAAGGCCCTCATTCTTTAGGTTTTACTGTTTAAAGGAAGCTAACTGCACATGCCTTGATAATGAATTTTACAACACAACATTTTTGTATAAATCAGGGGCAAACCCAGGATGATTTCCAAAGGGGTTCGATTTGATTGAATTTCCGTACTTACTCTATTCATTCGAACAGACAGGCCTGAGGTGAAGGCACATATCAGATGCAACAGAACATATTTAAACCTTCACCGAAACGGTGATGTAGTTAACCAGAGATTTGTAATCTCTCCGTTTGTCGCCACAAATGGCAAAATCTGACTGGCCTTGCATCAAAAGATGACCTGAGTCTTCATTGTTCACTGGCCGCATGTCTTGATACTCTTATTGTCCTGAAAGTGTTTTCCAAATTTCCATGTTCCCTGTTCTCTCTAACAAGTTTCATTCCCTCTTTCTCTACGGTGTCTGATATGTCTATTTTTTTTAATATATGCCAGTTTCATATGCATTTCAGACGACAAAATACTCTATAAGTTAATGAACAGAAGTGTGTTTTTCTCTCTAAACTGTTTCCTCCACGCTTTCTCGTGATGTTACAGTTACGAGCACCCGGTTTCCCCATGTGGAGCAAGGTAATGTGACTGTTGCATTTTCTGGTTATTTTCACATATATTTGTTTTGAAATCTAAACTGGAAATGAGAATGTCCCAGAATTGCATGTCGTTGCACAGTGACGTATTTGAGTAGACCCATGATAATCTACATAGGGATTGATAAATAGGCTCTGCAGGACTTAGAAACATGAATAAATGTTTTGGTGCGCAAACTGCTATCTCGCAGATTAAGAGCGCTAAGGTACTGTTTTGCTCTTTTCTCAGAAAAATAATGATTTGCACCCAGTACTCGAGTGTCTCCTCTAAGGGAAACAATGACCATCTGTCAGATATCTGTTGGAAAAAACAAACAAACAAACAAAACAACAACAAAAAAGAAAACAACAAAAAAACAGCAAGCCTATTAATTTTCATACAGGTTGAAAAAATAACAACAAGAGAGGCAAATAAAAGAATTAGCACATAGAAGAAAAAAAAAAGAAAAAGCAAAGAAAGAAGGTTTAACCATGAGACTTCCAATTTTGTCCTATAACCAAGCCGACCTGAGCAAACTGTGTGGACAAATTGTTTTCAATAGGTAACACTTCAAAGACGGTTTGCAAATTATTTGTGGTTACAAGTTAAAAGACTTTCCCTTTATCTGTATGTTGACATATCTTAATTAAAGCCACTACTGGTGTCTTCAATATTTGTCTTTCACAGGTATTCCTGTATTTTCCACTGGTATTCCGGTAGTATTCTGGTAATTTGGTAAGTCGTGAGTGACTGGCTTTTGACTGCTTGCCCCACAATATGTCATTATGTACAGGCTGTCAATCTAGGGTATATCCAGTGGGAATGTACTGCTAATAAATGGAAGTAACTTTCAACAGTAAACAGAGAATAAACAGGGTTCCCACTGCATTTTGAAGCTGTCAGTAAATACTTCCAATGTATAGCAGTATATACAAGTAGAGACTCTCCAATTTAGGGATACAAGACAGATTTTGGGGTAAAAGAAGAAGAAAAAAAAATTCGCTGCAGAGGATAAATTGTAATGCTGATAAAAGTTGATAATTTTTTTTTCAAAGCTGTGGGCAGATATTCATTAATGTGTTCTGCAGGGATAAAATTTAGGAACATTTTTATATGTTTTGTACATAAATGATGTATTTTTTTTACTTTGAAAGGTAGCTTGTACAATTATGCAGATGGCATCACCCTACTTTTTCATCCCCAGGCCCTCCTTCCTCTGAATACGATAATTTTATCACTGTGCTGTAACCTTTATTGGCTGTTTTTTTTTAAAAAAAAAATAGGAGGATTACTAACCCCGATAAACTTACCACATTTTACAACGTACATGTAATTAACTTTTAGAGTAAACACATCTCTTGTGCGGCATTCAGCAGTATAGGGTAAGGGGTTGGATCAGATTATTTGTGGAATATTATAATTCATGGACGTACAAGGTAGATTTGTACTGGTTCTTAGCTTGCATTAAAGTGGCTATTGCCTTTCTCTTAAGAAAAGTAATTTCATTTTTGGGGTAAATATTCCTCTTAAAGTAGATTCAGTATTAGGGTTACAAAGAGTTTGGATAAGATTGTTCGTGGAAAGTCATAATTCCTGGAAGTATTAAGTTTAGAAATACATGAATCGGGCCCACCCCAAGTAGATTTGTACTGGTTAGTATGCACTGAAGTGGCTATTGCTTTTCTCTTTGAAAAGTTATTTTATTTTAGGGTTAGTATTCCTCTTAAAAGTAGATTCATTATTAGGGTTAGGGTTGAGCTTAGGAACCAGCATAATAACAGGAGTAAAACAGACCATGGAAGAGTCACAAGGTAGTTTGGCAAAGAGCTCTCTACAACACTAATGGATAAGATTATTAAAGTATATATACAAATGTATGTGCAAAATTACTATTCATGGAAGTTTTCATTTTAGAATATAAATGAAGCGAATCACCCTAGCTAGAGTATACTAGTTAGCATGCTTTAAAGGGTTAGTATTCCTCTTAAAAGTAGATTCATTATTAGGGTTAGGGTTGAGCTTAGGAACCAGCATAATAACAGGAGTAAAACAGACCATGGAAGAGTCACAAGGTAGTTTGGCAAAGAGCTCTCTACAACACTAATGGATATGATTATTAAAGTATATATACAAATGTATGTGCAAAATTACTATTCATGGAAGTTTTCATTTTAGAATATAAATGAAGCGAATCACCCTAGCTAGAGTATACTAGTTAGCATGCTTTAAAGTAGCTATAGCTTTTCTCTTTGAAAAGTAATTTTAATTTAGCTGTTGCCTTTCTCTTAAGAAAAGTAATTCATTGTAATGTTAGTATTCCTCTTAAAGTAGATTAAGTATTAGGGTTACAAAGAGTTTGGATAAGATTATTTCAGGAAAGTCATCATTCCTGGAAGTATTAAGTTTAGAAATACATGAATCGGGCCCACCCCAAGTAGATTTGTACTGGTTAGTATGCACTGAAGTGGCTATTGCTTTTCTCTTTGAAAAGTTATTTTATTTTAGGGTTAGTATTCCTCTTAAAAGTAGATTCATTATTAGGGTTAGGGTTGAGCTTAGGAACCAGCATAATAACAGGAGTAAAACAGACCATGGAAGAGTCACAAGGTAGTTTGGCAAAGAGCTCTCTACAACACTAATGGATAAGATTATTAAAGTATATATACAAATGTATGTGCAAAATTACTATTCATGGAAGTTTTCATTTTAGAATATAAATGAAGCGAATCACCCTAGCTAGAGTATACTAGTTAGCATGCTTTAAAGTAGCTATAGCTTTTCTCTTTGAAAAGTAATTTTAATTTAGCTGTTGCCTTTCTCTTAAGAAAAGTAATTCATTGTAATGTTAGTATTCCTCTTAAAGTAGATTAAGTATTAGGGTTACAAAGAGTTTGGATAAGATTATTTCAGGAAAGTCATCATTCCTGGAAGTATTAAGTTTAGAAATACATGAATCGGGCCCACCCCAAGTAGATTTGTACTGGTTAGTATGCACTGAAGTGGCTATTGCTTTTCTCTTTGAAAAGTTATTTTATTTTAGGGTTAGTATTCCTCTTAAAAGTAGATTCATTATTAGGGTTAGGGTTGAGCTTAGGAACCAGCAGTAAAACAGACCATGGAAGAGTGACCAGCTAGTTTGGCAAAGGGCTATCCACAGCACTAATGGATAAGATTATTAAAGTATATATAAAATTTATGTATGTGCAAAATTACTATTCAATGAAGTTTTCATTTTAGAATATATATGAAACGAACCACCCTAGCTAGATTTGTACGAGTTAGCATGTTTTAAAGTGGCTATTTTTTTCTCTTTGAAAAGTAATTTTAATTTAGGGTTAGGATTCTTCTTAAACTAGATTCAGTATTAGGGTTAGGGGTGAGCTTAGGAACCAGAGTAAGAACAGGAGTAGAAAAGACCATGGAAGAGTGATGCTAGTTTGGCAATGGGCTACACAACAGTGATGGATAAGATTGTTTGTGGAAAATTATTATTCATGGGCATGTTAATTTAAGGAATACATGAGGCAGGCCCACCCTTAGGTTTGTACTGGTTAGCGAGCACTGAAGTAGCAAATGCTTTCCTCTTTGAAAAGTAGATTTATTTTAGGGCTAGTATACTTCTTTAAGTAGATTCAGTATTAGGGTTAGGGTTAACTTCTGAAGGCAGTTTACACATGTAAGTGGCTTACTCTTATTTACTGAACATTGAAAGCTGTATTATTTCAAAGTGTTAGACTGCCAAAGGCATTAATATTTCAAAATATCTTTGGCTTGGTCACTCGGATCTGCCAGCCAGTTGTTACGCAGGAGGTTGCATGTTTAGACCTGCGTTTAACACAACATTCTCTGGTGCAGCTTTGGTCTTTAAATCTTCTACCACTATTGTCCATGTGCCTGCTGCACCTAGGTATGGTATATTCTTGGGAATATAATGTATATGCCACCAAATAGCTACGTTCACAAGACATTTGTAGGTTAAGTATTAACAGAACTTTGTTCATGGGTTTTATTGACCATGCCCAGACTAAACTGTGGTAAAAGGCTGCAAGTCACTAACAACCAACTGTCTTACTGCAGAAGTCAGTTTTTTCTTCCTGGACAGACCCTTTGGCCGAATGGTAAATAAGGCCGCTAATGTTTAGTGCTCTGAATTGCTTTTCATCCCACCTCTGTGGGTTTAAGCTGTCTTATTTATGATTGGGTGACATGAGACAAGCTAATGGATGTTCAGGTTGTTTTTTCTCATGGATCTTTTTTTCCTTCACCTTTCAATTTACTGATGGCTCAGAATAAGGGAAATAATCTTGACAGGCTGTAAACCCCTTGGAACTTTTTGCTTGCAGATACATGTTGACAAGACCTAATTTATGAAATTGGTAGATGGTTTTTTGGGTGTGATTAATTTGTACTCCTCATCAAAAAAAAAAAAAAAAAAAAAAAAAAAAAAATTTCCAGGGCTCCAGATAAAAAAAAAACATTTGAAGGTTCTTGGGTCTCTGAATAAGAGAGATGCATACATTTATTGACAATACCTGATGTGCAATTCCTAAATATAAGATTTCTTTGCAACTTTATTGTCTTGTAGAGCAATTTACCTGTCTATTTGTATTCAGTTTATGAAAATCCTATAACTTTTAGACTTCTCAAAATATTTTTGGCATGCAGATACATATTGACAAGGCCTTCTAGAACCAAGAATCTGTCAGATAAAATTGGGTATAATTAATATGTACTACACATTAATCAGTACAGGTTTTCAGGGCTCCAGTTAAGGGGAAAAATATTAAAGATTCTTAGGGCTCCGGATGAGATGGTTAAACAATAAAGTTTGCATGCAAATACATTTTGATAAAATCTAATCAATGATATTTTTAAATGTCAGATTTCTTTATAAATAACTTCAACGAGACTGTCCAAAAGTCCATAAATATTTTGTGAAAATTGTGGTAACTTTTAAACCACTTGTAAAATGTTTATTTGTTTGGCATGCACATACCTATTGACATTACCTACCCAGTGAAATTGTGAAATGGAATCTGGTATATTTATGCCCCCAACTTCGAAGAAGTTAGAGGGGCATATTGCTTCTGGGACGTTTATGCGTACATTCGTCTGTGCGTCAGTCTGTCCGTTACGCTTTTTGATGCATATCATAACTTCTGAACCGTGCATGCTAGGGTTTTGAAATTTCATATATGGATTCTGCATGAAAAAATAGCTGACACGAATTTTTCCCATCAGGATTATGCTCCTTTCCTGAGTTATGGCCCTTTGAAAAAATATGTATGAAATCTTGTCAGCAAAGTATCTCAAAAGCTGTTGAAGCTAGAGCCTTGAAACAAGGTGAATAGATTGGTATTGATGAATAGATGACCTGATTAACTGTTGAATAAATTCTGAAAATTACTTGATGAGTTATGGCCCTTTATAACTTTGGGTATTTTTACTTTGTACATTTTTGATGCACAGCATGTTTTGAACCTTGCATGCTAGGGTTTTGGAATTTCATATATGGATTCCTCATGAAAAAATAGCTGACACGTATTTTTTTTTTTAGTTATGGCCCTTTGAAAAAATATGGATTGAATCTTGTCAGCAAACTATCTGAAAAACTGTTGAAGATAGAGCCTTAAAATTTGAGGAATGTGTTGGTAGCGATGAGTAGATGGCCTGATAAACTTTTGAATAAATTCTGATAAGTACTTCTTGAGTTATGGCCCCTTGTCATTTTTGGCATTTTTACATTGCACACTTTTTGATGCATAGTATAAGTTTTGAACTGTGCATGCCAGGGTTTTGAAATTTCATATTTAGATTTCTCATGAAAAAATAGCTGACATATATTTTTTTTCTTATTAGGATTATGCCCCTTACCTGAGTTACGGCCCTTGAAAAAATATGAAGTCTTGTCAGCAAAATATCTCAAAAACTATTGAAGCTTGAGCCTTGAAATTTAAGGAATAAATTGGTAGCAATGAGTAGATGACCTGATTAACTTTTGAATAAATTCTGAAACTACTACTACAAGTACTTCTTCTGTTAGGGCCCTTTGTCATTTTGGGCATTTTTACATTGCACACTTTTTGATGCTTAGCATAGGTTTCGAACTGTGTATGCTAGGGTTTTGAAATTTCATCGTACCGATTCCCCATGAAAAATAGCTGACACCTATTTTTTCTTATCAGGATTATGCCCCTTTCCTGAGTTATGGCCCTTTGAAGAAATATGGATGGAATCTTGTCAGCAAAGTATCTCAAAAACTATGAGCCATGAAATTTAAGGAATACATAGGTAGTGATGCGGAGATGACCTGATTAACTTTTGAATAAATTCTAAAAAAAGTTCCTCTTGAGTTATGGCCCCTTGTCATTTTGGGCATTTCTACATTGCACATTTTTTTATGCATAGCATAAGTTTCGAACTGTGTATGCTAGATTGAAATTTCATATATGGATTCCTCATGAAAAAATAGGTGACCCGTATTTTTTTCCTATCCAAATTATCTCCCATTTTAGTGTTATTTCCCTTTTAATAAAATAACATTGAAATCTCGTATATTTATGCTGTTGTTACCGTCATGGACAAGCAGTGTTGGAGTCAAGCAGTGTTAGAGTCAGGCAGTCGGGGGCATAGTGTTTTACAAACACCAGCTCTAATTGGCACTATGAATACTTACATGTATAAAACAATACAGGTTTGCTCCAGAGAATAGAGGAAACATGATGCTACAACTTTTAAAGTTAAGGGGCTTGGAATATTGTACTATTTGTATTTCCTTCACAGGAAAAGCTAATGAGATTATTCTGTGATAAATCAAGGATATTTTTTCCTTTTTTTCACCATAAAAGGTATATTGTTGGTTCTGAAGAAATCTATATTTCTTTTTCTCCATAAAAAAGGTACATTTGTATATTGTGGATAATGTAAGAAATACCCACAATATACATGTTTATGGAGAAAAAGAAAAGTATATAGTATCCAGAATAATAAAAAAAAAAAATCTACATTGGCAAGGGAGTTCTAATAAGTAGAGGTCTATAGTAATTGTTTTCATGGGGAAATACCTAAATTGCCACAAACTTCTTCCCCCAAAAAATCTCAAGTTTTGGGTTTCTTACAGATACATGTACCCAGCTAGCATTCTACGTAAATCTACATCGGGCCGTCATCGGCCCGTCAGCTACCCTGACGGGCCGATGACGGCCCGATATAGATTTACGTAGAATGCTGACTGGGTATGTATGATGATATTATTCAGGAATTCTATTCGGCCGACAGTGAGTCACAGAAGACCTTCAAGACATTGGAACTGAAAGGGGATATGCCAGAAGAAACCTTCATCACATGGATCATTGATGACAAGATCAGTTATATTCAGAAATGGTAAGCAGAAATATCATTAAATTCTTACGTAAATCCCTCTGTTTTCACTTTGTGTTTTTATCAAATGTATCATGCATCACTTTTTCTAAACTTGGAAATGAGGAACAAACAAGTGACAGGTTCTTTGTAGATTTCCTTGTTGAACATATATTATATATTATATCTGTAAGCCTGAAAAACCTGACTATTGTCCCTGTAGGTGAATGGATACTTCCAAGAGAGAACACCCTGTCATTGAAGTGTTTCCTCCCCTTTCAATGTGGGCCTACTCTTAAAGGAAAGAAATTGCCTCCACTGAAGCAATTACATGTATTTACCTTTAACAGTACACCCCTTATTTGAAAGGTCTCACCCTAAATGAACAACAGACTAACAAGAAAAAATATCCATTTTATACCCCGCCACACGCTAATGACGAAGTATTATGGTTTCACATTGGACGTCCGTGCGTTTGTGCATTTGTCAGTCGTACGTCAATCCATCCGTCTGTCCGCTTTTCGTTTCCGGGTGATAACTTGAGTAAACATCAAAGAATTTTCACGGAACTTGGTATGTGCAGTGATATTGTGGACATCTGGTTTGGGATTGCTTATGGGCAAATTTCGTCAAATTTTGATAGTTATCTGCCCATATGGGGGGATATTGTAGTTAAAACGTTTTTATTAATTGCAGGTTTTCCAACTTCCATGCGGAACCCCTGATGTGTTTTTCTGCTTTCCAGTACCAGCTGTTTGCCAGTAACAGGATTAGCCTCTCCAGATATGGGAAATACATTTCACTTCAGGACCAACATGAGTTAGTTCAACAGCAGTATAATTACTGTATTGGTAAAGTGAACAGAATTGCGAATCATGATCAGAACTGTCTTTGTGCATGTTAATGAACTTTGCTACTACTGGAGGAGTTCAATCTAGATAGCTAGATATAAGCCATTGGCTTAACTCTTATTGTGGGGGTCAACATATTCATAGACCTGCTTCAGAGACTTTGTAGATGAACAACCATTTAAAAAACTGTATTCAGTGGAGTGAGACTGCTAACTTAAGACATTGTTTTGTCTAATGAAAGAACTGTTTACACATGTATATGAAATCTTTTCATTGCAGAGAGTGGCATTATTTTTTACATGTAATAATTATTGCCTGACAGGACTAGTAACTTTATATTTGGCAGTAAGGGTAAATATTTTGTGAGAAAATTTGGATTAGCTAGCCTAATTACAAAGTTTTAAAAATCTTTCCAAAATGTCGCGAAAAGATCATTGATTATTGTATCAAAATCTGCTCACATGTCAAACTATCAATTCTGGAAGGTGTCTGTTAGAGTTGACTATTCGGCAGCAAAACAGCAACAGTAAAATCCTGGTTCAGTACCTGAACTGAGTTCCAGGACTTTATGGACCGGTCTGGTTTTAGCACCAAATGTAAGATTAAGGACAAGGATAGTTTGATTAAGGGTCCAGTGGCTTTCTTTTCCATTTAAGCCAGTAATTATTGGGCCTACAGCAGTGATACTTGGTTCTCGCATACTCCTTGGCATAGCCGCTTGAATGCAGTAATCCATATTTGACCACTGAAAATTTTTGCGTTTAGGTTAGTTTCTTGGGCAGTGATAATACTTAGCACATGCATACTCATAGCATGGCCTCTTGAGTGCAGCCATCCATATTTGACTTTGACCTCTGTTCCACAATCCATAAGGCATGCTGCATTGTCTTAATTCTTAATATACTATTCTGACTATTGGTCAGAATGTTTGCATTGATCATTTCCAGGTCAAGTTCCCTTAGTGCTGTGATTCTCAGAAGAATGGTACAGGGTCATTATGGCCCGCTTTTGATTGAATCTTCATCAAACTCACAAAAAACAAAAACAGGCATTAAATCTCAGGCAAGTTGGACTTTGGTCCAGTTTACACTACCCATGACATAAGAGTTACCTGCCTTTGAGAGCCCCATAGACTTTGGAAAAAGTTGTCCAAACAATAGCAATTTCATTTCATTTTTGATCGAATGTTCATCAGACTTCCAGGTAATGATGAAAGCCATAAAGTGTTGGGCAGTTTTGATTTTGGAGCAGTTGGGATTACTTACATGTGGGTTACTTGCCCTTTAGTCTCACATAGACATATAATTGGGAAAATGTTGTCTGGACAAAGAGATTTCATTTTTGATCAGATCTTCCTCAAACTTGCAGAAAACTTATACAGACATGAAATCATAGACAAGTTTGATTTTGGCTCGGTTTAGACTTGGGCGTGGGATTTGCTTCAGCAGAATTGCAGGTAATGAGGGCAGCCATAAAATCTTGGATGACTTTATGTTTGTCTAGTGAACTTGTACCAAGATTGTTAAATTTATAAGCCTGGGGGTCATTTGTTTTGGACTGTGATGTCACTTCTGAACATAAAATTTATACAAAAATCTTAAACGGTGTATGTGTGAAACTTCAATATTAAGTATGTAAATCGATTAGCTCAGGTGAACACTATAAGACTATCATGGTCTTCTTAATGTTTTTTTTTTTTTTTTTTTTTTTGTTTTGTTTTTGTTTGCTTTTTTATAGAATGACAGTGGATGGAAGCACTGTTATACTGATAATATTTGTGTCAGATTCACCTTTGAATAGAACTTTTCGTATGTATGTTTATATATTTTACTTCAACGGATAAACCTAATTGAAATGTTTTATCACTGAATTGTTACCATGTGCTATGTGATTGCATGTAAAATGGGCTGACTGCAATGAAAAGACTTTTACGTAAATATAAAGTTCTATCATATGATGGAAGAATTATACATGTGTCATATACTTAGCACCATCAGTAGTGTAGACCTGTAAACTTTTATTGAATAAAAATGAAAAGAAAATATTTGTTCACTTTCTCTTGCTAAGATGACCTGTAGAAAAGAAAAGCATTTTATGATAATTCTTGAGTTTGTCTGAGTCTTAACTGTTGAAATTCTCATTTACAAAGAATTAATTTATTCTCTTATAAATTAATTCTGTTATCAATGAGATACTGTAACCTAGCATGTGATTCAAGGAACTAAGCGTGCGATTCCAGGAACTATCAGAACCTGCTTCCCTCATCTACATCCTCAACAGCTGAGTTTTTATTTCAGTGCAGCGTCACAGGGTTCATACATGTCAGGGAAATGTCAAGGAAATTTAAATTTTTTCAAGGTCAGGGAATTTTTGTCAGGGAATTCTGTGATATGTCAGGGAAAAAATAAAATTTCCAAGAAAGTCTGGGAATTTTACATTTTAACCTGATGAAGCTGGAATGTTTGGTCCCGATGTATTTTTTTTTGTTGTTGCTAAATTCATAAAATTTTCGGCTCCAATACTGTCAGGGAAATTTGAATTTGTGTCATGAAAATGTCAGGGAATCGTCAGGGAATTTTTGGTCAGTTCTAAATGAAGATATATGTATTTCAAATACAGATTTCTCTATTTTTGAAATGCAGATATCTCTATTTGGTTTGAGATATCTGAGTTTGAATTACAAATAACTGCATTTTAATTACAGATTACTGCATTACAAATACAGATATTTCTATTTAAGAAAGATATCTGTAATGGTTAGAACCTCAGATAACTTTTTGAAATACAGATACCTTTATTTGAAATACAGATATCTCTCTAACTGAAATACAGATATCTATAATTATCATTTTATAAAATATATTTGCAGTTTAAATGTCATTTGTAATTTAAATAGCGATATCTGTATTTGAAAACGCAGATATCTATAAGCGCCTGATTAATTTCATTTTTTGTATTTTCAACAAATCATCAGTAGTCCCTTGCTCAAGTTTTGGATTGGATTAATTTGTTATAGGTTGAGGATAAGCCTGCCAGGTATCCCATTAGCTCGGATGAAGGCTGGATAGCTCGGTAGTGAGTCCAATAGACTCAAGTGCTACGTAGTTCATTCCTGCCATTCAGTGCTTCCATTATTCGTGTCTGCTCCTTTACTGATACCGTCGGAGATATTTTAACCTAACTTCACACACACAAGCACCATGAGGATGACATGCAGAATACATGAACTGTAGTTCTGGTTTGTCTCCTTTTGGAGTTATTGTCCTTTGAACAGTGAACAAAGTCGTTTCTACCATGTACTTGTGTCCGCACTGTAAGTTGAAAACTGTTCAAGATGTTTTCTGGAAACTTCATATAAATGCAAAACACTACGATGTCCAAAACACATGAATTGTTACCCTGGTTTGCCTACTTTTGTAGTTATTGCCCTTTGAACATTAAACATAATCATTGCTACAATGTACTCGTGTCCGCTCTGTAAGTTGAGAACTATTCAAGACATTTTGATGCAACCTCTCACAAGTGTTAAGCACCATGACACAACTTGCAAAACACAAAAAAAGTGTAACTATGGGTAACCTACTAAATTTGGAGTCGCAGTCCTTTGGACGTTGTAGATATTGAAAATTACCATTTCTACTATGTACTCGTGTCCACTTTGTAAGTTGAAAGTGGTTCCAAATATTTTGATGAAACTTCACACAAGTGTAAAGCATCATGAGATGCGGAGCAGAACACAACAACGGTAACTGATTAACCTACTTTTGGAATTATGACCATTTGAACTTTGAAAATAGTGATTTCTATAATGTATTTGTGTTCACTCTGTAAGAGAAAGAGCCTTTCGTATGTGAGGTAGATCAAAATATCCGTCTTTCGGGATCATAATCTGACATCACTTGGCAAGCCTCTTGATGCCTGACAGTGACCTTCGGGAAGAATTCTTCTATCTACCCCTCACACCCATGATAGATTCATAAAATATACCACACCTTTTCATTTTTGTGCTCCTCTTAAAGGAGCGATAGATTTGACTGTAAAGAGATGGTGATGTGAAATCTTTAGCATCTTTAATTATTATTATTATTATTATTATTATTTTCTGCTGTCTATAAAGGCGGGAACTGTGCTTTCCGCCATATTGGTATTTGTTATCAGGGGAACAGTGCATGTGAAAATATGCAAGGGAGACACCATGTTCTCTTATTAGTGGAGTAGATAATATTTATTACAACCATAAATACAGATATCTCAAACTGAAATACAGATGTCTGTATTTGTGAAATGCGCATATATATGTATTTAATTAGAGATATAGAAATCTGCATTTCAAATACAAGTATCTGCACTTCAGTTAGAGATGCCCGTATTTTAAATGCAGATATCTGAATTTCAGCTGCAACATGTAAGAGATATCTCTAATAGAAATGCAGATTTTAAATGCAGATATACCTAATACAAATGCAGATTTCTATATTATGATTGAAAATAAAGATATCTGTATTTCTCAAATACAGATACCTACATTTCAGTTTGAGATATCTCTAATTTAATTTCATTTAATTTCAGATATTTGTAGTTTTAATTGGAAGTATCTGTAATTACAAAAAAAAAAAAAAAAAAAAAAAAAAAAAAAAAAAGATATCTATGTATATTAGCAGAGTTATCTGTATTTGAAATATAGGTATCAAAATTAAATTGATGAAACCCCAAACAGGTTGCCATAGATTTTGTCATGCTTGACTCAGTTAAGTATTGCTGAATTTTGTGAGAAATAATGCCGGAACTGAAAGTAGTCACACCTCGAGAGTCACACCTTAATGTTATACTGCGCTCATTCAGTAGGAACTTATCAAATGTACTTGGATGAATACGCCTCTCCTCGTCTTTACATACATTCTTAAATCAAAGTTTAGTATTATGTCAACTCACTGTGCAGGTGATTTAGATTATACTGGAGAAATAAAATCATACATGCTTGCTTTTGTATTATTGAATTTATAAAAACTGTTCAGAAATACATGTAAATAAGATGCACCCTCCCCCACTTCTACGAATTGTTAATTTTAATAATTTGTTAACTTTTATATAAATCCTTTATATATGGGTATTATAAATCTTCAAACATAATTATATTGTGCCATTTTAGCCCCCCAGCCCCCCACTCCTTTTTTTTTTCATTTGGAATGATACATAGGATGATGAAATGATACATAGGATGATGAAACTTAAAAAGACCATTTTGTTCAGTTTTAGAAAGTCACAAATTGGTTGGTTGCTTATTATAATGCACCTGTTTCATATTCTCGAAAGAACACAAATATCATATGAAATGAAGACATTAATACCTATAGCTGAGGTCCTTATCTACCAAAAGATAAAACCACGCCTCTTTATAACATGAAGTCTTGTTATAGTTTTTCTTGTTCTACATATTTGCATAGGCGTGTTTTCGTAATGATTTCTATGCGTGAGGTACGCAAAGCTAATTTAACAGTTTAGCACCAAATGTAAAATCTTAGCTGGTAACATTTTGTAACAGTATTCTTATTTTTGAGGGAAAATCCGCTTCAACTTTTCATGTGAATTCTCTCGTAGTCCACACGAATGTGGGATTCTGGAGAATCTGCAAGCCCGTTACGAAGTATATATGCTTTATCATCATAAAAATACATAACAATAACAATGTACTACACCACAAAGCTTTGAACAATTTACGTCAAACCACTTTTTGATAACGTGATTATCTCCCTTGCATAACTTGGCTACATAACCTTGCTAGCAAACAACGCATTTAGACACAGCCTTGTTTTTCCAATACTGGTTTGATATACACTTCTCAATAATATTTGAACCGGGGCACAGCATTTCCTACAAGACTGCATGTGCACCCAGCAAAGACTCAAATCAGCCTGCGCGTCCGCAGCCTGAAGAGCTTTGGGTCCTTGGCTATCCACAGAGTGCTCTGCGAACACGCTGATCAGACTGCGCCAACGCGCATGCTGGCCTCAAGGTTATAAAATTTAGTTTTTATGCTCAACTCAGCTGAGCATGGAATTTTGTCTGCTAAGAAATGTGAAAATGCCAAAATTATTAACAGAGAAATTTTCATTCTCAGCTATGTTTAGCAAGAAAGAATTTGCAATTGTTAGTAATCTGAGATTTATTAGTAGGACAAATTTCATGCTCAGCTGAGCTGAGCATGAAAAAAGTTTTATAACCTCGAGGCCTGATCTAAGTCTTCACTGGACACACATGCAATCATATAAGAAATACTATGCCCCGGTTCATTTCATACTAAACTTTGAGCAGTTATTTTTATCGTAAATTTTGTTTGCATATCAGCATTTTCAAACAGGGGTTCGCTGTAGACATTCTGTACAAAAGGTATTTGAAATTAGAATATTATCTTAAAGTAGAATGCTAACTGGATGTCTTCTGAAATTAAAATTAAAATGTTATCCATTTGATACTCGCTGAAATCACATTTAAGCAGCAGAAGAGTTAAAGGGAAAAACAATGTTGGCAACGAACGAATTTATGACAGAAGATTTCAATACACCATGCATTCTGATCCATTCGACTAAAATCAGACAAAAAAAAAAAACAAAAAAAAACAAAAAAAAAAAACAAGTAAATAACGTTTAGATATTTCAAACTGTTGTGAAGGGTGCTGCCATTTTCAATACATGTAATTAAATGTAAAGTATTTGCCATTATTGCATAAAAAGCAGTGTCGCACGTTAGTTTTTACAGCCGTGCTGTTAATGCACGGCTACGCAACTTTCAATACGATCGTAGATCATCGTACCGGGGCCACAGATTGCTGCCGTTACGAGATGTGTACTGCCCGGCCCTAGAACGAGCATAGTCCGTGAACATTACGTTCGCGAGACATCGGTGAAAAGGCGAAATAAAATAGTGCAAGAAATAACGCGAAATGTAGCAAATGTTTTCAGGTTTAATGCAACAATAGCGATCGAACATGGTTTTCAACACCTCCCAAGGGACCTGGCGAATGTTAATGCATGAAAAACCATGTTTGATCCCTATATTACCAAATGCATATCTGTTTACCCGTCGCAGCAGCAGTAAATTTTATCAAACCGAGTGATTACTTGGGTTTCCACGAGAAACAGATCGTGACGGTCAAGGTCATTACGGTACTATGCGATAGTTAGGTTTGTTCTGAAAGAGCTTTTAAGTTTGATTTTCGTTCGTTGTGAGACTTTAGTACTGCATGGCTTGTGAGACGTCATCCATATGATCAACTGTTGATTTATTTATCAGTTTCTGCAACTCAAATATTGTGTTATTGAAATTCTTAGAGTTGAAATTAGCCCAGCAGTTAGTGACCACTCCGCAACATACATCTTAGCTGATTTTAGCTAACAATCTTATAATCGGAAAGTATTTATATACAAACGTGGGGACTATGATCGTTTGAAATATTTAATTTCCAACACTGACTAGAATTTAATTAACGAAGGAAATGTAGATTTTGCTTGTGAGCAGTTCACATCAAAATTTATGGAGCGTCCATGAATGTGTTCCAAATAAAGTTGTGCTTATCCGTTCCAATGATAAATCTTAGTATGATTCTGCTATAGAGATCACCCATGGTTTTTCATGCATTAACATTTACCGGGTCCCGAGGAAGCTGTTTGAAACGAGGCCGCTAGGCCGAGTTTTCATTTGTCTTCCGAGGGACCCGCCAAATGTTATTGCAATGAAATAACCATGGATGATCGTTGTTCTTGTATAACTTGCGATTCCAATGGAAAATTGTGACGAAAACTCAAAACATGGCCGCCAGGGGGGCGGGGCTTCTTTTCCCTATATATCTTTGTAGAAAACTTTAAAAATCTTCTTGTCAGAAACCACTGGACCGATTTCAATATAATTTTGCAGAAATGTTCCTTTGGTGATCCTCTACCAAGATTGTTCAAGCCATTTGGATTCGTCAAAAAACATGGCCGCCAGGGGGCGGGGCTTATTTTCCCTATATATCTATATAGAAAAATTAAAAAATCTTCTTGTCAGAAACCACTGGACCGATTTCCATATACTTTTGCAGAAATGTTCCTTTGGTGATCCTCTACCAAGGTTGTTCAAGCCATTTGGATTCGTCAAAAAACATGGCCGCCAGGGGGTGGGGCTTATTTTCCCTATATATATTTGTAGAAAACTTTTAAAATCTTCTTGTCAGAAACCACTGGACCGATTTCCATATAATTTTGCAGGAATGTTCCTTTGGTGATCCTTTACCAAGATTGTTCAAGCCATTAGGATTCGTCAAAAACATGGCCGCCAGGGGGCGGGGCTTATTTTCCCTATATATCTATGTAGAAAACTTAAAAATCTTCTTGTCAGAAACCACTGGACCAATTTCAATATAATTTTGCAGAAATGTTCCTTTGGTGATTCTCTACCAAGATTGTTAAAGCCATTTGGATTCGTCAAAAAAAAAATGGCCGCCAGGGGGCGGAGCTTATTTTCCCTATATATCTATATAGAAAACTTAAAACATCTTCTTGTCAGAAACAACTGGACCTAATTCCATATACTTTTGCAGAAATGTTCCTTTGAAGATCCTCTACCAAGGTTGTTCAAGCCATTTGGATTCGTCAAAAAACATGGCTGCCAGGAGGCGGGGCTTATTTTCCCTATATATCTATATAGAAAACTTAAAAAATCTTCTTGTCAGAAATCACTGGACCGATTTCAATATAATTTTGCAGAAATGTTCCTTTGGTGATCCTCTACTTAGATTGTTCAAGCCATTTGGATTTGTCAAAAAACATGGTCGGGGGAGGGGCGGGGCTTATTTTCCCTATATATCTATATAGAAAACTTAAAAAATCTTCTTGTCAGAAATCACTAGACCGATTTCCATATAATTTTGCAGAAATGTTCCTTTAGTGACTCTCTACCAAGATTATTCAAGCCATTTGGATTTGTCAAAAAACATGGCCGCCAGGGGGCGGGGCTCATTTTCCCTATATGTCTATATAGAAAACTTAAAGAATCTTCTTGTCAGAAACCACTGGACCAATTGCTATATAATTTTGCAGAAATATTCCTTTGGTGATTCTGTACCAAGATTGTTCAAGCCATTTGGATTTGTCAAAAAACATGGCCGCCAGGGGGTGGGGCTTATTTTCCCTATATATCTTTATTGAAAACATGAAAAATCGTCTTGTCAGAAACCACTGGACCAATTTCATTATAACTTGGCAAAAATGTTTCCATGATGACCCTATATCAAGATTGTTCAAGTAATCGTGATTCGTCGAAAATCATGGCCACTAGGGGGGGCGGGGCTTTTTTTCCATATATATCTATATAAAAAAACTTTAAAAATCTTCTTTTAAAAAACCGTTGGACCGAGTTCAATGTAACTTGGCAGGAATGTTGCTTTGATGACCCTCTACCAAGATTGTTCAAGCCTTCATGATACGTCAAAAAACGTGGCCCCCCAGGGGGCGGGGCTTATTTTCCATATATATCTGTACAGAAGACTTTAAAATTCTTCTTGTCAAATACCTCCTGACTGATTTCAATAATGCTTTAGTAACCCTCTACCAAGAATGTTTAAGCAATCCTGATTTGTCAAAAAACATGGCTGCTAGGGGGTGGGCTTATTTTCCCTATAGATCTAAATAGAAAACTAAATATCTACTTGTCAGAAACCACTGAACTGATTTCAATTTAACTTGGCAGGAATGTTCCTTTGGTTACCCTCTACCAAGTTTGTTCAAGCTGTCATGATTCGTCAAAAAAAATGGCCGTTAAGGGGTAGGGCTTTATAGCGATATAAAACACTTTAAAAATCTTTTTGTCAGAAACCACTGGACCAATTTCAAAATAACTTGGCAGAAATGTTCCTTTGGGCAGGGCTATAAAATTTATACATAAATCTTAGAGCAGTGAACTTGGCTGAATCTTCAAAAGTAAGTATGCAAATCTGAGCGATATAGGACCATAATGGTCCTCTTGTTATCAATTCCTGTACCATATAACATTATGCGATGTATATATGTGAACTTAAATGAATAAAATATCGTTTAAACCATGACTGTTACGATGTCGGCCATCTTGACTTACTGAAGAAAAATCAGATGGTCGTCCCGTTTAAATGTGAATATTTCAATATTCTTAAATTAAACTCATATTAAAACAATAATGAAAATAACTCCAATTAAATTTAATAACAGACTATTACACATAGAAATGTTAGAAAAAAAAACAAGAGGCCCACGGGCCACGGTTCGCTCCCTGAGTGACACGGCTACTGCAGACATGCAGATGTTATGCAACATTTTTCCAATCCTATCATCACAACTAATGAAAATATCGCATTTTAGCAGTTCTTAGTTTTGAAGAAGAATATATGGGCCTGACAGTCAATGGAGCATGATCATTTGAATAACCTATCAATCACATTTCAGCAGTAGGATCAATGTGAAATTTGGTGGAAATTAGCTAAGTGGTTTCTGAAGAATCATGATTTTATACATGTAAATAGCACAGTGGCAAGGAAATATAATAAACATAAATAAGATGATGACCATCTAAGATTTCCAGTCAGAAAAATTTTAACTACTGCTGATCTACAAGTCACTTCGATACTGTATATGGCCCATACAAATGCATGTGGAAGCAAATTTGACTTTGGAGATAAAAAGGTCAAATGTCAACATAGAACCATCATTTTAGCAATTTTGTTAGATCTCCTGTCCCCCATAATTTGTGCAAAGATAAGGGCCCAGGGCTTATTTGGTTACGGGGAAGAAGATTTTTAAAGTTTTTTTACCATATATGGGCATGGCAGCCATTATGATCAATTGACCATGCCCATTTTAGCAATTTTTCATTCTCCTGCCCAAGGAGGCTCCGCATGAAATTTGAGCAACACTGGCCCGGAGGCTTCAGAAGAAAAGTCATTTGAAATTATCAACATTTTTCCCATACAAATGTATGGGGCCCATACAAATGGATACTGAAGCAAACTTGACCTCGCCGTAAAAAGGTTAAATGTCAATGTATGACAATTATTTTAGCAACTTTGGTAGATCGCCCGTTCCCGATGATATATGCAAAGATTCAGCCACAAGCCATCCTCGGTTTTGGAGAAGATTTTTAATTTTTTTTTTTACCATATATGGGCATGGCGGCCATCTTGGTCAACCGACCGCGACCATTTTAGCAATCTTTCGTTCCCTCATCCTAAGGAGGCGCCACATGAAATCTGAGCAAAATTGGCTCAGCGGCTTTAGAGGAGAAGTCGTTTGAAAATGCTAACGGACGGACGCACGGACGTACGGACGACGGACGAAAACTGATCACTATAGCTTATCCTGAGCAGAGCTCAGGTGAGCTAAAAAAAACTGTACGGAGCGACAGACCACTGCGAACAAGGACTGACAAATTTTGTTTCGACTGTAACTAGAGGGGGTGGACAGGGATGTAGGCATTCCCCACTCCCCTCCCCCTTTTCCCCCACTTCCCTCCCCCTTTTCCCCCACTTCCCTCCCCCTTTCCCCCACTTCCCTCGCCCCTTACCCCCACTTCCCTCCCGCAAGTAAACTATTCCCTCCCCTAATTCAGAATTTTTAATATCCCCAACGATATAATTTAATTCAAACATGACTCTGCAATATACATTCATGCAGATTTTGACCCCAAACTATACCCCTAATTTTTGTCCCAAAATCGGTATTTCCTTAACATTTGCACCCCCTTTACAAAATAGCTAAAGGTTTGCACCCTCCATTTCAAAAGTCTGCGTAAGGGCCTGCATATGAGGCTTATGGAAAACAGGTATCACAAGGTGGCGGGCCTTGATCCGGTCCTAAACTGGTCAAGAAAAAATGTGGTGGGCCTAGATCCGGGCCTAAACTGATCCACGTTGGCAAAAAAAAAAAAAAAAACAAAAAAAAAAAAACAGTCGTACTAATTACTGAAATCAAAAATCAAGAATACCATGTAAATCTGCATCTTCTTTTAATATTTTTGATAAGCATGGTCCCACACTTGGGGCTTGGGGTGGGGGGGGGGGGGCGTGGGGGGCGGGGGGTCATTGAGAACAATAATCTTTGTGTGTGTGTGTGTGTGTGTGTGTGTGTGTTTTAAACAAACTGAGAGTTAAATGTCGAACGTGTGTGGTGGTTGACGGACACGGACTCGTGGACTTACGGACCTATTGACAATACACGGACTGCATAACAAAATACGGATCAATTATTCACGGATCTCTTGATAAACCACAGACCTACAATTCACGGACCTGACAAAGCACGGACCTATTATTCACGGACTTGACAAAGCAAGGAACGTTATTTAAATTATGGACGCCACTTATGATATACGAAAAAAAAAAAAACAAAAAAAAAAAACTAGGAGTAATATCAAAATCGGAATAACGTGACGTTATGGACAAAGTGACATTACATTGTCATAGATACCTACATGTACGTTGAAGTAATCCAATTGTACAGATTGTTGATACCCATCCTAATGTTGTAGGTCTGCACTGGATTCGTTTCTCGAAATTCAACTGCGACGATGATGTTGTCAACTTGTAAGATAATGCAGGCGGTACTTACATTTCAAGTGCCGCTGAAATGGCAACTGCAGACATGATGTTTAGTCCTATGCAGAAAATCTTTGTTAGACACTTTAAATGTTCGGTACAAACGAATACAAATGACTGTGGTTTTACACCATTGCAAATATGGTCAGCTTCCTCAGTGGAAGTGATCCTAGTGGCATAACATATACTGTCTCTTAAATGAGAGATCATCTTATCAAAGGACTTGAGGATCAAAACATAACAGTTTTCTAATACAGAAAATTATCAGTTGTGCTTCATTATTACTGTATAGGCATTATCTGTGATTTGTTTATTGCCTGTAGTGATTAATGGATGAGTTAGAAGACCTCCAAACGGGCCGAAAAAAATGTATATATTTTTACATTTTTACCACTATGGAAGATGATAGCGAGGGTTGGGATCCCGTAAAGCTAGCTTAAGCTCCCTCCTCCCCCCCCCCGCGCCCCAGCCCCCCAACACACACACACACACACACACACACACACACACACACACACACACACAAATACACGCGCGCCTCCCGAGTAATTCCGAGGTGGTAATTTCATTGTGGTACTTTTTGTTCAATGTTATGTAGTGTTTCACTTTCTAATGTTATTTTGTAGTTTTCAATTAACTGACCATGTTGTTGTTGCTATGGACCATTTACAGACCAATTTACCGTTCACGGACCAAGGACTTATCACAGACGATCTGATTGCTATAACGGACCAATGTACGATGCACTAATTACGAACTAATTACGGACTGTTCACGGACCACCGACTACGGACCAATTAGCAGTTAAGTTTACTGTACTTTGCAATTAATACAGACTATTCACGGACCATGGACACGGAATTTTTATTGGTCCTAAGTCCGTGAATGGTCCGTGTTTTATCACCGGGCAACATGTGATTGATTTGATTGTTGGGGGTTAACGACACGCCAACCCTTGTAGGTCATTTTGTGTCGTCTCCCAGAGAAAGGGAGAAGAGAGATAGGAGATAGTAGAGGAGATGAAAGAGAGGGACAGGAGAGAAAGGAAAATGAACGAAATTGAAGAAACAGAAGAAATAAAAACATTACCCCTCTACCTTTACCTCCTGCAAGGATAGCAGGCCTTGCCCAACTGCAAGAAAATATCAGTTACACGATACCTTTGCCTCACCCAACCACCCCACCGGGCAATGTGTATATTTCGTGTTTGGAACACCTATCAGAAAATTCATGTTGGATATTGAAGTGTTTGTGTTGTTGTTTAAGATTTTAACAGCGCAAAAGTCCTTATTCAGCAATGATCAAATAAAATGATTGTCTACGGCAGACGGATAATTATTTCTGAAAATGTGGATTGCCACCGACAACGTCTATTTTGTGAACTTTCGGAATCAAAGGGAAGTAATCAACCAGAGATAAACGGAAATTTCAATGTAAACCACGATTGGCGGAACACTCCTCGTCGGTGAAGTGAAATAAACGCCGGATTCATTGTAAATATACCTGAAAGTGCCCAGTTATTGCATTGAAGTACAAAAAAATTGAGTAAAATCGGTAAAATGCAACAAATTTTGGTATAACCCCCCCCCGCCCCAAAATTTACCTACCCCCGTCCCCTCTTTCCCCGTTCCCCGCCCCTCTTCCCCCGTTCCCCGCCCCCTTTACCCCCGCCCCTTTACCCCCGTTCCCCGCCCCCCTTATCCCCGTATCCCCCCCCCCCCTGTCTACCCTCTCTAACTAGGTAAGGTTACGGTTGTCCTCAACACACTTTCGCAGTTCAACACATACATAATCAATACACTCACAGCTGCAAACGAGCTGCTCGCATATAAATTTTGCAAAAAATACATCGTCTTTGATGAATACAGGAATTACAGAGATGTAATAAACGTGAGCTAGGTTGTCTTTTTCCTGATGCAATGATTGTCAGTGGGGTGAAATAAAAATGTAAGCAACAGACCGCGGTAAATCGATAAACACGAAATCAGCTGATTTGGGCAACATGCTTTGACGATCAATACACAGTAAAATTGAGACTAAGAAAACTGGGTCAGTACAGTAATTTAGCTGATTAGCTGTTTCAAATGCAAAAGCTTCTCACAGTTTTTTCAGCAAAAATAAAAACATATATGCCATATTTAATGATCAAAGTTTAAACGATACGTAACTAACGACATCGTTGGTTTTGAACAACCCAGTGAGCCATAGACTACTTACCGCGCTAACTGAAACCTTGTAAAGTTTTTAAGCAACGGTGCAGAGTGGTTCAAGATGACAGAATATTTGACATTCGAAACGTGAATGGATTTTCATTGATAACCTACCCTGTAAATAGCGGTTTTCAAACCACAATTTTGTGTCATTTTTTTTTATCTTAACATCCTTGGCTGCAAAAAGGGATATGAACCCGACCAAATGAAATTCGTTTCAATGACGTCATGAAAGTAATGAAGTGACATCAACATTGTTATTGAACGGACTTTCTTACGTTGCTTATTGTTCTTTCGCTGAAATGGAAAGCTTTTTGTGGTGCTTTCAAGAAAAAAAAGACTGGCAAAAAAGTATATAATAAACAGAATAATGAGCAGTGTTTGCTTGATATGAAAATCTTTCACGTAGGAGTGTGGAACTCGTTTTTACCGGAATTACCACGCTCCTTCGTGGCAGATCTTTCATCCCGGCAGGCACATGACGTAAATATAACGTCGCCTCAACGTCGATGCAACGTAATGACGCTGCATCGACGTTGCGGCGACGTTGCAACGTCATGACGTTGCATCGGCGTTGAGGCGACGTTATATTTACGTCGTTCGATGCAACGTCATGACGTTGCATCGACGTTGAAGTGACGTTATATTTATATGACGTAAATATAACGTCGATGCAACGTCATGACGTTGCATCGACGTTGAAGCCACGTTTTATTTTCGTCATGTGCCCGCTGGGATATCAGTCAAACATTATTCATTCTCCTCTACATAGTCATCTGGTACAAATTTTGCTTGGCGCTTAACCCTTTGTAGTCGGAAGACCTGTAAAAGGGTAATTGGCAAACAGTGCAGACCCAGATTAGACGCCGCAGAACGCGGCGTCTGATCATGGTCTCCACTGTTTGCAAATAGTTTAGCCATTTTTCTCTAGGAATATGTAAATCTCATAACCGGACGTACCTAAAATTGAAATTGGAGTCTTCCAAAATATAGTGTGGGAAAGTCTATTCAGTATACAGTGGGTTAAAGCGTTAACATATATGTCTTAAAACTTGTGAATTAAAGTCTGATAAGCAAGAATGTTCGATAACGGAAAAGTAACCTTTAAAGTGCCATTTGACAAATACAGGCGACAACAATGTGAAATTTGATGTATGTATTTTATTTTTCAGATAAAATAATGCTTGGCATCGTCATTACTTGAAATGCCAAGACTTAATTTCTCTGAAAAAAGAAAAAAAATAACAAAACAAAATAAAAAGATAACGACACCAATTTTAACATGTCTCTGCTACAAGTCTGCACAACGCTTTTGGAATTTAAACTTTAGGAAACAGGAAATATCTTCAAAAAAAAAACTTATTTTAGGGCTTTCGCTTTACCAGGCCATTGTTTTTATCGACATTCTCAACTATTTCTATGATCACTATTTACTCAATCATAACAAGCTGTCAAAACACAGGTCGATTAAAGAGATTGTAGACTTGAAATCTGTGACACATATTTATTGTCATATACTTTTTTCAATTGTTTACCTTGAAATCTGAGCCTCTGGTTCCCAGCTGTATTACAGTGTTACATGTATTATTATACCAATAATGGCGAGTGAAAATCGGAAAAAGCAAAAAATCAAAGAAACAAACTGGTGTCGTGGTGTACAGCAGAACTGAGAGGGAAACGGAGGATAATTATGTATCATAACACTTTATGCAAACTAAAGGAATCAAAGCGCCAAAAGGCACTGAAATGACAGATTCTATCAGAAATTCATGCCGGGGTTCGCTATTTTAAAGGACAGATTTTTGAAAACCCGTCCAATAAAAAGGTTTCACATTTGTTTAAAAATGTAGTACTACAAATTCAGATATCAAATGCTTGCAGAGGTATATATATATAGTGCCATGAAGTTCCACTTGATGTTTTGAAGTTTCAAAAGAAATATTTTGTCTCAAAATGTTGCAAAAAGCCAGTTATCACATGCAATAAAGAGCTAAAATTGTGATAAATTCTCTTCAATAACTTAATACCTGTACTTAAAAAATGGTTGCAAATGACGGCATTAAATTTGCTGTGCAAACCTGCAAATTTAAAACAAGATGCGAACCTTTCGTTGGGTTCTTTTTAAAGAAGCCAACTTGTTGTCTACTTTCACTTTCACAATCGAGCGTTCAATAAGAGGAAATAACCAAAGTAGCAATAGAGATTTTCAACACTTTCCTTTTTTTCTGATAAATAGTTACACTTTAAACCCAAGCATCCTTTTTATTAAAATGCCGCAGATAAAATATTTTAATGTTAAGCAAATCAACAACAGCGAGATTACATCTTGTAATGTTTGACTAAAGCCCTGTCCCTTTAATCCGACAGTATTGAATTTTTTACACACGTCAGACAAATGGGCAAGTGCTCTGTGTAAAAGTTTTATCATACCATATTTTGAAATATTGTCTTTATTTTCCCAAGGAGACAGCATTTGACATTTCATGCTAGCTGATTCCTCATTTGAGACAATTTGCATGAAATTATGTTTTACGGTAAAAAATATCTGCTAATTTTTGACACGCGGATTATGAGGCAGCGCCTGTTCTATTAATAGCTAACAACAAATTGCGCAGATCAACCTTACAACCTATATATCTAACGCACTCAGATAATATCGGAGAAAACACTTTGCAGCATGATTATGAGCACAGCCTTTTTTTCTTTTATTATCAAGCATAAAAAATCTTCAGAATCTAATTTGGAGAGTAATAGCTGATTAGACAGTGTTTATATTGCTGGTAACAGTGGCTTACGGTCTAGTTTCTCGCGCCACGTCTTTAGTCCAGCGCAGGCGTATTGATACACAAGTATTTTGATATGTTAACCCTTAGACTGCATACAACGACTGTAGCAGATGTCAATTTTATTTTTTGTCTTATTATATCAGAGAATTTCATGCGATTCATCCGTTGGCAAACAATTCATATGAAATGCTTAGTCTGGTTTTCTCTGCAAATAAGGGAGAATTCTGAATGTCGCCTGCTTTAAAAATTGCACGGCGCTATAAAGATATTAATAGCATCGGACTACATTTTGAGCGGACACATATTTCAGTGGTAGTGAAAGCCGGAAGCAACTTGAGAGCCGGAAGCAACTTGAGAACGCTTCTGCCAGCAAGGAATGACAGATAGAAATCTGTCATTAAAAACGACTTCTTATTTTTATTTCTGCGTCCACTACTCTAGGCTTAGTATTAGTATTGGCCATTTCGGACACCGAGCTTTTGGGACTCAACTTCAGAACAGTTTTTGCGGATTACATTCTCAAAAAAGATAACAAACTGTTGGATCAGTCCGCCAACAAGTCTGGTTTGGCTGTAACTGCTTTGGCCGAGAATGAAGTGATTACTGTTTGTAGTCGGGGAACAACCAACGACTCCGGCACAGATACATATGACTTGGACCAGTTCAATACCAAAGAGTGGAGAGACATATTCTACAAAGAAAAAAATCTGCGTGATGCCATAAGCTACTACCATATGGAACATTTAGTGGCACCCCGAAACGAAAAATGTGAACAACGATTTCCAAAATGTATCGTTATAGGAGTGGCTAAATGTGGCACAAGGGAGGTAATTGATTTTATGCGATTGCATCCTCATATTGAGATATACCATCGCTTAACTTACGAAATGCCATATTTTAAGGACTGCTTTCACGAAGGAGACGCGTGGTTTAAACGACAGATGCCATGTTCATATTCAAACCAAATCACAGTCATGAAAAATTCGGAATATTTTCGATATAAAATGGTTGCAAAGAGGATTAAGGAGTTCAATCCAAACATTAAGTTAATATTGCTTATTCGTGAACCGGTTTCTCGTGTGGTGTCGCAGTTTATGTTTAAAAAGGAAAAACGATGGTTGGACAATGTAACAACATTGGAGGATGTAGTTTTGAAAGGTAATAAGGTGAATGAAAGCAACAAGCTTATAAGCGATTCTGTGTATGCCATGGCTATGAAAGAATGGTTAAACTATTTTAATACAGACCAGTTTCTTTTTATTGAACATGAAGAATTGAAAAAGAAACCGTATGATGTTATGTCTAAGATTGAACAATTTCTTGGACTAGAGAAATACATCAAACCTTACATGTTTGTTTTGAATAAAGAGAGTGGGTTTTACTGCATTCGGTCCGATTTGACAGCAACTGGAATGGCTTGCTATGCACACGATAGAGGTAGAAAACAAGTCACTGTAGCGTCAAGAACTTTAACGAAACTGAAAACGTACTTTCAAGTGAAAAATGAATTATTTTTCCGATTGATAGGAAAAACATACGATTGGTGAAATAGCAATGCTGCTAACATTTCTATAATAATCGGTACGCATCGCGTTATTCAACATCCTCTCCAGTAAAAATACAATGTCGAATCGACGTCGCCGCAACTTACGTCAATGCGACGTTGTATGTCCCAGCAAACACATAACGTCGCAACAACGTCTTAACGTCACAGCAATACCACGACGTTGTCATGACGTCCTTATGACGTGTTGCTACATCATAACGTGGTGGCGACGTCGATACGACGTTTCGGCGACATTTTGTTCGCCGGATGGTAACTTGCTAATTACAGATCAGCTAGTGAAAAAAGGAATTACAATTATAAGTATCACAAAGCATAAAACTCCAAACAGGCAATAAAACGTACACTTCTGTCATTTAAAAGTACCTGTTATCTGGTTTTGAAACGATTTCAGACTTCTTAGGTTCATAAGTCTATCGCTTGTCACCGTTGTGGCACGGGTTCGACTTCTGACACTGTCATGTGGCAGGGTAGTGGTCGCTACAGTACTGCTAAGACTAAAGGTTACACCTAGTGCACATGACGTTCACTACGTTTAGACATGGTGTTCACTAATAGTGAAACGGAGAGTGGACTACAGTGCACTGCAAAGTCTTAATTTGTGAACCATCACGAAAACATACCTATATAAATTTGACCTCCTTAAACCCCACTTTTATATAGTAAAACTGGGGTTTACAGGGGTATACATTATTTTCTTTATTTCTGCTCAAAACATAGATTATGGGTACTCGTTAGAACCGCCTCGACGAGTACCCACAATCTATGTTTTGCGCAGAAATATGAAAAATATCAGAATTTTTTATCTGAAAATTTTCGTTTTTTGGTGGTAAAAGTTTCAGTATATTTGAATAGGCATGTTTTCGTAATGACCGTGTGCACTCTATGTGTACCTACAAATGTATGGTCTGTCAAACTTCCAGTTCAGATAAATATAGGTCATTGCATGTGTGGGTATTCTTTAGAATAAATGAATGAATATTAACAGATTATTCAGTTTGATTTTCAAAAGAATATCAATAGTTTAACCTAAGAAATAATTAATAAAGATAACAATAAAATAATGATTAATTGATTAAAATCAATTTATATTATTTCCAATTCAAGTAAAAAGTGTTGTATTTAGTTAAAGATAATTCTATACCATTTTGAAATAAATATCAATAGTTAAACCTAAGAAAACAAAAGTAACCAATAAATTTAAAAAAATGTTATATTTAGTCAAAGATAATACAGTACGATTTTAAAATGAAGACCAATAGTTAATCTAAGAAAACAAATTAGTTAATTAATTAAGGTTGTATTTAATTGAAGATAATTCAGTACAATTTTTGAATGAGAAATGATAATTTTATCTGAAGAAAACAAATGAGGAAATTTAATTAAGTAATAAGTAATTGAAATGACAGAAATGAATGAATGGATAAAAAAAACCCATTATTTTATAATACCAGTAACAGAAGAAAGAAAGAAAAAAAGAAAGAAAGAAGGAAAGAAGCATATGGATAATGAATACAGAGGAAAGACCTATGTCATCCACTCCTTAAAATCAAAGGACATTCTGCAGACCTTATTTTTATTTTATTTTTTTTAGACACTCCCTCAGCTGAGTTGGAGAGAGAGATATGGTTTATTAACGTCTCATTAATTCTACAATTGTATAAAAACATTTTATATATCATATAAGAATGTAAAATTACCTCCGTTATTAAGTTAGGTTATCCCAAGACATTTGTTAGTACAGTAATTAAAGATACCTACTCTTTAAGGTGATCTACTAGTAGGCAAACAATTATTCATCCATACTATCACCTCAGATTAAAGAAACCTGTTAATCAGAATGCAATCAAATGTACTTAATCAGTGCTCACCAGACACCATGAAATACGGCGTCTGATCTGGGTCTAAACTATTTGTCAACGTCACTTCTCTAGCATTAATGAGTTATATTTATTAAATATTACAATGTTTTAAGCAATCTTCAGGTATGTGCCCTTTGTAGACCCAGACCCCATTGCGCTTTCTGAGCAAGTTCTATGCTCTTTGCTTAATGTGCGTTACAGATCAGTATGTGCAGATGCTTGTGCTAAACAATCCTCCTGATCATTCTGCGCCTGAGCACAGTTTGATCTGAGACTAAAGTACAAACAACGCTTGTCATAATTTCCTTTTCTAGTAGTACAGTTATTTGGCTAGTTCCGAATAAGTGAAAAAGTCCTCATCAAATATACAATAGCGGTCAAATTTAAAAAGGAAAAATTGGTATGGTTCTGTCGTTCATCTATTCTTCTTCGTATATCAGAAATAAATATGGGTAATATAACCGTTATATAGATCGATACGATCCGATTTCCCCTAACAGCCCTACGCATAACAAATTTTGTAAATGTGTAAATAACATTTACCTAAATATCCTTAAGATGACAGTCAATTAAAACATTTTTTATTTAACTATTGGCACCGTGTATCATAGAATCCGGAACTTGGTACCACTTCAGTCGATAAACAACTATAAAAATGGCTGGAATGGCACGTAGCCAGGTCAGTAGAACTTTTTTTTCGATGCCTTTTAATGAGTGTTATCCTTTGAAATGAAGAGTATTAGTTCCAAGAGACATCGACTGTTGTCCATGCCCGTGATTTTTCAAAAATATTTCTGTATTTCGCTAAAAACACTTGGAGTCCTGCGAGCTGGTACTTTTCAAAACAACGTGTCTCCTCGAAAACATGATCGTTTCGGCATTGTTCAAAGCATTTTCCTGTTCTTTTTCAATGTCAAAACATTCAGCATATTAAGAATCACCTTCGGTATAAGTTTCTGGGAGTACGGCAATTTGGAAGTTCTGTGTACGGCAGCTTGAAAAACATAATAAATTTATAGTACGGCAACTTGGATCGATATAACGCATCAAAACTGTCCGATTTCTATGCATTATGTTTGTTAAACTTGTCTCTTTGCAGGTTTTAATGCCTTTCACATGCGGCTATTGCCCTACATCTTCCAGCCAGTTCAAAGAGACAATTAATCACTTGGTAACATCTCATATTACAAATAAAAATGTCCTAAAGTCAAGGCGGACCGCGGTGTTAAGAGAATGACCCACAGTACATGAAATATGGAAGAAATGTGTGCGATTTCCGAACATTTTGCAATATTTTTCATGGTAATCGATCAAGATAAGGAGTTATAAATGTTTTAAAACTGGCCATCCAGAGTCAAAAACGAGGCTGTGGGTGAATATCATAAACTAACAATTAAAAATATTGATTAGCAGCCATTGTTATGCAAGATATTTTAATGCTGCTCTCACATTATGGCGAATATCCTTACGAATATGAAAGAATGTGGAAATTTTTAAATTCGCGGCAGAATAGCCGAAAACGATACGATTGGTCGAGACAAACACTGAACAAATTAAGGCCCTTACGAATGCTTGCGAAAACGTGATGAATCATCACTAATACTTGCGAATTTCTAAAGAAGCTTACGTTTCATTAATAATCCATTTTCCAAGCCATGCGAATCTTTTACGAATGATAAGAATAATTACAAATGCTGATGCAAACCTTGCCAATGCTTTCAAACGCCTTTGAATAAAGTTAATACACAACGATTGCTTGCCAATATTCGCTTATCGGCAATTATTCTTCATATTTTACCAAGAGTAAAGTTGTATTTTAGATGGCATATTTGATCAAGATAACTGGCTTAAGCATTAAATAAGCCGACTTAGGTATACATTTTCTTGTGGCACGCATTTATATGCTACGCGTTTCTTATTCTGATGGTTTCTAAAAAATTTCACCATGAGTATACTTTTCTTCTCCAGTTTCTCTATCTATTACTAATAATACGTGCTGCTTCGTTTGCGTGCATGCACGCTCTAAAAACACAGGGAAAATGCTAATGAATACTCTACAAATGCCTTACCAACGTTACAAGTGTAACGTGCAATCAATACGAACAGCTTGTCAATTCTTAAGAATGCGTTGAGAAAAAAGGAGAATGTGCTTTCCTTGCGAATATAAGGAGCATGTTTTTAATATTTGTAACACCCCAAAAACGTCAGCGAATGCTTATGAACGCTTGTGAATGTTTGACAATCATTTTACGATCATTACGAATTGGCGACGAATGACATTCGCAAGCACATTCGCCATAGTGTGAGAGCACTATAAGAAATGGGGAATTTCCACTCCTTTCACCAGTTACAAAGGACAACGTGCATTAACAGAACTTTTTTGGCCCCTTGGGCCATCCATAAAAATTGTTTGTTTGCTGTCCCCCGACCGACTCACTATTTTACCCCCACTCAAAAATTTATTGAGATCTGGCGATTTTTTCACACATTTTTATTGGGAAAAGTCTTTATGATTCAATGTTTGTTTTAATTTTGAACATCACTCTGACAATTATTCAAATGTGTTACTTAACCGCGGAGAATAGATAATTAACTACTAGGCATTGAACCCACGAAGATTATTTAACATCACAAGTTTATAAAAAAAAATCACCTACCTACTACCGACCCACCCTGAGAATTCTGGGTAGGGTGACAGCAAACAAAAATATTTTTAAGGATGGTCTTGTGATGCCAACAAATCAAAGTTGTAGTCAAGAAATTTCTTTTCTGATTTTTTTTTTTTTTTTTTTTTTTTTTTTAAATAAGATCAATGATCATTCTGCCCAAGTTCACTAACATTCAGGTTTTGTGGTTGCTATGGTAACAGAAAATGGCCGCCGAAGTAGCCTAAATTCTGTGAAATCGAGTTTTTTGGCCTGAATTCCCCTCGTTACAGCACGTTTTCAAAAATAAAATACAAGCACAGCTGAATATCAAAAATATATTTTTCATTCTGTACATTTGATGAGGTTTAGCATCTGTTAAAATATCTTTTCAAAAGTTGTAATCAGCTATGCTTTCTCCAAAGCCATCCACAACAAAATTCCCGATCCCATAAGAATTATGTTTATGCAGGGTGCACAATATGCTCCTCGAGGGAGCACATTTTGTAGGGAGCGTAGTGTGACTGTACAGAGTTCCGTTAAGCATAAAAGGTGTCTGCGAGCCCTCAATAAATCAAAATTCAAATGCGCATGCTCAGTCACTCAGAGGGCTATGGGTCCAATGGGTTCCAGTTCTTTTGTTGCTGATTTTAGATAAGACTAGGCAAAACTTGCCCCAGAGTTGAGATTTTGATGAGTCGGTGGTGGCTGGAGGGGGAGCGTTGCTTCTGGGTGCCTTGGGTTGGCCTCATTTGCAGATTGTGGCGTTCCCTGAACCGCATCGCCCACTATTTGGCGTATTATTTGTTTCTTGCCAATGCTAATCGCCGTACAGATAGTGAAAAAGTCGCCGTCCTGTACTTCTGTGCAGTGTTGCAAGTTGCCGTACTCAAGTGCTTCGCGATTTTTCCTGTTTTCATCGAGTTCCAGAACAGTTCGGCGAAAAATGTTAAATGAATATGAACAGCAGGCATGGCAATGCGTGTGGGACATAATGAAATGGAATTTATCGCAGTTGTTTGTGCGATAAACGGGCGTGTTTCAAAGATGACACATATTTTTGCGGTACCAGGCTGCTCGTTTTGCACTGAAAAATGAACTTTAAACCATTTTCATGTGATTTCAGGGGGTGAATTTAAAACTAAAATGTCTTCGATAAATGAGGAATGTTTATTTAGTGCAAAATACCTCGACAGAACATTATGATAAAGGATTTTCTTACCCTGGACATAATCCAATTCGTTTCTTTATGAGTTGTTTATCGACTGAAGTGGTACCAAGTTCCGGATTCTATGATACACGGTGATTGGGTGGAACATACTTTCCAATAAGATGTATATTAAACAAAAAAGAACCACAATTGAAGTTCTAATACTTAACCTTTACCACTCACTCTCTTGGTTAACTCGGCAAACAACAAATTGGTGATATTTTTCTTTTTAGCTCACCTGAGCTCTGCTCAGGATGAGCTATTGTGATCACTTTTCGTCCGTCGTCCGTCCGTCCGTCCGTGCGTCCGTCCGTTAACATTTTCAAACGACTCTGAAACCGCTGCGCCAATTTTGCTCAAATTTCATATGGAGCCTCCTTAGGATGGGGGAACGAAAAATTGATAAAATGGTCGCGGTCTGTTGACCAAGATGGCCGCCACGCCCATATATGGTAAAAACCTTTAAAAATCTTCTCCTTCAGAACCGAGAATGCCTTGGGGCTGAACCTTTGCAGGAATCATCGGGGACAGGAGGTCTACCAAAATTGCTAAAAGAATTGTCGTACGTTGACGTTTGACCTTTTTACGGCAAGGTCAAGTTTGCTTCCCTATGCATTTGTATGGGAAAAACCTTTAAAAATCTTCTTCTCCAAAACCGAGCATGCCTTATGGCTGAATCTTTGCATATATCTTTGGGAACAGGAGAGCTACCAACATTGCTAAAATAATGGTCGTACATTGAAATTTGACCTTTTTACGGTGAGGTCAATTTTGCTTCCTTATGCATTTGTATGGGAAAAATGTTCAGAATTTCAAACAACTTCTCCTCTGGAGCCTCCGGGCCAATTTTGCTCAAATTTCATATGGAGCCTCCTTAGGGTGGGGGAACGAAAAACTGATAAAATGGTCGCGGTCCGTTGACCAAGATGGCCGCCACGCCCATATATGGTAAAAACCTTCAAAAATCTTCTCCTTCAGAACCGAGAATGCCTTGGGGCTGAACCTTTGCAGGAATCATCGGGGACGGGAGGTCTACCAACATTGCTAAAAGAATTACGTTGACGTTTGACCTTTTTACGGCAAGGTCAAGTTTGCTTCCCTGTGCATTTGTATGGGAAAAACCTTTAAAAATCTTCTCCAAAACCGAGCATGCCTTATGGCTGAATCTTTGCATATATCTTCGGGAACAAGAGGGCTACCAAAATTGCAAAAATAATGGTTGTACATTGACATTTGACCTTTTTACGTTAAGGTCAATTTTGCTTCCTTGTGCATTTGTATGGGAAAAATGTTCAGAATTTCAAACAACTCCTCTGGAGCCTCTGGGCCAATTTTGCTCAAATTTCATATGGAGTTCTTAGATAGGGGGAACAAAAGATTGCTAAAATGGTCACGGTTCGTTGACCAAGATGGGCGCCATGCCCATATATGGTAAAAACTGTTATAAATCTTCTTCTCTAGAACCAAGGATGCTTTGGGGCTGAATGTTTGCATAAATCATCGGGGACAGGGGGTCTACCAAAGTTGCTAAAATAATGGTCATACATTGACATTTGACCTTTTTACGGCAAGGTCAAGTTGTTTCCTATACATTTGCATGGGAAAAAACATTTAAAAATCTTATTCTCCAAAACCGAGGATGGCTTGTGGCTGAATCTTTGCATATATCATCTGGAACGGGCGGTCTACCAAAGTTGCTAAAATAATTGTCATAATTGACATTTAACCTTTTTTACGGCTATGTCAAGTTTGCTTCTGTATGCATTTGTATGGGCCCCATACATTTGTATGGAAAAAATGTTGATAATTTCAAATGGCTTTTCCTCTGAAGCCTCCGGGCCAGTGTTGCTCAAAAAAGTAAGAGAAAAGTCCAGGGAGTGCCACAATCACAAACCGCAGCTCTTCCCAGACCCCAAGAGGAAGAGGAAACCGACAAATCTAAACAAGCACAAACCGAACAAACGTACGAAAAGCACTAAGATTAGCTCTCTCTTCCCCAAGCGAGGTAATCGCAATACTAAAAGGACTGAAAAACAAGAACAAAATGACACACGGAAAGACACACAACAAATCGTTTCGTAGAATAAACCACAAAGCAACAAGGAGTAAGACTAACACCGGGACCACCGCCTTAGAACGGTCGGCAGAGCAAACCACCGGGGGGTTTAAAGCACTTTTACAGCTAGCTAACTTTACCCTGGGTCCCGGTGCTACTCTTAATACATAAATACATAAAAATTCGGTTCGCATAAAGGCTCCCAACTCAGTCAATGCATCAAAGCGAAAACATAAAAATCAAATTAATCACTATAATAAACAAAGACGAGTACTCATGGCTAATTCTACTGTATGCCAGAGTAAATGAAAACCAATAGTTGAACCACGGCGGGCCAAGCCAAAGACATATCGTCAAGCCCCAACCCACTGGTTAAAGTTTTACGAAGAGGCCGTCATTGAGTCTGAGGCCCGAACCACCGTCGTGCAATTAAAGAGTGAAGCATAGCCATCAACAATGATTGGGTTGACAACTAGGCATGCAGTCTGCCGCACAATATCCAGGCTATAACCAATTCTTTTATAACGGTTAATAAGTTTTCTGAATTGCTCCGAAAAGTTAGATTTACCTACAATTTTTCTAAATCTGTACACTAAGTCACCGTAAAATTCGAGTTCCGATATACCTTGTTGCAGAAGTGTTTTCAGACTAACGCTATATTTTTCTGACAAGGCACTGTGTCAAATTTCATGTGGAGCCTCCGTGGGCAGGAGAATGAAAGATTGCTAAAATGGGTATGGTCCATTGATCAAAATGGCTGCCATGCCCATATATGGTAAAAACCTTTAAAAATCTTCTCCATAACCAAATAAGCCCTGGGTCCTAATCTTTGCACAAATTACGGGGGACAGGAGATCTGCCAAAATTGCTCAAATGATGGTTCTATGTTGACATTTGACCTTTTTGCCTCCAAGGTCAAATTTGCTTCCCAATTTGTGTGGGCCATATACGTTTATATTGAAAGTATCGAAGTGACTTGTAGATGAACAGTAGTTAAAGTTGTTCTGATTGGAAATCTAAGATGGCCATCATCTGGTTTATATTTATAATATTTCCCTGCCACTGTGCTGTTTACATGTATAAAATCACGATTCTTCAGAAACCACTTAGCCAATTTCCACCAAATTTCACATTGATCCTTCTGCTGAAATATGATTGATAGTTTATTCAAATGATGATGCTCCATTGACTGTCAGGCCCATATATTCTTCTTCACAACTAAGAACTGTTCAAATGATACTTCATTAGTTGCGATGATAGGATTGGAAAAATGTTGCATAACATCTGCATGTCTGCAGTGGCTATGTCACTCAGGTGAGCGAATCGTGGCCCGTGGGCCTCTTGTTTTTATTTCCCCAGAAAACATGATTTGACAATTCATGAAAATTGTCTCCATTGGAGACAATTTTCATGAAATGTCAAAACCTGTTTTCTGGGAATCATAAGAAAAAATATTTCAGTAAGTCGTCTGCTGAAAATTTTACCCAGGCGTTGATCTGTTCATTGTTTGTAATGTTATTGTAGACTTTCGTCAAAATTTGCGCTCCAGTTCAGTTTGGATCTTAAGGCATTATGCTCAAAAGCTAAAATAGACCGCGCCATGCAAAAATGTGCCTTCGGGCATATGCGGATAGCGAAGGCCAAGATCAGCCTGCGCATCCACACAGTCCGGTCAGGGCCTTCAATGTCCGCAAACAACACAGTCTAGTCAGGGCCTTCAGTGTCCGCAAACAACACAGTCTGGTCAGGGCCTTCAATGTCCGCAAACAACACAGTCTGGTCAGGGCCTTCAATGTCCGCAAACAGAATCAACGCATACGACAGAAAGATTCAATGGACAACAATGACCCGGATGAGAATTTGCGCAATCTACACATTTTGCGCATGCTCGAAGGTACTTTTTCGCTTGACGAGGCCCAAATGTTGTCGTTGAACAGCTCTTAAATGGTTCGTGAAAGTCTTCGGTATAACTCGGACGGGGATCGAACCCACAAACCTCCGGACATAACATGAACGCTTTACCAATTAAGTCACTGTGTCAGTTTAAAAATGAAGAAACATGACAGTCTTTGCTGGACATGAAATTCGTGGGTCCCGTGTCTATACTGGTCGCTGACATAATGTATGGACCATAAACGTTCTGTAAACGAACAGCGTAAACCTGATGCGCACTCTCACCAGGGTCCACGCTGAGCGCGTACGCAATAGGTCGATTTCTACTTGGAGGGACTCAGTCGTGGAAGTCTTTGGGAGTTTAAAACTTTTACAGAGACGTATAGATATGTAAATTTATTGACACCAAATAAAAACATCGAGCATGGAATGTCAGACGAAAAATATCATGGCAAGACAGGAACTAGAACAAAATAACTGCTTAACGCTAAGCAAATTTCCAGCAGACGACATTCTGATTTTTTCCACAGAAATTGGACTTTTTTGTGCAAACTGTCAATGCCTGTTTTGTAGGAAAAGTTGTCGTCAACTGGATTTGCCAATGACGTTTTGAACTTTTTTCCCTCTGAAAATCGGCTTTGACGTTTCATGCTAATTGGAGACAATTTGCATGAAACGTTAGAGCCTATTTTCTGAAAAAAAAAAAAGATCAGAAAAAATGTCATAAATATGTCGTCTAAGAATTTGTCATCAGCGTGCTCAGTGTTAGGGTATATAACAATAGCAAAGGCCTAGCCCAGTTGCGCATCTCCACAGTCGAACATCATTACGAAAACATGCCTATTCAAATATATTGAAAAATTTACAACCAGAAAAGGAAAAAAAAAATAGATAAAAAATTCTGATATTTTTCTTATTTCTGTTCAAAACACAGATTGTGGATACTCGTTAGAACCGCCTCGATGAGGCGGTTCTAACGAGTACCCACAATCTATGTTTTTGTGCAGAAATAAGAAAAATAATGTACACCCCTGTAAACCCCAGTTTTACTATATAAAAGTGGGGTTTAAGGGGGTCAAAATTATATAGGCTTGTTTTCGTGATGATGATCCCGTAATGTTCGCCAGTAAATGAATTGCCCAAATGTTGTTCTCAAGATGCTCGGATGAACAGGTTGATCAAGGCCTTTGCTGTTTGTACTTTTGCATGGCATGTCTGAAATAGTAAATACTGCATTTACTCCCTGCCCACCTGCCATCACGAAAACATGCCTATATAATTCTGACCCCCTTAAACCCCACTTTTATACAGTAAAACTGGGGTTTACAGGGGTATGCATTATTTTTCTTATTTCTGCTCGAAAACATAGATTGTGGGTACTCGTTAGAACCGCCTCGCCGAGGCGGTTCTAACGAGTACCCACAATCTATGTTTTGAGCAGAAATATGAAAAATATCAGAATTTTTATCTGAAATTTTTTCATTTTTCGGTTGTGAAATTTTCAGTATACTTGTATAGGCTTGTTTTCGTAATGTTTTCATACAAAACCGTTTTCTTTCTGATAAACTTTCTAGCCGTTCTATAACACCTTAAAGGGTCAAGCAAAACTGTAGCAGATGACATCCGTATTATGTTTAATTCATTTTTCAAAGAAAAAAAATCTTCATATTTCATGTAAATCGTCTGCTGGGCAGATTCACATGAAATAATGAGCGTTGCTTCCTTTAAAATATAAACTTCAAAATGTCGTCTGTTGCAGTTATGATTAGCATTTTCAGGGTTAAAACAAAACGCATAAAAACATGAGATTCAAAATGTGCGCACGTTTGAGGCATGCGTTTTCTGAGAAAACACAGTTTCAGAAGTTTTCCAAATAGCACTTACAGCGCTATGGGCAAATTCAACAGACGCTAAATTACATGTAATGCTATTTTTATTGTTTTCCCCGCAAAATAGGATCAGACATTTGATGCAAATTGTGTCCTAAGGGCACAGTGTGCATTAATTGTCAAATCCCATTTTGAAGGCAAAATACGGGAAATATTTCGATAATTTGTCTGCTGAAAATTTTACCTAAATGTTAAGCGCAAGATTGTCATCACTTTTCGCGAAATTTGCATAAAATTCTAGAACTAGTATCAGCTTGGCCAAGCGGTTAGCTGCTTTCAACATTGGATCATGATATCCCGGGTTTGAATTCTGCCGGAAGATGAATTCTGATCATGTTCGTTCAGCCCAACATTGAAAAAAAAAGCAGTTTGTTATCATTCTGCCATCATCTCGATATTTTTGTTGAAAGGGACGTAAAATCTTCATCAAAATCATAATCATCAAACTTTCATTAAAACAATACATCACAAAAACATGCCTATATAATTTTGACCCCTTTAAACCCCAATTTTATATAATAAAACTGGGGTTTACAGGGGTATACATTTTTTTCTTATTTCTGCTCAAAAACATAGATTGTGGGTACTCGTTAGAACCACCTCGCCGAGGCGGTTCTAACAAGTACCCACAATCTATTTTTTTAGCAGAAATATGAAAAATATCAGAGGTTTTTATCTGAAAAATTTCAGTTTTTGGAGGTGAAATTTTCTACATATTTGCATAGGCGTGTTTTCGTAATGGTTTCTAAGCGCGGTGACGCAAAGCACCATCATTTAACAGTTTTAGCACCAAATGTAAAGTCTTGGCTAATAACATTTTGTAACAGTTTTCTTATTTTAGCGGGAAAATCCGCTTCAACTTTTCATATGAATTCTCTCGTAGTTCACACGAATGTGAGATTATGTAGAATCAGCAAGCCCGTTATGAAATAAATATGCTTTATCACAATAAAAAATACATAGCAATAACAATGTACTACACCGCAAAGCTTTAAACAATTTACGTCAAACCACTTCTAGATAACGTGATTATCTCCCTTGCGTAACTTGGCTACATAGCCTTGTTAGCAAACTACACATTTAGACACGGTTTTGATATATGCTTTTCAATAATATTTGAACCCGGGCACAGCATTTCCTACAAGACTGCATGTGTGCCCAGCAAAGACTCTGATCAGACTGCGCGTTCGCACAGTCTGATCAGAGTCTTCGCTGTCCGTCTGAAGTGCTTTGGCTCCTTGGCTACAATGTACCCACAGAGTGCGCTGCGAACACGCTGATCAGACTACGCTAACGCACATGCTGGCCCCAAGGTTATAAAACTTTTTTATGTTCAACAGTAGTATAGGCAAGCACTATGGTGTGCCTGCCTATACTACTCTCAACTCAGCTGAGCATGAAATTTTCTCTGCTAATAAATATGAAAATGCCAACAATAGTTGGCATTTTCATTTTTATTAGCAGAGAAATTTTCATTCTCAGCTATGTTTAGCAAGAAGGAATTTGCAATTGTTAGTAATTTGAGATTTATTAGCAGGACAAATTTCATACTCAGCTGAGTTGAGCATAAAAAAAGTTTTATAACCTCGAGGCGTGATCTGAGTCTTCGCTGGACGCACATGCAATCATATAAGAAATACTATGCCCCGGTTCATTTCATACTACGAGTAAAATTTGACCAGTTATTTTTTATTGTAAACTTTGTTTGCATATCAGCATTTTCAAAAAGGAGTTGGCTGTAGACATTCTATACAAAAGGTGTTAGTAAATTTTCTTTTGAAATTAGAATATTATCTTAAAGTAGAATGCTAACTGGATGTCTTCTGAAATTAAAATGTTATCCATTTAATACTCGCTGAAATTTCATTTAAGCAGCAGAAGAGTTAAAGGAAAAAGCAATGTTGGCAACAAATGAATTTATGATGGAAGATTTCATGACACCATTCATTCTGAGCCATTCGACTAAAATCAGACAAAAAATCAAGTTAATAACGTTTAGATATTTCAAACTGTTGTGAAGGGTGCCGCCATTTTTAATACATGTTGTTAAATGTGAAGTATTTGCCATTATTGCATAAAAAGCAGTGTCGCACGTTAGTTTTTACAGCCGTGCATTAACCGGCGAAAAGCCGTGTATTAAGGCAATCCACGCGCTGTTAATGCACGGCTACGCAACTTTCAATACGATCGTACCGGGGCCACAGATTGCTGCCGTTACGAGATGTGTACGGCCCGGCCCTAGAACGATCATAGTCCGTGAAAATTACGTTCGCGAGACATTGGTGAAAAGGTGAAACAAAATATTGCCAGAAATAACGCGAAATGTAGCAAATGTTTTCAGGTTTTATGCAATAATAGCGATCGAACATGATTTTCAATGCATTAACATTCACCAGGTCCCTTGGGAGGCAACTCGATTATTGTGTTATTGAAATGCTCAGAATTGAAATTAGCCCAGCAGTTAGTGACCACTCCGCAACATACATCTTAGTCGATTTTAGCTATAAACACGAGCAATCTTTTATTCGGAAAGTATTTATATACAAACATGGGGACTATGATCCGTTTAAATTATTTAATTTCCAACACTGACTAGAATTTAATTAACGAAGGAAATGTAGATTTTGCTTGTGAGAGGTTTACATAAAAATTTATGAGTTAGTCCATGAATGCGTTCCAAATAAATTCCATGAATGCGTTCCAAATAAAGTTGTGCTTATCCGTCCCAATGATAAACCTTGGTATGATTCTGCGATAGAGATCACCCATGGTTTTTCATGCATTAACATTTGCCGGGTCCCGAGGAAGCTGTTTGAACACGAGGTCGCTAGGCCGAGTGTTCAAATATCTTCCGAGGGACCCGGCAAATGGTATTGCAATGAAATAACCATGGATGATCGTTGTTCTTGTATAACTTACGATTCCAACAGAAAATTGTGACGGAAACGCCCCAAAGCTCCATATAAAAAAATGTGACGGCAAACCAACATGGCGACTAGTTCAGAACGTTGTTTACAATGACGCATGGTGCGCAATGACCCTCTGACGTCATCATAAAATTCTAAGATGCTACGTTCTTGCATAAAATCCTATGAACATAGCTGTTTGAAGCTATTCTTGAATGGACCAGAAGTCGTGTTCAAACAACAAAACCCATGTTCAAATCATGAAATTCACGTGATGTTTGAATATCGATTTTGAACTTTTGATATCACAAGAAGTGCCTTGCTTTGTTTACGTTACGTTGAGCGAGGTAACGTTATCGCCCTGAACATAGCATTTTAGAATTTTATGATGACGTCAGAGGGTGACTGCGCAACTGGGGTGTGTGAAGTATTTGTCATTGCCAAATACACACTTGCTTATTCATCGCAGCAGCAGTCACATTTTTAGGTATTTTGAAACAAATTGGGCCCCTTAGATAGCACCAATCTCGCTAGATCTTTTACACTGTACGAGTTTTAGTAAATAAACAGAAATTGAGTCTGGACTTATGAGTTATTAAAATGTGTAATAACACAAACATTACATTACTAAGGCTAAGGCTCCAAATATTTCAACATACCAAATAAAATATACATGTATATAGCCTTATTCAATATTCAAAATGACCACAAAGAAAAATAATTTTGAAATTTTTCCAGCCTCAGTTACTTTCCATCACGTAAACATGCCTATATAATTTTGACCTCCTTAAACCCCATTTTTATACAGTTAAACTGGGGGTTACAGGGGTAAAGATTATTTTTTCTCATTTCTGCCTAAAACATAGATTGTGGGAACTCGTTAGAACCGCCTCGTCGAGGCGGTTCTAACGAGAACCCACAATCTACGTTTTTAGCAGAAATATTAAAATTATCAGATTTTTTTTTATATCTGAAACTTTTAATTTTTTGGTGATAAAATTTTCAGTACATTTGAATAGGCATGTCTTCGTAATGCTTACTCTTCATCGATTCTGATCAAAATTAGCACCAAACGGAAAGATTCGTTAAGCTGTTCATTTCAGACACCATAGCTCCAGATAAGGTACGTTTTGCAACCAAAAAAAAAATATATATATATATATATATATATTTCGGTATTTTTTTTTTCTTATTTCTCCACGAAAATGTACAGTAATACTTCAATGACTCGAACATCGACAGCTCGTTTTCGTGGCTGATTCGAACTCGTTTTTAAGTCCCCAGGTAATTCTTCCGATTGCTCAAGAAAACAGATATTTAGGGATATTTTAGCGAAATTTTCACATTTTATCATGAAAATGCGTGTTGCGTGAACTCATTAGAATCGCCTCATCGAGGCAATTCTTATGAGTACTCTCAACATACCATTGTTATATAGAAGATCGGAAAGACATTCTTAAATTATCACCCCCCACCCCCACCCCCGCCCCTCTCCAGACCTGGCGCTTTGATTAACCCTCAGTAGCTCAAACTACTCATGTCTAGAACAAATTTCCATTGTTCACGGGCCAGTGAAGTTCGACTGTGGGTGTTCATCAGAAGCAACTCACAGAGACGCTTCTAATGAGTGCCCACAACAAATGACTGTGGAGAAATAAGAAAACTATTTACCTGATACCCCTTTTTTTCTGGAACTATGGGCATATTTCCTTTAACCCTTGTCATGCTGAATAAATTAAGATGTCACGCCCACTTCTAATTTCCAGCCAATCAGATTACTTGATTCGGGTTTTTGATAGAAATTCACATATTTAATGACAAACAGTGCAGATCCAGATCAGTTGGCTTCTTCAGAAGCCAACTGATCTGGATCTACACTGTTTGCTAAGATAGGACATGTCGTGTTCAGCAAGAGAAGGGTTAAACCATACAGCACAATAATTCAAGGCAAGGGCTACTCGGTTGTGGAGACTATTTGGTTGAGCATGTACGTTACATTATCACCCTCAAGGCTGACGTCAACTAGCATCTCCGTAAATGTGCGTTGGGGTATCACAAATCCCGTCCAGTGAATCTCATTATAAGCCTTCTCTGTGAAAATGAATCTGTCGTCAAGTTTCCAATGATTTTCATCCATTCTTTTCAGTGTCCATACTTTGTTTTCAAATGGATGTTCCCCCGAACTTCTCGACCGTGGTGTGTCGTGTCGAGTTAAATAGGCAATTATAGCTTTATTTAGCTGTTTTCCTGAATTATATACTGGCTGCTGGGTATCTGCCTGAAGAAAATGAACATATTAATTAATCATAGTCCTGCTGAGCCCGGATATAACCTGTCTTTACAAACAGTGTAGATCCAGATCAGTTGGCCAACTGATCTGGATCTGCACTGTTTGTCATTCAGTATCTGAATTTATATCAACAATCTGGATCAAGTAATCTGATTGGCTGAAAATTGGAAGTAGGCGTGGCATCTTAATTTATTCAACAGGACAAGGGTTACATGTGTAACCATTAACCATCAAAGTCTAGATATGTTCAGTAAACTTTTCCAGTATATATTTTTCCAATACTTTCAGTAAACTTTTTTGGTAGGAAGGCTCCATTATTGTCTACGCACATAACATAGAGATGAGGAGAGACACGGAAGTGAATCCGTTGTTCGGGATACAGATTTAGATAACTCATTTGACTTTCTTCTGATTACACTTTGTATAGATGTGTTACTGACAGAAGCATATGTTTAGTATTGCTGTATGTAAAGTTATACGAATAAAACATGTTTAAACTAATCCATTGTTGATCCACAATGCATCATTGAGATTATGCTTGTTGTCTACAAATGAAACCCGAGACTAGCTGGAACACTGAATAGAATAGAAAGTAATAGAATAATATTTGTCGAAAAAAAAAAAATACATTTACAGAAGGTCTTCTCCATTCACATGCACTGTTTCGGCACACACCACTTAACGTAGATATTGAGATATCATCACGAAAACATGCCTATATAATTTTGACCCCTTAAACCCCAGTTTTATATAGTAAAACTGGGGTCTACAGGGGTTTACATTCTTTTCTTATTTCTGCTCTAAAACGTAGATTGTGGGCACTCGTTAGAACCGCCTCGTCGAGGCGGTTCTAACGAGTGCACACAATCTACGTTTTGAGCAGAAATATGAAAAATATCAGAATTTTTCACCGAAAAATTTACTTTTTTTGGTGGTAAAATTTTCAGTATGTTTGAATAGGCGTGTTTTCGTAATGTGAAGTTATGAGCTCGTACATTAATTCTGACAATTTCACTTTTAAAATGGGTTGATACATTGTGTTGGTCCTCTAGACCTGTCGATTTCACCTTTTGCATTATGGAATTTAGCCGATTTAGCCAAGACTTGCATGTAATGAACCCATTCTTTATTAAATCAGCTTCAACATTTGTTGTGTGCTAAGCGAAGACCAAGCTTTTTGTGAAAGCTAATACTTGAAGTTGTAAAGGTGAGGGATATAGAAATTGCTTTAATCACAGCAGCAGCTGACGAAATATATTTTTCAGAGAACTCGTTTACTACACAGACGATTCATATGAAACGTCGTCTTATTTTCTCTGAAAACTAAAAGCACATTCGAAAATGTCGTCTGCTATAAATTTAGCATTTTGAATTATTTAAAGTATTGCCAATACACTTAACATATGCCATGGGAAACTGTATAAGCTCTGGTCAGTTACCACGCCTCTTCGGTCAGCTACCATCCGAGAGTGAGCTAGGATGTGAAGGCACCTCACATGTCAGGGGTTAGGTCCACACCCTTTGTCACATATAACCCAGCAGTTTTTAGACACTTAATCCTTTCAACCTGAGTTTATGAAATGGACTTTTCCAGAATTGAAATTGGACAGGACAATTGTAACAAATAGGGAGGTCAGTCAAAAACTCATAACAGAATGACAAAAAGTGTGTATCCTGATGAGACGGCTCAATATGAGCCGTCTCATCAGGACCTACACTTTTTGCACATGTATCTGGTTTCGGTCTGCAGGGCTGAATAAACAGGTAGTAAAATGGACTGACCGTAGGACGAGTGCAACAAGTTGTTAACCTTTACAAATTTTTTTGACAAATTCAGAAGACGACAGATTGATGATATTTTCTTACCATTTATATTAGAAAAAAGGCTTTGAAATTTCATGCAAATTTAAGGAGACAATTTGCCTGAAATGTCAATGTTTATTTTCTGCCGCGTCATGGGAAAAGAGCCGTTATTATCAGATGATCATGTCGAGCGTGGTCAGTTAACCAGCTCATACTCTTTCACATGGCAGCCAACATATAAAACCTATTTCAAATAGTCTCCTTTCCAGATGACACGAAACCCTAAAAATAAGGCCTGGCATTTTAAATGAATCGTCTGCCTGGCAGACATTTCACATGAAATGTTGTCTTATTTTCTCTGAAAAATACTCCCAGATGAAATGACAGCTGTAACGACAAAAATGAAATATTTAAAAATATCGGCAAATATTAAAGTTCAGCGTGCTAATGATTAATTGATCCATGACGTGTAAATACAAATAAGCTTGCATTTCGAAGTCACGGACATGCTGTACTGACCTTGACATCATTTTCATATATGCGCCGCGTCATGGGAAAAGAGCCGTTATAGTATATACAAACAGCAAAGGTTCGGGCGAGCCTGCGCATCCGCGCAGTCTCGCCAGAACCTATACTGTTCGCTGAAGTAAGCATGAAGGGGAAACTAGACATGTGGCCTCGCTTAGAGGTCGGGCATGCGCACTGAATCAGCGGAAAGTCTAAGAGCCGTTTTTTCGCTACGCGCCACATATATTGATATTTAATATGGTGTGTTTATTTAATAAAATTATATCAGTGGCCTTAGCGAAGCGTCTGTTGAATGAGGAGATCCAGCATCATAACAAATTATTCTTACCATTGTACAGAATTCTGCTTGTATAAAATCTAATACTTCACTTCCGTGTCGATCATAAATATTCACATTAGAAATTTTATATTGAAATCGACGAGATGAAACATTCCGCTGTGATTGATGAACAGTGAAACAACCAAGTTATGTCGGAAATCCTCCTTTACACATGTAATATGTGTATATTTATAGTTGGTGTTAAGGTAAACAAGTCAAGGGCAGTAAATCGTTACCTGCGAAATGACACTGCTGGTGTGGTTGTCGCGCTTATTGATGTTAATCTGGATTTTGTAACAAAAAAGCGCCAAATTTTTGTGCAGTGGTCACACACCCGTTAATTTCTCAATAGGCTACAATGCTAAGAATTAAAAAAATCTCTCACCTGCCCCAAATCAGATCCAGGTTTTGGTTGGATGTGATAGCCACTTGAGTCAGCAACAGCTCCTGGGATTTTCATGACCTCTTCAGGCCTAGATAACAACAGAAACTCTGAGCACAGAAATAATTGAGCCAGCGCATGACAAAACTTACAATAAGACTTGTGCGACCAGCGAAGACTCAGATCAGCCGGCGCATCTTCGCTGATTGCATGTGTCTTCTACAGCCTCTAGGCTATCCAAAGAGGGATACATAAAACCCTTGCTATACTGGATGGCTGTACAGGCTGATCTGGCTCTTTGCAGGTCACACAGGTTTCATTGTCGGTTTTGTCGTGCGCTGGCTTGTACATGTATGTATCTCTCTTGTCCATTACGAAAACCTACCTATTCAAATATACTGAAAATTTTACCACCAAAATAATGAAAATTTTCGGATAAAAAATTCTGATATTTTTCACATTTCTGCTCAAAACATGGATTGTGGGTACACGTTAGAACCGCCTCGGCGAGGCGGTTCTAACGAGTACCCACAATCTACGTTTTTGAGCAGATATAAGAAAAATAATGAATACCCCTGTAAACCCCAGTTTTACTATATAAAAGTGGGGTTAAAAGGGGTCAAAATTATATAAGCGTGTTTTCGTGATGCACAGCTGCGGTCTGGGAATCGATTCCGGCGGTAACAGGGTAGTGGTCGGCCATTCAAGTCGGTGGCGTTCTCCAGTAGGAAGTTATTTGATTTGGCCGGTGGCTAAGAACGTGCGAAGAGCAAAGACCGAGACCCGCCGGGACATCCGCGCAATCTGATCAGGCTGTTTGGTATTCGCCTGCACAATATAGGGACATTGTTGAAGATATAGAACTTATAGCGATGATCTTGATCCCGACGCGTGGCTAAGCAAACATCACCATTCGTATATGCCATACGGGCCTTTTTGTCAGCAGTGGTACAGCTAAGGCCGGTACAAATAATCGGATAATCGATTAATTGATAGATTAATTCCACAACGCTGATTATCGTTACAGATTTGCTAATAATCGATTATTTGATTTTTGTGCCTGTTACTTTACCGTATTCACAAATCATACTTTATCTAAAATTTGAACAAGTACAAATTACTACCCAATGTTGTGTCTTAAATAGCTAGACGAGTGGCAAACAGTGTAGACCCTGATGAGACGCCGCGTTTTGCGGCGTCTCATCTGGGTCTACACTGTTTGCTCAGGCCTGTGTCTGACCAAATACACACAGTAAATTATAACATGATAAAAATCATGCTTAGACAGACTGGTAAAGTTATGACCAAATCTTCAGTGATTACTAATCGATTATTGATCACAAAAGCCGGACTGATAATCGATTCTCTTTTCAGTTCTGATTAGCCAGCCTTAGTTACAACACATAATACATTGTTTCAAATATTATTGGGGCCTTTTATTATACTGGTACAGCTCCAATTCATGATAAACTGGATTTCATACTGATTACCATACTGGATATACTGATTACCATACTGGATGTCATACTGATTACCATACTTGCAAATTTGATATAAAGGATATCAGCTGCATTTGATGCGAAAGCACAAACCCGACAAGGCCCTTTCCTCAGCCTGTTTTAGGCTGGCGCCTGACTGTTGCTTTCTGGGTCAAGTCCATTGTGATCCAACTTGTGGGTTTCATTTGCTCTGGCTTCAGACTGTCGTTGAGGGCTCTTCTTTGTTAAATTGAAGTGTTGCGATTCGCTATGTTTTACTATAATGGTTCACTGATGTGGTAGTGCTACCTGTACATATATTTGTTATTTTGAGCAGCACCAGAATTCCCAGATAGCATTCTACCTAAATCTATATCGGACCGTTAGTGGCCCGACAGGATTCCTGTCGGGCCACTAACGGTTCGATATAGATTTAAATAGAATGCTAGCTGGGATTAAGTGCGAAGTTTCCATGGAGTAAAGCTAGTGTAAGATAGTTTTTGTCCAGCTTTAGATTATCATTGAACGCATTTCTTTGTTCCATTGCAATGGCACTGACTTAAGCGGTATTCGATGTTCAAAGTGACCAGAATGGGCTCAATGAGCCCAAAGTAAATAACAAATATAAACTGCACTGTTCTGAAGTATGGGGAAACGGTTTACGGTCGCCACATGATTGTTAAGACCACTGCAGTCAAGTCTTAATTTGATGGTGCAAATTTTATTGTATATTAGTTAAGGTATAATTTCTTCCTTTGAGACAAACCTCATTCGGCCGTTTGGACATGGCCGCTTAAGAAGACTCATTTCGAAGAGTAACTGCGGCGATCACAGCAAACATAGTATAGCAATGTCCAGAAATAATCGCAGACCAAAGCCTACCAATGGCACCAAATGGAAGAGCAGTACCGTCACGAAAACATGCCTATATAACGTTGACCCTCCTTAAATCACACTTTTATATAGTAAAATTGGGGTTTACAAGGTTATACATTGTTTCTTATTTCTGATCTAAACAAAGATTGTGGGTACTCGTTCGAGCCGCCTCATCGAGGCGGCTCGAACGAGTACCCCCAATCTATGTTTTAAGCAGAAGTATGAAAATGTCACAATTTTTTATCTGAAAAATTTTTCATTTTTTTGGTGGTAAAATTTTCAGTATATTTGAAGAATAGGCTTGTTTTCCTAATGACATGTCACAGGAAAGCAAAGCAACCCCTACCTCTTTACCAACAAGAAGCTGATCACAATTCTATAGTCCTTTCGACATCATTTAGAAAGACGTATTTTTTTTTTTTTTTTTTTTTTTTTTTTCTGTTGTTGCTTGGCATTTTATTTTAAATGAAAATATTTTGTTCTGATTGACCATATCTTGTCAGAAACCATTTGTCTTTTCTATTTCTGTGTTTTGTTCTCAAATATTTACCCTAATATTAAATTTACTGCCCAAAATTTTTTCTGACCTATGCAATTTCTATAGTAAAGTCATGTTTTGAATTAATGAAGTTTCACAACAGCATTGTGAAAGTTTCAGAAAAAAAATGAACAAGCGGATTTTGTTGAAAATCTGCCTCCAAATTACCTACCCAACAGATTTCTGCATAATTTGCGTTCATTTTTACAATAGGAAAAAGTAAAAATATTTGATTTAAAAAAAATGACTGGAATAAACGTTATTGTGGCTAAGTGGTTACGACAAATGGTTTTGCATCAAATCATGACAAAAGTTTGCAAATTTACTTCTTCTATGTAAAGCGCCAAGAAAGCACAGTAGGTAGGATCCACTAATCACAATAACAGGACAAAACATGAAAAAAGTACCGCCGCAAGCAGCCACAAGGCCACACAAAGAATAACCAACAGCAGAACCTTTGCCTTTACTCTTGTCCTGCTGAATAAATAAAGATGCCACGCCCACTTCTCATTTTCAGCCAGTCAGATTACTTGATCAAGATTGTTGATATAAATTCACAAACTGAATGGTAAACAGTGCAATCCAGATCAGTTGGCTTCTAAGAAGCCAACTGATCTGGATCTACACTGTTTACAAATGCAGGGTACATCCGGGTTCAGCAGGACAAGGGTTAAATGGTCAGCAGTAAATCTACCTGGGAATTGGTTAGATTTTGTTAGCACCAAATCTTTACTCTTGGTTCAAATGCTGTTTCAGTACAATGCTGGAATTGTTCCTAGAACTGTGATGATGTTTCCATTTACATATTGCAGCAACCCTGTCACCAGGACATTAAACTGTTAAGGTTTCCATTACCCATTAGCAGTGTAAATGACGTGTTTCACAAAAAAAAAAAGAAAAAAAAATGATGCTCAATGCACGAAAAGGGCCCGTATGTAATTTGCGGACAACGCAGGCGCTGATCAGCCTGCGCATAAGCGCAGGCTGATCAGGGCCTTCGTTGTCCGCTTACAGAATCAGTGGGCGCTGTAGTATATGTCGAGGAATAGAAAAATACCCAGATTAGACTGCACAGATGCGTACGCTGACCTGGACCTACGTTGTTTGCAAAATGCATAAGGATCCTTTTCGTGCGTTGCGCATCAAAATTGATTTAAGCGGACTGGATACACTTGGTAGGTATTCCGTCATTTTTTAAAAGGGGGAAACTTTTGTGACTTTGTGTTTTCTTCCCTCGCGCCTATCATGCATAGAAAAGTGATGTACTCTAGAAAGACCGTATTTGCTTCGAAGGCTCCCAATGGGAGCAAGTTCTTTCCTTTTGAGGTAGACCCATATTCAGACTGGGTATTTTTTTTTTTTTTTTTTTTAGTCGTCGTCGTTTTTTTTTTTTTTTTTTTTTTTCTTTGCTTTTTTTTTTTTTTTTTTTTTCTTAATTTACTTTATCATTTGATGAATATAAATTAATTGATAGAATTGCAGAAAAAAAAAATGCAGTACCTGATCGTACGTCAAGGGCCACGGACCACTTAGCTTCGCATTTACATAATCTCTTCGAGTGTCGGGTTCCTTGTAAACAGTTCAGGGCGCTCGATACACTTGGTGGATTTACTGTTCTGTTTCTAAAGGAAGACACATTTGATTAATTCGGGGTTGCTTAACTGCGCACCAAGTTCCTTCTGAAAACGGGTCTATTCTAGACGAAAAGAATTAGTTTAAACATATTTTATTCAGAGTTAATGGCACATCAATAAATATAACAATATACAAAATACTAGGATTGGAACGAAAGCAAATTGCTTATGAAGTTCCTCTCCTCATGCATATAATTGAATATATCCGATAACGGCACAAGGTTGTAAATATGTTAACGTATTCATGTGACATATCTACTAATATATACTAATTATAACATTAGATTACTATATAGCGAAAGTAGAACCTTATATGTTCAAACATAACAAACATGAAGAAGAGCAGAAAAAAAAACAAAAAAAAAAAAAAAACAACAACAACAAAAAAAACAACATAATAATAGTCTACTTAATCAATGATAAGGAGGAAAAAATGAAAGAAGTGGCATGTGGAGGAGCGAAAGAGCAGAAAGAAAGACAAAAGAAGAGAAACAAAGTGTGTTAGAAGAGTAGGGACCGCCTTCGGCGCCGCGAGAACAAAAAAAAAAAATGGCCACATACACTATAATCCTGTTATAATCCTGTTGTCCTGCTGTATACTAAATGTTTTTATAATTCCTCTGGCCTATCTCACCATTGTATTCGCATCACTCAACAATGAGGAAAACTGTGCCATGAAAAGGTAAGATTAAAACCGTTTACTTTTTTTAATGTAATTATGAACTGCCTCGAAAATTTTTACGTTATTTTCATAAATCACAGTGCTGTTGCCAAACAATAGAACGTCAACAGAAATTGGGCAAATGAGTGAGATTACCTGGAAAAGTTCTTGTCTTTGTCCATGGTAAAGGGGACATTCTAACAGAAAGTGATCAACGGTTTCCGTACTGCCACAAATGCACTGTGAAGTGTCAGAAATATTTTTACGAAAAAGATCCTGATTTAAAGCACTACAGTTTGTTCGAAGACGTGTATGCAACATCTGCAGACGTCTATCGCCAATATAAAAGTATTTAGGTATTTGTGGAACAATTACGTTTTGGTCAAGGCGTGATTTGAAGACACTAACTGAACTGGCGTTTCTTGTTTCTTCCGATAAACCATTCCATTCTCTTATCACAGAAGGGAGAAAAGAATTATAATATTGACGTGTTCGTGTTTCAACAGTTTGCAAGTTATTTGTATTTCTTAAGTTATATGAAGAAATATCGCTGATAGAAGGTGGTACAAGAGCGGAAAGATAACTAGGACTTATATTTGAATACATTTTGTAAAAAAGAGATAATTTTTGCTTCCGTCTTCTGGAATCTAGGGTTTCCCATCTATTTCAGAATACAGTGTTTCAACAGATACTAATTTTGTTGTTCCCGTAGCAATTCTTGTTGCCTCATTTCGAGTGGAGCAAATTCTTTACTTTTAGAATAGACGCCTTTTCAGAAGGGAGGCAAACAACTGACATGGTTAACTCCCTTGAGGGAGTATCACTTCCTCTTAAAGTGTATAGCAACTGCACATTATTTTTTTATCCAACTACGTCTCTGGGCAAGCAGTACTTATGTAAGGAAGGTATATTTGTTCTTGTTGGAGACAGATTTGAGAGAGAAGAGTGTAACAGACAAGGTCAAGGACACCCGACACTGCGATTTGAACTGTTCAAGATGTGTACCATCGTGTCTTCCAAATAGGAAATAGGATAATTTAACAGATATTGTGCTCTGGTTTGCGTAATGCACACACCATGTGATGAAGCAAATAATACCGCACTACAACGACATCATTATAGTTCCAAAAGTGGCTCCAAGCAGATTTTCTTTTGAGAGCCCATGCTGGTTTAAAGGTAAACGCACATCAAATAGTAAATATATATTATTTATAAAATAAAGCGTCTGTTTTATATTCCATCCAGCCCCTTGCCCCCCACCGCCCCCCAACACACCCACTACTCAACGAAGTGGAAGAGGACATATACAATGTAGTTTTACCCTGCACCATACGTACATCCGCGCGTCTTTCCATGTGTCCGTCCATTACATTTTATAGTACTGTTCGTGTCTCCGCAACTCCTCCTGCAGTTATGAAGGTAATTGTGTAAAGGTTATTGGTAAAGTTATATACCCTTGATTTACTTAAAAAAATCTTGTCTGATACACATGGTATGGTATGGTTCATGTCTTCGCAACTTCTCCCTCAATTTTGAAGATGATGATTTAAAACTTCAGCAAAGTGAAAATTTAGGCTGGGCATGTGCATAAAGTCACAGAACTCTGATCAAAGTTTTATTGCTAGAGTTGCATACCCTGGATTTACTTACACACATGGCCTTGTACTCGTGGTATGGTAGGGTTCGTGTCTCCGCAACTTCTCCCAAAGTTTTCAAGACAGTGTATTGATGCAAGTACTTGCTTCAAAGTATGACTATAGGTTGGGCATGTACATAAAGGTCACAGAACTCTGATCACAGTTTTATTGCTAGAGTTACATACCCTTGATTTACTTAGAAATATGGCCTTATACACATGGCTTAGTAGGGTTTCTGTCTCTGCAACTCTCCTACAGTACCAAAATAATGATTTGAAACTTGCAGCAAAGTAAGAATATAGGCTGGGCATGTACATAAAGGTCACAGAACTCTGATCACAGTTTTATTGCTTGAGTTACATACCCTCGGTGGCTCAGTTGGATGCGCCGTCCGACTGGAGACCAGGAGGTCGCGGGTTCAACCCCCGCCGAGGTCGGCAACATTCTTTCGTGGAGATTGATCATGAAATATTTTCTACGGTCATTCTCTCCCTTCCGCTGATTCAAGAAGGGCAGTTGTCAGTTTCTGGCGAAAGAATGTGCACAATACTGGTTAACCGCTTAGAGGACTAAGCCTGCCCAGTAAACGTGTGGTTAGGTAAACTGACCGCGCTCGACATGACCCCATTGGGTTGACTGGGCCGTAAAATCTCAACACAAACAATACATACCCTTGATTTACTTAGAAATATGGCCTTATACACATGGTTTAGTAGGGTTTCTGTCTCTGCAACTCTCCTACAGTACCAAAATAATGATTTGAAACTTGCAGCAAAGTAAGAATACAGGCTGGGCATGTACATAAAAGTCACAAAACTCTGATCAAATTCTTATCCTTTAGGGATCATCCAGTTTGAAGAGACTTCTTGTCCAATTTAAATTTGAGTTTGCGCATAATATTGCTTCTGTTCCATGCTTTTTAATTATGTACACAATATGCTGGTGCTAAGTGCAGTTGTTAGAAAATACCAAGTCTACACGCGCATGTGAGGACACTTCAGCTATTTGTACAATTTGTACTTTTTGCATAAAAAAGGCTTGTTTAGTTTGCGAGATTTCAACAGTGATTCGGTTTTAATCGGATTGAAGTCTGCTAACCAATGGTTTGCCCCGATAGAAATTTTAGTAAAGTCTGAATTTAGGCAAGCAGGAGATAAAACAGGTTTTCAACTATAATGTAAAGGCTAGTATAGTCTACGCATAGCTACAGATAAGAGGGGGTATCCTAATAATATTTTTCTTATTTCTCCACAAAAAACATATGTTGTGGGTACTCATTAGAAGCGCCTCGTCGCGAGGTGCTTCTAATGAGTACCCACAACATATGTTTTCGTGGAGAAATAAGAAAGATATCAGCTTTTTTTCGGATAAAAAAAAGTTGCTATGGTCTACGAACAGGCGATCATTAGATCCAATTTCAGCAACTATGTCTTTAATATAAATTAAGAAAAGAAGAGCCCCCAGAATGGATGGATGGATGGATGGATGGATATTTTATTTATAGACGCTCAACCCTAAAAGGGCATATAGCGTCTAATATTTTTTTTTATATTATATGATGATTTTATTTAATGAGAAATTAAAAATATCTAGGATTGATGGGTTCATTTTAAAAAAGATAAAGTGTCAATGATTTTAAGTTATTAAAAATATTGATTATATTTTATTAAAAAGTCTGATCTCTTTAAGAAAGTCGAGTATTTTCTGAGTTGGCATATCATTAAGAAGTTCCTTTATAATTTTTACATTAAAATACTTTGTGCGAATATAATTAAATTCTGCACAAGTGATAAGAAAATGTTTGACTGTAAAAGGATCGTTACAAGGAATGCAGAATGGAGCTTGTTCATTGTTAATATATAAGAATGAGTAATTCTAGTGTGTCCAATTCTACATCTGGTGATTTTTGTTTGTTCTTTTCTGCTGTAATTAGAGAATGTGCATTTGCTGTTAAAATTTGGCTTTATTTCATTTAGTTTATTTTGAGTTTGTGTTTCCCAAACAGACTGACATTTGTTGTTAATATATTGACGGATGTTTGATTTAAAGTCGGAGTGAGGAATTTTGAAATTTGTTATCATTAAGGATAATGCAGATTTGACTTCTGAATCGGCTAATTCATTTCCACGAATATTAACGTGGCTGGGAAGCCAGCAAAATACAATTTCTTTTGAAACTGAAAGGTAATAATATTTTTTAAGATTTTGATAAATTAATGGGTTCCTATGGTGTAAATCTTTAAGGGATTTTAATACAGAAAGAGATGGATGGATATTTTATTTATAGACGCTCAACCCTAAAAGGGCATATAGCGTCTAATAATTTTTATATTATATGAGGATTTTTTTTAATGAGAAATTAAAAATATCTAGGATTGATGTGTTCATTTTAAAAGGATAAAGTATCAATGGCTTATTAAAAATACTGGTTATATTTTATTAAAAAGTCCGATCTCTTTAAGGAAGTCGAGTATTTTCTGAGTTGGCATATCATTAAAAAGTTCCTTTATAGTTTTTACATTAAAATACTTTGTGCGAATATAATTAAATTCTGCACAAGTGATAAGAAAATGTTTGACTGTAAAAGGTTCGTTGCAAGGAATGCAGAATGGAGCTTGTTCATTGTTTAAAATATAAGAATGAGTAATTCTAGTGTGTCCAAGTCTACATCTGGTGATTTTTGTTTGTTCTTTTCTGCTGAGATTAGAGAATGTGCATTTGCTGTTAAAATTTGATTTGATTTCATTTAATTTATTATAAGTTTGTGTTTCCCAAAGAGACTGACATTTGTTGTTAATGTATTGACAGACGTTTGATTTAAAGTCGGAAGGAGGAATTTTGAAATTGGTTATTACTAAGGATAATGCAGATTTGGCTTCTGAATCTGCTAATTCATTTCCACGAATATTAACGTGGCTGGGAAGCCAACAAAATACAATTTCCTTTTGAAGCGGAAAGATAATAATATTTTTTAAGAATTTGCTGAATTAATGGGTTCCTATGGTGTAAATCTTTAAGAGATTTTAATACAGAAAGAGAATCTGAATAAATGATGAACTGTTTTTCAGGCTGATCTCTGATATGGTAAAGTGCAATATCAATTGCCTTGGTTTCGGCGGTAAAAATGGAGCTATTATCAGGTAATCTGATACTGTCAGTAAAATTTGGACTAATAACAGAACAAGCAACTTTCTCATCTTGTTTCGAACCATCTGTATAAATTGACAAGTAATGTTTATAATTTGATTTGATTTCTAAAAATTCATTTTTAAAAATATGCGACTCAACTTCTGTTTTTTTTATTTTTATGAAGGTCTAATAGAATCTTTGGCGGGTTTAACGTCCATGGCTCTTTTGATGGATAAGAAAAATGCTGAACATTTTTAATATTAATATTGGCCTCTTCAAGTAACGGTTGTATTCTCAGGCCAAGGGGTTTAATAGCCGTTGGTTTGTTGTTGTAAAATCTTTCATATTTAGGGTTAAAAACACAATCATAAGCTGAATTACGTGGATTGGCTAATTTAGTAACATATTGAAGAGACAATTTCTCTCTTCTTATATACAATGATGGTTCATTTGATTCAGCGTATAAACTTTCGACGGGGGAAGTACGAAAAGCCCCTAGAGCCAGACGTAAACCTTGGTGATGAATAGTATCCAAAGATTTCAAATAAGATTTTCTAGCGGATCCATAAACTATGGATCCATAATACAGTTTAGATCGAATTAAAGATCTATAGAGATTTAAAAGAACAGTACGATCTCCTCCCCAGTCGGAACTGGAGAGAACTTTAAGAATATCAAGTGCTTTAAGACATTTAGCTTTTAAAGCTTTGATGTGTGGTATAAAAGATAATTTGTTATCGAACAAAAGACCTAGGAATTTTGCTTCACTGACGACTGGAATAGGACTACCGTATATGGTGAGATGAGGATCTAAATGTAGCTGACGTATTTGACAAAACTGAACGCACTGAGTTTTTGTTTTTGAAAATTTGAAACCATTTTCTGTTGCCCAATCTTCTATATTGTTTAAACATCGTTGTAGTTTGAATTCAATGGTTTCCATATTTTTCGATCTAATAAATATTCCAAAATCGTCAACAAAAAGTGAACAATCAAGGTCTTTTACACATTTAACAATATCGTTAATTTTAATGTCAAACAAGGTAGGTGATAAAATGCTTCCCTGTGGTACACCTTGTTCTTGTTTAAATATGTCCGATAACGTATTACCAATTCGAACATTAAATGTTCGATCTGATAAAAAGTTTTGAATAAAAAGCGGTAATCGGCCTTTAAGGCCTAATTTATGTAAATCTTTCATGATGCCATGTTTCCAAGTAGTATCGTAAGCTTTTTCTAAGTCGAAAAATACAGCTACGACATGTTCTTTTTTAACAAAGGCATCACGAATAAAAGATTCCAAACGAATCAAATGATCGTTTGTACAATTATTTTTTTCTGAATCCAGCTTGATATTTTGTTATAAGCTGGTTTGATTCTAAGAACCAAACCGGTCTATCATTAATCATTCTCTCCATTGTTTTACACAAACAACTTGTCAAAGCAATAGGTCTATAGTTAGTAGCTTCAGTATGATCTTTATTTGGTTTTGGTATAGGTATAATCGTTGCTTTACTCCAGTCTTTTGGAAATTTTCCAGTGATCCAAATATCATTTAAAATATTTAATAAAGTTTTTAAAGCATTATCGGGTAAATGTTTAAGAATTTGATAATGAATGTCATCAGGACCAGCAGCTGTATCGTGAGATTTATGAAGAGCATCTAATAATTCTGAAGCTGTGAATGGTACATTATATTTTTCATGATTTGTTGACGTAAAATTTAGATGCTCTTTCTCTCGTTCCTGTTTTATGTTTTGAAAGGTTTCGGAATAGTTTGCACTAGAAGAGTTTTTCTGAAAATTCTCTCCTAGTGCATTGGAAATATCTTTAGTCGTTGAGCATATATTTCCATTTGATTTAATATGGACATGCTTGTTATTTTTATTTTTGCCAGTAATTTTTCGAATCATGTCCCATATTTTCTTTGCTGGAGTTCTAGAATTAAGTTTGGAGACGTATTGCTGCCAAGATGTTCTTTTAGCCGTTTTTATTGTCTTGCGAGCTTTAGCTCGCATTTGTTTAGCATGGATTAGATTTTCTTTTGTTGGCTGCCTATTGAACTTTCGTAAGGCAGATTTTCTTTTATTTATTGAATTTTTAACATCTTTATTAAACCAAGGTCTATTTCTTTTTGAACGTGTCGAGGACTTTGGAATACATTTTTCGGCTACATGAATTAGTGTATCAGTAAAAGCTTGTATATCATCTGCTGTTTTAAACATTTCAGGATTTAATTTTTCATTACATAGCTCCATAAAATTCTCCAAGTTTGCTTTATTCAAATTCCATCGGGAATGATGGTCTTCATTTGTCGATTCAATTTCTTCAATTTTAATTGGAAAATGATCGCTCCCATGAAGGTCATCTAGAACTGACCAATCAAAATCTAAGTAAATATTTGGAGAGCATATAGACAAATCTAAAGCAAAATAATTTCTTGTAGGAGAATGAAGATAAGTTGGTTGTTTATCGTTTAATAAACATAAATCATTTTCTGCAATAAAATTTTCTATTATTTCTCCTTTGTCATTTGTATCCAGACAACCCCATAGTTTGCTGTGACTATTAAAGTCACCTAATAATAAATAAGGACGAGGTAACTGGTTTATAAGATTTTCTAAATCGTGTTTAGAAAATTTACAGTGTGGAGGAAGATATAGAGAACAAATTGTTATGGATTTAGACAGAGTGACATTTACAACAACAGCTTGTAAATTACTATTTATATCTATCTGTCTATGAGGAACATTTGATTTTACAAGGATAGATGAACCTCCTGAGGCTTTCTGATTTTCAGTTGCGATATGATTATATAAACTATAATTTTTAAAATTAATATTATCTGTATTTTTTAAAAAGGTTTCCTGGAGACAAAAGACAGTCGGAGAAAGTAGTGTTGTTAAAATTAAAATTTCGTTATAATTTGCTTTGAGTCCTCGACAGTTCCACTGAATAATTGATTTTTTATCCATGATAAATGGAGAGATGATTTGAAAATAAGGAACTTAATCCTTTTGTTTTCTCTGAGACTGCGAGAACATGGAGGAGTCAGTCTCTAACTCCATGTTCTCAAGGGAATCGAACCGATTGACCAACTTGATCGGATCGGCCGACGCCCCTTTACTATATGGATTTGGTTCTTTATCTTTATCTTTTTCTTTTCCATTTTTTCCTTTCTGGTCAGCTGTCCTGGACCTGGATCTCTGTTGTGATCCACTTGTTTTAGTCGGCTGTGTTTGTGAACTGTTTTGAGATTTTGTTGGTGGTCTAGACTGATGAGTAGATGTGGGTTTAGGTTTAGGTTTTAGAGTAGGAGTAATAACTTTTGAATTTGCTTTGATGACAGAATCTTTTTCGTTAAACTGGGTAGAAGTTTCTTTGGTTTCAGGTTTAGTGTTTAGGGATTGAACAACTTTTGCAAAGGTGATTTCAGGTTGGTTTTCTTGAATCTTTTTGGCTTCCAAATAAGTGATTTTTTGTGTAACTTTAATTTTCATGATTTCTTTCTCTTTTTTCCAAATTTCATACTGATTTGATTTTGATTGATGGTTTTTGTGACAGTTCACACACTTGGCTTCATTTTTACAAGCATTTGTAGGGTGATCAAATTCACCCATACCACATTTTTCACATATTGATCCAGGTGCTTCCGGACAGCCGTTTTCATGATGTCCAAATCCTCTGACAGTTGAAACACCGCAGAGGATTTGGAATGTAGACTTCAACCGGTATAATTCGGTAAAAGATTTTTAGTGATTTCGGTAAAGTTGTGGTGTTGAAAGTTAGTAAAAGTGTATTTGTTTCTATAAAGTTTCCATCTTTTTTTAATTTTAAAACGTTTGCAAGCTGTTACTCCTTGTGTGTTAAGATATTCTGTGATATTTTTTTCAGTTTCATGTTTTAGCATTCTGTCACGGATAATACCTTTGCAAGTGTTGAGAGTTTTATGTTCCGTGACAGTGACATTAATATTAAACAACTTTGTAATTTCCAAGAGATTATCAGTTTGTGATTTTCTGTTTGTTTCGACCAAAAGAGTTCCATTTTTTATTTTTTTTTTACATTTTTTGGAGTGCCAATAATAGATTCTATTTGCTTTTCTATGATGAAAGGAGACAGTGAAGTAATTGGTTTGTCTTCCTTACTCGAAATCACTAAAAATTTAGCGAAGTTCTCATTTGCTTTGAAAGTAAAAGTAGTCGGTTGCGTGTCGTCCTCCGAAGAGTCGAACGCCAGAAATCGTTTTCGAGAGGCCATGGTGATGAAATTTTTGATTCGATAGCTATGCGCCCCACCCTCCATGGAGCCCCACAAGGGGACGTTTAACAGAAATGGATCTCCTATTTCTAACGTCAAGGCTATATTGCTATTATACTCGGTGTCAAGATCAGAGTCTTCAGCTCGGCCTCATGCTTAGATGATTTCCCACCTATTCATCTAAATTTCCATAGAAAAATTTATGAACAGTTGAGTTCATCCCCCTATCCACAGCCTCCACTCACAGAGGTTTCCGCTAAAGCCCCAATACAAGCCCACCAATTGACCCTTCAGCCGCCGCCCATTGAAACTCACTTAAAGTTAGAGGAACATGAGAAAAATAAGCCCGGTTGGTACCATAAAGATACGTATGAAAGAGAAAGAAGCTAAGAACAAGTTGTGCGCTTCTAGAGCTTGGAATAGGACTACCATATATTGTAAGATGAGGATCTAAATGTAACTGTCGTATCTGACAGAAATGAACGCTTTGAGTTTTTGTTTTCTAAAATTTGAAACCGTTTTCTGTTGCCCAATCTTCTATATTGTTTAAACATCGTTGGAGTTTGAATTCAATGGTTTCCATATTTTTCGATCTAATAAGTATTCCAAAATCGTCAACAAAAAGAAAACAATCAAGGTCTTTCACACATTTAACAATGTCATTAATTTTAATGCCAAACAAGGTAGGTGGTACACCTTGTTCTTGTTTAAATATGTCCGATAACGTATTACCTATTCGAACATTAAATGTTCGATCTGATAAAAAATTTTGAATAAAAAGTGGTAATCGGCCTTTAAGGCCTAATTTATGTAAATCTTTCATGATGCCATGTTTCCAAGTAGTATCATAAGCTTTTTCAAGATCCAAAAATACTGCTACGACATGTTCTTTTTTTAACAAAGGCATCACGAATAAATGATTCCAAACGAATCAAATGATCGTTTGTACAGTTATTTTTTCTGAATCCAGCTTGATATTTTGTTATAAGCTGGTTTGATTCCAAAAACCAAACCAGCCTATCATTAATCATTCTCTCCATTGTTTTACATAAACAACTTGTCAAAGCAATAGGTTAATAGTTAGTAGCTTCAGTATGATCTTTATTTGATTTTGGTATAGGTTAATCGTTGCTTTACTCCAGTCTTTTGGAAATTTTCCAGTGATCCAAATATCATTTAAAATATTTAATAATGTTTCTAAAGCGTTATCGGGTAAATGTTTAAGAAATTGATAATGAAAATCATCAGGACCAGCAGCTGTATCATGAGATTTATGAAGAGCATCTAATAATTCTGAAGCTGTGAATGGTACATTATATTTTTCATGATTTAGTGACATAAAATTTAAATGCTCTTTCTCTCGTTCTTGTTTTATGTTTTGAAAGTTTTCGGAATAATTTCCACTAGTTTTTCTGAAAATTCTCTCCTAGGGCATTGGAAATATCTTTAGTCTTTGAGCATATATTTCCATTTGATTTTATATGGACACGCTTGTTATTTTTATTCTTGCCAGTAATTTTGCGAATCATGTCCCATATTTTCTTTGCTGGAGTTCTAGAGTTAAGTTTGGAGACGTATTGCTGCCAAGATGTTCTTTTAGCTGTTTTTATTGTCTTGCGACCTTTCGCTCGCATTTATTTAGCATGGATTAGATTTTTTTTTTTGTTGGCTGCCTATTGAACTTTCGTAAGGCAGATTTTCTTTTATTTATTGAATTTTTAACATCGTTATTAAACCAAGGTCTATTTCTTTTTGAACGTGTCGAGGACTTCGGAATACATTTTTCGGCTATATGGATTAATGTATCAGTAAAAGCTTGTATATCATCTGCTGTTTTAAACATTTCAGGTTTTAATTTTTTATTACATAACTCCATAAAATTCTCCCAGTTTGCTTTGTTCAGATTCCATCGGGAATGATGGTCTTCATTTGTCGATTCAATGTCTTCGATTTTAATTGGAAAATGATCGCTCCCATGAAGGTCATCTGGAACTTACCAATCAAAATCTAAGTAAATATTTGGAGAGCATATAGACAAATCTACAGCAAAATAATTTCTTGTAGGAGAATGAAGATAAGTTGGTTGTTTATCGTTAAATAAACATAAATCATTTTCTGCAATAAAATTTTCTTTTATTTCTCCTTTGCCATTTGTATCCAGACAACCCCATAGTTTGCTGTGACTATTAAAGTCAACTTATAATAAATAAGGACGAGGTAACTGGTTTATAAGATTTTCTAAATCGTGTTTAGAAAATTTACCGTGTGGAGGAAGATATAGAGAACAAATTTTTATGGATTTAGACAATGTGACATTAACTGCAACAGCTTGTAAATTACTTTTTATATCTATCTGTCTATGAGGAACATTTGATTTTACAAGGATAGATGAACCTCCTGATGTTTTCTGATTTTCAGTTGCGATATGATTATATAAACTATAATTTTTAAAATTAATATTATCTGTAGTTTTTAAAAAGGTTTCCTGTAGACAAAAGACGTTCGGAGAAAGTAGTGTTGTTAAAATTAAAATTTCGTTATAATTTGCTTTGAGTCCTCGACAGTTCCACTGAATAATTGATTTTTTATCCATGATGAATGGAGAGATGATTTAAAATAAGGAATTTAATCCTTTTGTTTTTTCCGAGACTGCGAGAGCATGGAGGAGTCAACCTCTAACTCCATGCTGTCGAGGGAATCAAACCGATTGACCAACTTGATCGGATCGGCCGATCCACCTTTACTGTATGGATTCGGTTCTTTCTCTTTATCTTTTTTCTTTTCCATTTTTTTCCTTCGTATCAGCTGTCCTAGACCTGGATCTCTGTTGTGATCCGCTTGCCTTATTTGGCTGTGTTTGTGAACTGTTTTGTGATGATTTTGTTTGTGTTCTAGACTGATGAGTTGATGTGGGTTTAAGTTTAGGTTTTAGAGTAGGAGTAATGACTTTTGAATTTGCTTTAATGACAGAATCTTTTTCGTTAAACTGGGTAGAAGTTTCTTTTGTTTCAGGTTTGGTGTTTAGGGATTGAACAACTTTTACAAAAGTAATTTCAGGTTGGTTTTCTTGAATTTGTTTAGCCTCCAAATAAGTGATTTTTTGTGTAACTTTAATTTTCATAATTTCTTTCTCTTTTTTCCAAATTTCACACGGATTTGATTTAGATAAATGATTTTTGTGACAGTTCACGCAATTTGGTTGATTTTTGCAAGCATGTGTAGGGTGGTCAAAATCACCCATACCACATTTTTCACGGACTGATCCAGGGGGTTCAGGACAGCCGTTCTCATGATGTCCAAACCTCTGACAGTTGAAACACCGTAGAGGATTTGGAATGTAAAGTTCAACCGGTATAATTCGGTAGAAAATGTTTAGTAATTTGGGTAAAGAGGTGGAGTTAAATGTTAATAATAATGTATTTGTTTCTATCAGGTTTCCGTCTTCTTTAATTGTGAAACGTTTGCAAGCTGTTACTCCTTGTTGTTTGAGATATTCTGTTATGTTTTCTTCGGTTTCAAGTTTGAGCATTCTGTCACGGATAATACCTTTACAACTGTTGAGGGTTTTGTGTTCCGTGACAGTGACATTTAAATTAAAGAATTTTGTGATTTTCAGAAGGTTTTCTGATTGGCTTTTTCTATTCGTTTCAACTTAAAGGATTCGATTTTTTTAGTTTTTTTTTACATTTTTTTGGTGTGCCGATTAATGATTCAATTTGTTTTTCAATTATGAAAGGTGATAACGATGTAATTTGTTTTTCCTCTTTACTCTGAATCACTAAAAACTTTGGAAAGTTTTCATTGGCTTTGAAGGTAAACGTTGTCGGTTGCGTTTCGTCCTCCGAAGAGTCGAATGCTAGAAATCGTTTTCGAGATGCCATGGTGATGAAGTTTTTGGTTCGATAGCTATGCGCCCCACCCTCCATGGAGCCCTACAAGGGGACGTTTAACAGAAATGGATCTCCTATTTCTAATGTCAAGGCTACATTGCTATCATACTCGGTGTCAAGATCAAAGTCTTCAGCTCGGCCTCATGTTTAGATGACTTCCCACCTATTCATCTAAATTTCCAATGAAAAATTTATGAACAGTTGGGTTCATCCCCCTAACCACAGCCTCCACTCACAGAGGTTTACGCCAAAGCCCCAATACAAGCCCACCAATTGATCCATCAGCCGCCGCCCATTGAAACTCACTAAAAGTTAGAGGAATAAGAGAAAGATAAGCCCGGTTGGTACCATAAAGATACGTATGAAAGAAAGAAAGAAGCTAAGAACAAGTTGTGCGCTTCTAGAGCTTGGCACGACTGAGCCGATTGATCCAGGCCGGATCTAACCCAGACCGCTCTTCTATCTGAAATAAGGGCCAAAATGATGTGTTGAAAAGGCTGGAGATCCCTGGGCTTTCTTCAATCATCAGGTTCCCCTCTCCCAGCATACGAGACGCCACCCACGGCAAACAGGTGGTTCCTGTTTTAAGAGGGGATTACACCCTATCCATTACAGAAGGAAAGTGATCTGTAAATTTTATTCCCTACAGACAAGAGAGGCCGAAAACGTCTGCGTAATTAAAAGGTTATTTTTAACATTAGAAAAAAAAAACAGTTTATTAAAGAAATGATTCATTTTGATAATTTTTTAGAGAGTCAAACAAAAAAGCTGTGTTAGATGATATGTAGCTTTCAAATGATATGTAGCTTTCATACCTTGAAAAACGGTTAGTTTCTTATCTAACAATACTAAATGCATCTTACTTTTTAATGTGGAGAATGCTAGTTCGGAAAAATGACACAAACACAAGACAAACACATATGTTAAATACAGATGAGGTTATAATCTTCGTCCCATGTGCGACCCACGGGCACAGAATGATACACAAACAAATGAAGCATGTTAGTAACATGAGATAGGAAAGGTTTAAAAGGATAGATCTCGTGAATTTTTTTTTTTTTTTTTTTTCCATTTTAAGATGCATTTCAATAAATTTAATTTTATAGTCAGGAATTATACCGGTTGAACGGATGGTTGCTCTGTATGTTAGGGGTTTTACCCAACTGTCATAGAATTGGAAGGCAGCCACCTATTTCGAGGGCACGGGTGGTCACGAGCAGCCTCTTTTAGACAGCTTGTACGTCACGCAGAGGGTACGTCTGGCCTATTCTAAGCCCGGCACCATTACGGGGCCCCCAGAATGGAGCCTTGTGGCACTCCAGCAAAAATATATGTTCAGTCGGGTACGATACCATCACGCCTGGTAAACTATCACAGGTACCTCCGCGGAGGTACCGATTAAATGGTTGTGACAGATATCCGGAGCTACCTGTGATGGTCAAAAACTAGACATAAAAAGATCGTCTTTTTTGATAAATTACACAATAACCAGAGAGTTTACTGAAAGTCAAAGAGTGCTATTCGACCCTTATAGGCATAAAGTTTTGTCACACGTCATATCCCCCAGAACTTTCCATATTTACCAAAGACACGATCTTTGATGGATGGATGGATATTTTGTTTATAGACGCTCAACCCTAAAAGGGCATATAGCGTCTAATAAGTTTTATGTTATATGATGATTTTATTTAATGAGAAATTTAAAAATATCTAGGATTGATGTGTTTATTTTAAAGAGATAAAGTATCAATGATTTTAAGTTATTAAAAATACTGATCATATTTTATTAAAAATTTATTAAAAAGTCCGATCTCTTTAAGAAAGTCGAGTATTTTCTGAGTTGGCATATCAAAAAGTTCCTTTATAGTTTTTATAAAAAAATACTTTGTGCGAATGTGATTAAATTCAGCACAAGTGATAAGAAAATGTTTGACTGTGAAAGGTTCATTACAAGGAATGCAGAATGGAGCTTGTTCATTGTTTAAAATATAAGAATGAGTAATTCTAGTGTGTCCAAGTCTACATCTCGTGATTTTTGTTTGTTCTTTTCTGCTGAGATTAGAGAATGTGCATTTGCTGTTAAAATTTGGTTTGATTTCATTTAATTTATTATAAGTTTGTGTTTCACAAACAGACTGACATTTGTTGTTGATGTATTGACAGACGTTTGATTTAAAGTCGGAGTGAGGAATTTTGAAATTGGTTATTACTAAGGATAATGCAGATTTGGCTTCTGAATCTGCTAATTCATTTCCACGAATATTAACGTGGCTGGGTAGCCAACAAAATACAATTTCTTTTGAAGCGGAAAGATAATAATATTTTTTAAGAATTTGCTGAATTAATGGGTTTCTATGGTGTAAATCTTTAAGAGATTTTAATACAGAAAGAGAATCTGAATAATTGATAAACTGTTTTTCAGACTGATCTCTGATATGGTAAAGTGCAATATCAATTGCCTTGGCTTCGGCGGTAAAAATGGAGCTATTATCAGGTAATCTGATACTGTCAGTAAAATTTGGACTAATAACAGAACAAGCAACTTTCTCATCTTGTTTCAAACCATCTGTATAAATTGACAGGTAATGTTTATAATTTGATTTGATTTCTAAAAATTCATTCTTAAAAATATGCGACTCGACTTCTGTTTTTTTATTTTTATGAAGGTCTAAAATAATCTTTGGAGGGTTTAACGTCCATGGCTCTTTTGATGGAAAAGAAAAATGCTGAACATTTTTAATATTGATATTGGCCTCTTCAAGTAACGGTTGTATTCTCAGGCCAAGGGGTTTTATAGCCGTTGGTTTGTTGTTGTAAAATCTTTCATATTTAGGATTAAAAACACAATCATAGGCTGAATTACGTGGATTGGCGGCTAATTTAGTAACATATTGAAGAGACAATTTCTGTCTTCTTATATACAATGATGGTTTATTTGATTCAGCGTATAAACTTTCGACGGGGGAAGTACGAAAAGCCCCTAGAGCCAGACGTAAACCTTGGTGATGAATAGTATCCAAAGATTTCAAATAAGATTTTCTAGCGGATCCATAAACTATGGATCCATAATCCAGTTTAGATCGAATTAAAGATCTATACAGATTTAAAAGAACAGTACGATCTCCTCCCCAGTCGGAACTGGAGAGAACTTTAAGAATATCAAGTGCTTTAAGACATTTAGCTTTTAAAGCTTTGATGTGTGGTATAAAAGATAATTTGTTATCGAACAAAAGACCCAGGAATTTTGCTTCACTGACGACTGGAATAGGACTACCGTATATGGTGATATGAGGATCTAAATGTAGCTGACGTATTTGACAAAACTGAACGCATTGAGTTTTTGTTTTTGAAAATTTGAAACCATTTTCTGTTGCCCAATCTTCTATATTGTTTAAACATCGTTGTAGTTTGAATTCAATGGTTTCCATATTTTTCGATCTAATAAATATTCCAAAATCGTCAACAAAAAGTGAACAATCAAGGTCTTTCACACATTTAACAAATTCGTTAATTTTAATGTCAAACAAGGTAGGTGATAAAATGTTTCCCTGTGGTACACCTTGTTCTTGTTTAAATATGTCCGATAACGTATTACCAATTCGAACATTAAATGTTCGATCTGATAAAAAGTTTTGAATAAAAAGTGGTAATCGGCCTTTAAGGCCTAATTTATGTAAATCTTTCATGATACCATGTTTCCATGTAGTATCGTAAGCTTTTTCAAGATCAAAAAATACAGCTACGACATGTTCTTTTTTAACAAAGGCATCACGAATAAAAGATTCCAAACGAATCAAATGATCGTTTGTACAGTTATTTTTTCTGAATCCAGCTTGATATTTTGTTATAAGCTGGTTTGATTCCAAGAACCAAACCAGTCTATCATTAATCATTCTCTCCATTGTTTTACATAAACAACTTGTCAAAGCAATAGGTCTGTAGTTAGTAGCTTCAGTATGATCTTTATTTGGTTTTGGTATAGGTATAATCGTTGCTTTACTCCAGTCTTTTGGAAATTTTACAGTGATCCAAATATTATTTAAAATATGTAATAAAGTTTTTAAAGCGTTATCGGGTAAATGTTTAAGAATTTGATAATGAATGTCATCAGGACCAGCAGCTGTATCATGAGATTTATGAAGAGCATCTAATAATTCTGAAGCTGTTAATGGTACATTATATTTTTCATGATTTAGTGATGTAAAATTTAGATGCTCTTTCTCTCGTTCCTGTTTTATGTTTTGAAAGGTTTCGGAATAATTTGCACTAGAAGAGTTTTTCTGAAAATTCTCCCCTAGTGCATTGGAAATATCTTTAGTCGTTGAACATATATTTCCATTTGATTTAATATGGACATGCTTGTTATTTTTATTTTTGCCAGTAATTTTTCGAATCATGTCCCATATTTTCTTTGCTGGAGTTCTAGAATTAAGTTTGGAGACGTATTGCTGCCAAGATGTTCTTTTAGCCGTTTTTATTGTCTTGCGAGCTTTTGCTCGCATTTGTTTGGCATGGATTAGATTTTCTTTAGTTGGCTGCCTATTGAACTTTCGTAAGGCAGATTTTCTTTTATTTATTGAATTTTTAACATCTTTATTAAACCAAGGTCTATTTCTTTTTGAACGTGTCGAGGACTTTGGAAAACATTTTTCGGCTATATGAATTAAAGTATCAGTAAAAGCTTGTATATCATCTGCTGTTTTAAACATTTCAGGATTTAATTTTTCATTACATAGCTCCATAAAATTCTCCCAGTTTGCTGTATTGAAATTCCATCGGGAATGATGGTCTTCATTTGTCGATTCAATTTCTTCAATTTTAATTGGATAATGATCGCTCCCATGAAGGTCATCTAAAACTGACCAATCAAAATCTAAGTAAATATTTGGAGAGCATATAGACAAATCTAAAGCAAAATAATTTCTTGTAGGAGAATGAAGATAAGTTGGTTGTTTATCGTTAAATAAACATAAATCATTTTCTGCAATAAAATTTTCTATTATTTCTCCTTTGTCATTTGTATCCAGACAACCCCATAGTTTGCTGTGACTATTAAAGTCACCTAATAGTAAATAAGGACGAGGTAACTGGTTTATAAGATTTTCTAAATCGTGTTTAGAAAATTTACAGTGTGGAGGAAGATATAGAGAACAAATTGTTATGGATTTAGACAGAGTGACATTTACAGCAACAGCTTGTAAATTACTATTTATATCTATCTGTCTATGAGGAACATTTGATTTTACAAGGATAGATGAACCTCCTGAGGCTTTCTGATTTTCAGTTGCGATATGATTATATAAACTGTAATTTTTAAAATTAATATTATCTGTATTTTTTTAAAAAGGTTTCCTGGAGACAAAAGACAGTCGGAGAAAGTAGCGTTGTTAAAATTAAAATTTCGTTATAATTTGCTTTTAGTCCTCGACAGTTCCACTGAATAATTGATTTTTTATCCATGATAAATGTAGAGATGATTTGAAAATAAGGAACTTAATCCTTTTGTTTTCTCTGAGACTGCGAGAACATGGAGGAGTCAGTCTCTAACTCCATGTTCTCAAGGGAATCGAACCGATTGACCAACTTGATCGGATCGGCCGACGCCCCTTTACTATATGGATTTGGTTCTTTATCTTTATCTTTTTCTTTTCCATTTTTTCCTTTCTGGTCAGCTGTCCTGGACCTGGATCTCTGTTGTGATCCACTTGTTTTAGTCGGCTGTGTTTGTGAACTGTTTTGAGATTTTGTTGGTGGTCTAGACTGATGAGTAGATTTGGGTTTAGGTTAAGGTTTTAGAGTAGGAGTAATAACTTTTGAATTTGCTTTGATGACAGAATCTTTTTCATTAAACTGGGTAGAACTTTCTTTGGTTTCAGGTTTAGTGTTTAGGGATTGAACAACTTTTGCAAAGGTGATTTCAGGTTGATTTTCTTGAATCTTTTTGGCTTCCAAATAAGTGATTTTTTGTGTAACTTTAATTTTCATGATTTCTTTCTCTTTTTTCCAAATTTCACACTGATGGTTTTTGTGACAGTTCACACACTTGGCTTCATTTTTACAAGCATTTGTAGGGTGATCAAATTCACCCATACCACATTTTTCACATATTGATCCAGGTGCTTCCGGACAGCCGTTTTCATGATGTCCAAACCTCTGACAGTTGAAACACCGCAGAGGATTTGGAATGTAGACTTCAACCGGTATAATTCGGTAAAAAATTCTTAGTGATTTCGGTAAAGTTGTGGTGTTGAAAGTCAGTAAAAGTGTATTTGTTTCTATAAAATTTCCATCTTTTTTTATTTTAAAACGTTTGCAAGCTGTTACTCCTTGTGTGTTAAGATATTCTGTGATATTTTCTTCAGTTTCATGTTTTAGCATTCTGTCACGGATAATACCTTTGCAACTGTTGAGAGTTTTATGTTCCGTGACAGTGACAATAATATTAAAAAATTTTGTAAGTTTCAAAAGATTATCAGTTCGAGATTTTCTGTTTGTTTCGACCAAAAGAGTTCCATTTTTTATTTTTTTTTACATTTTTTGGAGTGCCTATAATTGATTCTATTTGCTTTTCTATAATGAAAGGTGACAGTGAAGTAATAGGTTTGTCCTCTTTACTCGAAATCACTAAAAATTTAGCGAAGTTCTCATTAGCTTTGAATGTAAATGTAGTCGGTTGCGTGTCGTCCTCCGAAGAGTCGAACGCCAGAAATCGTTTTCGAGAGGCCATGGTGATGAAATTTTTGATTCGATAGCTATGCGCCCCACCCTCCATGGAGCCCCACAAGGGGACGTTTAACAGAAATGGATCTCCTATTTCTAACGTCAAGGCTATATTGCTATTATACTCGGTGTCAAGATCAGAGTCTTCAGCTCGGCCTCATGCTTAGATGATTTCCCACCTATTCATCTAAATTTCCATAGAAAAATTTATGAACAGTTGAGTTCATCCCCCTATCCACAGCCTCCACTCACAGAGGTTTCCGCCAAAGCCCCAGTACAAGCCCACCAATTGACCCTTCAGCCGCCGCCCATTGAAACTCACTTAAAGTTAGAGGAACATGAGAAAAATAAGCCCGGTTTGGTACCATAAAGATACGTATGAAAGAGAGAAAGAAGCTAAGAACAAGTTGTGCGCTTCTAGAGCTTGGCACGACTGAGCCGACTGATCCATGCCGGATCTAACCCAGACCGCTCTTCTATCTGAAATAAGGGCCAAAATGATGTGTTGAAAAGCTGGAGATCCCTGGGCTTTCCTCAATCATCAGGTTCCCCTCTCCCAGCATACGAGACGCCACCCACGGCAAACAGGTGGTTCCTGTTTTAATAGGGGATTACACCCTATCCACTACAGAAGGAAAGTGATCTGTAGATTTTATTCCCTACAGACAAGGGAGGCCGAAAACGTCTGGGAAATTGAAAGGTTATTTTTAACATAAATTAGGAGATCCAGATTTAAAATAAACAGTTTATTAAAGAAAGATGGATTCATTTTGGATTCATTTTTTAGGAGAGTCAAACATACAAGCTGTGTTAGATGATATGTAGCTTTCAAATGATATGTAGCTTTCATACCTTGAAAAACGTTTAGTTTTTTATCTAACAATATTAAATGCATCTTAGTTTTTTTATGTGGAGAATGCTAGAGTTCGGAAAAATGACACAAACACAAGACAAACACATATGTTAAATACAGATGAGGTTATAATCTTCGTCCCATGTGCGACCCACGGGCACAGGATGATACACAAACAAATGAAGCATGTTAGTAACATGAGATAGGAAAGGTTTAAAAGGATAGATCTCGCGAAATTTGTTTTTTTCCAATTTAAGATGCATTTCAATAAATTTAATTTTATAGTCTGGAATTATACCGGTTGAACGGACGGTTGCTCTGTTATGTTAGGGGTTTTACCCAACTGCCACAGAAGCGGAAGGCAGCCACCTATTTCGAGGGCCCGGGTGGTCACGGGCGGCCTCTTTTAGACGGCTCGTACGTCACGCAGAGGGTACGTCTGGCCTATTCTAAGCCCGGGACCAGCACGGGACACACGATCTTTGAAGTGGCTTGAAGTCAGCCCGAAGTACTCGAAACAGAAAAAGATCGATCGTTTTTGGTTCTAAATGAGGATATCTTGCATACAAATCTGTTTGTCTTGGTACACTGATACAAAGTAAACCTGTTTGCCTGAATACAGATCTCGATAAACTCCAAATAAGGCTGGAGTCTTCAAAAAACAGCTGGAGGTGCCTGTGACATCGTAGAGGTGCCTGTGCTGTAAAGGAATTTAGTGAAAATCTGAAGAGTTATTGCAGCTGCAAATATTGATATAATTCTTCTCTAGATTACTGCCTGGAAAGAATAATTCATTCAGCGTCGCAATAAGCTATCATAATGTGTATGTCATGAATTTCCATGTTAAAGTTATAAAACATAATCTCAAAGAATTATTGGTGCTTTTGAGTTAGATTGTCATAGAATGCTCACTGAAGTAAGACTTTTTTTCTTGAATGGTGATGACTGTAATCGGGAGGTGTTGCCTGCTCGTCATTCGAACTCGTAGAAAATTCTCTTTGCTAAATATATCACACGCCATGCCATCTACACATATGATGTACCAAACGTTTAAAAAATGCCGATGCCTGTCATCGTAAATTATGACGCAATTTGAGCATTACCGGAACACCTAAAATAACTACGTTGTTGACCCTTTTGGTAACTCGTGATTGGAATTTCACTGTAAATCATCTGAAATTCAATCTCCAAATGGCCACTATGTGCATCAAATATGCTGACAAAAGAGCAATTTTCCGACATATTGTTGATTTTGCAAACGCTTCGACAAAATATTTTCATAGTGGTTATTTGGTGACTGAATTTAACACGATTTACAGTAAGATTCCGATCACTTCACTATATTAAAAGATGTAATGTCGAGATTATGTCATGTGTTGATAATGTAACACCTAGGCCTTACGGGTGTGTTTGAATTCTAGCGCTGGCAATATAAAACAGCAAGAGTGAATCACTTACAACACCTTCGAGTCCACTCACCACAAAGTTAACATAAACGGCGAGCCAGGCCGCGTAGCGCTGCGGCAGTCGGTAGAGCGTCTAACTCAAGAGCCAGAAGTCCGCACTTACTTTTCTTTCTCCTTCCGCTTCAAGAAGGGCAGTTGTCAGTTACTGACGAAAGTATGTTCACTTATTACCGGTTAACCCCTTAGGAGGTCTAAGCCTGCCCAGAAATAGTAGGGTAAGGTTAACTGATAGTCCCGCCATGATTTTAATTATTTACAGAGGACGTAAAGAAACAAAACAACAAAACTACAACAACACATACAGCGAGCGTCATACGATATAGGCCTATGCGAGCGATACGCATACGAGTTACCAAAACGGTCAACATCGTAGGTTAACTTAGGTGTTCCAGTAATGCTCAAATTGCGCCATTATTTACGGTGACAGGCATCGGCATTTTTTATACTTTTGGTACACCATATGTGTAGCTTGCGTGGCTTGTGATATATTTAGCAATTTTCTACGAGTTGAAGTGACGAACAGGCAGCACCTCCCGATTACAGTCACCACCATTCAAGAAAAAAAAGTCTGTAGTGAGCATTTTTTGACAATCTAACTCAAAAGTACCAATTAAGAATTCTTTGAGATAACTTTAACATGGAAATTCATGACATACACATTATGATAGCTTATTGCGACGCTGAATGAATGATTCTTTCCAGGCAGTGATCTAGAGAAGAATTATATCAATATTCAGTGCAGCTGCAATAACTCTTCAGATTTTCACTATATTTCTTTACATCACAGGCACCTCCACGACGTCACAGGCACCTCCAGGTGTTTTTTGAAGAATCCAGCCTTATTTGGAATTTATCGAGATCTGTATTCAGGCAAACAGGTTTAGTTTACATCAGTGTACCAAGATAAACAGATTTGTATGCAAGATATCCGCATTTAGAACTAAAAACGGTCGGTCTTTTTCTGTTTCGAGTACTTCGGGCCTACTTCGAAGCCACTTCAAAGATCGTATCTTTGGTAAATATGGAAAGATCTGGGGGATATGACGTGTGACAAAACTTTATGCCTATAAGGGTCGAATAGCACTCTGTGATTTTCAGTAAACTCTCTGGTTATTGTGTATTTTATCCAAAAAGACGAACACCTGTCTTTTTATGTCTAGTTTTTGACCATCACAGGTAGCTCCGGATATCTGTCATAACCATTTAATCGGTACATCCGCGAAGATACCTGTGATAGTTTACCAGGCGTGACCATGAAGTGTAGCCAGTTTTCTATCAGATAAATAATTTGTAAATCATTGAGAACTTCTCCCTTACACATGCTGCTGTAAGTCCTGTGTGCCAGACACGGTCAAATGCTTTCCCGATGTCACACAAGACAACTCTTACCTCTTTGCCCATATCAAAGGCTTGACAGAATGTATCATAGAGAAAAGTAAGTTGATTTGCATTGAAGTCTTCTGGTATGAAACCGGACTGTAAAGATGACAGAGCATTGTTGTCGCGAAGATGATTGTATAAGTGTTTGAATACAAGCCTTTCGAATACTTCCGAGTTCAGCAAAGAGATGAGTCTGTATAAATTACTTACTAATGAAGGGTCGTCTTTTTTATGAATTGGACAGATGTTAGCTTCTTTCCACTGACTAGGTACATGTATTTCACATTCTCTGAGAGACCTGTTAAAACAATACATAATGGAAGAGCTAGTTCTATTGACAGTTCTCTAAGTATACGGTCCCTAAATCCGTTGGAAATGGACTCTTCTGAGAGCGATTTTAGGACAGATTCAATTTCTGAAGGGGTGAGAATGTTCGATTTATACGAAAGACCGGTAGTGACATTTCAACTTCATTAATTCAAGATTTCAAGTATATCGGGGTAAAGCTGGCAGCTCAGCGTGACTGTCATGTAAAATGTGTGTTCCTTGAAATAATTATTAACCCTTGTCATGCTGAATAAATTAAGATGCCTCGCCCACTTCTAATTTTCAGCCAATCAGGTTACTTGATCCAGATTGTTGTTATAAATTTGCATACTTGATGGCAAACAGTGCAGATCCAGATCAGTTGGCTTCTTCAGAAGCCAAATGATCTGGATCTACACTGTTTGCAAAACAGGATATATCCGGGTTCGGCAGGACAAGGGTTAAGTAGATTAGCATTGTCTTGTTCGTCAGTATATATACAGCCATAATTTTAAATGTGGTCTGCTTTTATTCAAAATCAGTTGGTTAAAGTTTTTAACCCTTGTCCTGCTGAACCCGGATATATCCTGTCTTTGCAAACAGTGTAGATCCAGATCAGTTGGCTTCTGAAGAAGCCAACTGATCTGGATCTGCACTGTTTGTCATTCAGCATGTGAATTTATGATCAGTTGGCTTCTGAAGAAGCCAACTGATCTGGATCTGCACTGTTTGTCATTCAGCATGTGAATTTATATCAATGACCTGGATCAAGTAATTTGACTGGCTGAAAATTGGAAGTAGGCGTGGCATCTTAATTTATTCAGCATGACAAGGGTTAAGTGCTCAAATTACCTGCAAGGGAACAGACTACTTGTTGCACATCGTGATTGGATAAATGGAGACATTGTTTGTATCAATTTGTAAAGTGTCTGAATGATTTAAGTGCAACGTATATAAGATATTTGAGCTAGCCCTTGACAAAAGGGCACTTATTACTTAGGCGATCAACGAAGGCTCAGGCGAGACTGCGCATAAGCGCAGTCTCGCCTAAGCCTTTGTTGTTCGTGGATATGTAGTAGTTTCTTAGGGAGCTTCAGACTAAGAGTGATAAGTCCAGCAGAATTAAGAGACTGCGCATGTGTAATTAAAGAGTCATAAATCGGATAATTCAGTGCCTTCTTTCCATGTGTCAGCGAATTTTGCACCAGAAAAAAAATAACTAGAGTACACGACACCTCTAATATGTGTACTTTTCTATCTCTAAGCTCGCGTGGGGAAAACTGATATTTTTCTCAAAACTGCATACAGCCAAAGACTAAGGCCAGCCTGGGCATAATCGCAGTCTGACCCGGCTCTTTGCTGTTCACATATGTATAATATAGAAAAATGAGCCTATGTTCACTACAAATGAGCCATGACGTGAGGGAAAAATCTTCTGACATATGCGCCAAACCATTACGAAAACACGCCTATTCAAATATATAGAAAATTTTATCTCCAAAAACTGAAAATTTTCAGATAAAAAAACTTCTGCTCAAAACATAGATTGTGGTACTCATTAGAACCGCCTCGCCGAGGCGGTTCTAACGAATACCCACAATCTATGTTTTGAGCAGAAATAAGAAAAATAATGTATACCCCTGTAAACCCCAGTTTTACTATATAAAAGTGGGGTTTAAGGGGGCCTAAATTATATAGGTATGTTTTCGTGATGCGAAGACCCGACTCAACATGAGCAAGAACTCAATTCTGATCATAGTCTTCGTTGTCCATATATGCATCCTTGGCTTTCTAAAATGCACCCAGAGAAGAATCTGATCAGACTGCGCGAATGCACATGCTAATATGATTCTACTCTAGGCGCCAATGTTCGAAGGTACGTTTTCTGACATTGCAGCGCAAATAAGGTTCATGCAATGAGCCGAGTCGCCATGAAACGCAGTAAAACATGCAGTTTAAATTTTCTGGTCATTTTGGGAACACTAAGTTGATTTGAAAATTTTATAAATAAAACAAAAGTGGGCGGGGGGTGGGGGGGGGGGAGGGGCTTGGGGAACCCGCTCAGTCCAGGCTAGGAGGCGTGAAAAGTGTTGTACGGTACATTACAGCTCGTGAGTCTGATCAGTATTTAACTGCTACCTTTTGAAATCTATTTCTTTTTTATATTTTGTTTTAAAAGAAGAAAATATTGTCAGTTCATGTAAATCGTCTGCTTGGCAAGATTTATTTCATATGTAACTTTAGAAGACAAGCATAGAGCTGAAGGCTTAGGCTCGGGTAAGTAGCATACCTAATTTCAACTTCTTCCTAAGTTCTGACCTCACCAAGAAATGCGGATGTGAATGTCAATGTAATCTTAAACATTTGTTCGACTGGTTACGAACGTGGCATTCGCACGCACGCACGTAAGGACGGCGAAACGCTATATGCTCCACTGCTGCCTTCGGTAGGCAGAGGCACAAAAATCAAATTGTCGTCTGCTACGAAATTCGCTTGGCGCTGTAAGGGTAAAATACGATCTGCTTTTATCTAAAATCGGTAGGTTAAAGTTTTAGTGTTCAAGTTATCTCTGCCGGAACATACTACTTGTTGCACATCCATACTATGTCAGTGAAGATAATAATAATAATAATAATAATAATAATAATAATAATAATAATAATATTATTATTATTATTATTATTATTATTATTATTATTATTATTATTTTATTATTATTATTAATTGTAAATGGTCTGCAGGATTTAAGTGCAAAATATATGATGCACAACGTGGTCAAAACGCTATTTATGTCATAAGCGAAAAGCAAAGGTTAAGATCGACATGAGCATTAGTGCAGTCTGGTCTGGGCATTGACTATTCTGACAACGGCCTGATTAGTCTGCGCTAATGCGCTGGCTGATCTGGGCCTGTCATCACGAAAACATGCCTATATAATTTTGACCCCCTTAAACTCCACTTTTATATAGTAAAAGTGGGGTTTACAGGGGTATACATTAATTTTCTTATTTCTGCTCAAAACATAGATTTTGGGTACTCGTTAGAACCGCCTCGATGAGGCGGTTCTAACGAGTACCCACAATCTATGTTTTGAGAAGAAACATGAAAAATATCAGAATTTTTTATATGAAAATTTTCATTTTTTGGTGGTAAAATTTTCAGTATATTTGATTGGTAGAAAAACAAATCTAGAGTACCCAGTCTATACCTCAGATATATGCCGTCAAATTGTTATCTCTGAGCTCGTGTGGGGAAAACTGATACAGTGAACCCCCATTAACGACAGCATTTGTTCCCAAAGATGTTGCCATTAAAATGAATTTGTTGTAAAGCATCCTAAATGGACAGAATGATGTGCAAGAAAGACCTTGTTTTATTCTTATTCCGTCATAAAACATAAGTTTTGGATATTTGTTAGAATCGCCTCACTGAGGCGATTCTAACAAATATCCAAACATACGTTGCTTGAAGCTTAAATGCAATATTTTTGCATAATGTTGCTTTAACTGTCACCTCCTGAGCTAAGGTTTTGTGACATTCAAATTCTCATTATAACGAAAATGTCGTTGTATCGAGTGTCGGTATAAAGAGGGTTGACTGTATTTCTCTCAAAAAGTGCAAGCAGCCAAAGACCCAGGCCAGCCTGCACATGTACATTTACTACAAATAAGCCATAGTTTGAGGAAAACGAACTTTCTGGAATACATCACGAAAACATGCCTATATAATTTCGACCCCCTTAAACCCCACTTTTATATAGTAAAACTGGGGTTTACACGGGTATACATTATTTTTCTTATTAGTGCACAAAAACATAGAGTGTGGGTACTCGTTAGACCCGCCTCGCTGAGGCGGTTCTAACGAGTACCCACAATCTATGTTTTGAGCAGAAATATGAAAAATATCAGATTTTTTCATCTGAAAACTTTCATTTTTTGGCGATAAATTTGAATAGGCATGTTCTCGTAATGATGCGCGCAACGAAGACTTAAATAAGCCTGCACATCAACCGGCGTACCGTTGTCTTCGTTATCCACATAGTCGACTCTCGTTATCTCGAATTCCGAGGGGCTCTCTGAAATACTTATATCGGATTTGCAGAATTGAGGAAAAAATAACTCGAACAACCACATTTGATAAATATCTTGAGGTTAGAGATATATAGAAAATATTGTGGAAAAGAGGGAAGGACCAATTTCTCATCTTTTCCACAATAGTTTTTACCTGTTGTTAGTTTTTCGTATTTAGGCAGGGACCAGATTTTCACTTCGAGATAAGCGGTTATTCGAGATAAGCATGGTCGAGATAGCGAGAGTCAATTGTATGTATTTTTGGATATCCAAAGTGCTCCCACGGAGATCTCAGAGTAGACTGAGTGAATGCGCAGGCTAATATGAATATTTGTTTGCTTCACATGTCTTAATGTACATTTTATGAATATAAGGCTCAACATTACGAAAACATGCCTATTCAAATATATAGAAGATTTCATCTCCAAAACTTACATTTTCAGATAAAAACCCTGATATTTTTTAACCTGTGTGAAGTTTGTTCCTTGTTCCTTGTTCCTTGTTCCTTGTTCCTTGTTACTTGTTCCTTGTTACTTGTTCCTTGTTACTTGTTCCTTGTTACTTGTTCTTCCTTGTTACTTGTTCTTCCTTGTTACTTGTTCTTCCTTGTTCCTTGTTCCTTGTTCCTTGTTACTTGTTCCTTTTTACTTGTCCCTTGTTACTTGTTCCTTGTTACTTGTTCCTTGTTACTTGTTCCTTGTTACTTGTTCCTTGTTACTTGTTCCTTGTTACTTGTTCCTTGTTCCTTGTTCCTTGTTCCTTGTTACTTATTCCTTGTTCCTTTTTACTTATTCCGAGTTACTTATTCCTTGTTCCTTGTTACTTATTCCTTGTTCCTTATTCCTTGTTCTCTATTCCTTGTTCTTTTTTACATATTGTTCCTAGTTACTTGTTCCTTGTTACTTGTTCCTTGTTACTTGTTACTTGTTCCTTGTTACTTATTCCTTGTTCCTTGTTACTTATTCCTTGTTCCTTTTTACTTATTCCGAGTTACTTATTCCTTGTTCCTTGTTACTTATTCCTTGTTCCTTATTCCTTGTTCTCTATTCCTTGTTCTTTTTTACATATTCCTTGTCCCTTGTTGCTTATTTCTTGTTCTCCGTTACTTATTCTTTGCTACTTATTCCTTGTTCCTTGTGAAACTAAATCTGCTCCCGAATGGTAAGTCGGATTCAGCCAAAACTTGGTGGGAGACACTGGGACGACATAGAGATTAAGAATTGCTAAAATCGTTTTGCTACGATATCCTAGATGGCCGCAAAGGTGACCTTCTTGTAAATCTTCAATTGTTATCTGGTCTCGAACGGTAAGTCAGATTGAGCGGAAACTTGGTGGAAAGCATCGGGGTAACATTGCTAATATAGTTCCGTTCTGGTATCCATGGCGGCCATCTTGAAAATCATCAAATCATATCTGCTCCCCGACGTTAAATCGGATTAAGCTGAAAGTTGGTGGGAGGCATTTTGGCTACATGGAGATTCAGGATTGCTTAAATTGTTCCGTTCCGATATCAAAGATGGACGCCATGGCAGCTAGGTATGTTGAAATTCTTCAAACGACATCTGCCAAACCCTAGTGATCTGGAGTTGAAACTTGATGGGAGGCATTAGGGTGTTATGGAGATTCAGAATTGCTAATAGCTTTCTGTTCCAATATCCATGACGGCCATCTTGAAATTCTTCAAACCACATCTCCCAAACCCTAAGTAGGATAGAGCCGAACTTGATTGGAGGCATCAGGATGACATAGAGATTTAGAATTGCTAAAATCGTTCCGTTCCGATGTCCAAGAGACAACCATCGCGGCCATCTTGAAAACACCATCAGAATCTAAATATCTATCTGATCTGACAGCCAAGATGGCCACCATTGCACAATGCAACATATCATGATCAGTCTAATCCAAGAGTGCGACTTCTGGCCCACCTGGGTCTCTAGTTCCTTGTTACTTATTCCTTGTTACTTATTCCTACACACCCTTACCATGAGGGGAAGTGATGTAGCAAGGCTGTTTGATTTCTACCCACTGGTTTAGGAGGAGATAGTGTGACGGACGGACGGATGGATGTACAAACGAATGGACTACCATCAGTATTTTAGCATACTTATGTGGTACATAGCTACATAAGACCAAGAAGTAAGGAACAAGGAAAAAGTAACAAGGAACAAGGAATAAGTAACAATGAACAAGGAATTAGTAACAATGAACAAAAAAATAAGTGAAAAGGAATAAGTTACAAGGAACAAGAAAAAAACTAACAAGGAACAAGTAACCAGGAACCAGAAATAAGTAACAAGGAACAAGGAATAAGTAACAAGGAACAAGATATAAGTATCAAGGAACAAGGAATAAGTAACAAGGAACAAGGAATAAGTAACAAGGAACAAGGAATAAGTAACAAGGAATAGTAACAAGGAACAAGTAACAAGGAATAAGTAACACGGAATAAGTAACAAGGAACAAGGAATAAGTAACAAGGAACAAGGAATAAGTAACAAGGAATAAGTAATAAGGAATAATAACAACGAACAATGCATAAGGAATAAGTAACATGGAACAAGTAACTAGGAACAAGGATTAAGTAACAAGGAACAAGGAATAAGTAACAAGGAATAAGAAAAAGAAAATAAGTAACAAGGAACAAGTAACAAGGAACTAACTTCACACACATATTTTTTCATATGTCTGCTCAAAACATAGATTGTGGGTACTCGTTAGAACCGCCTCGGCGAGGCGGTTCTAACGAGTACCCACAACTTATTTTATTTAGCAAAATAAGAAAAATAATGTATATCCCTGTAAACCCCAGTTTTACTATATAAAAGTGGGGTTGAAGGGGGTCAAATTTATATAGGTATGTTTTCGTGATGAATTGTGTTCGTGCAATGTGCCGCGCATGCCTTAAAACATGCAGTTTAAAATTTCTGGGCCCAGTTGTTCAAAACTGTCGTTAGTTAACGTATCGTTAAAACTGTGATCGTTAAATATGGCATATATGCTAATAATTTTGCTGAAAAAAATGTGGGTAGCTTTTGCATTTGCAAAAGCTACTCACAGTTTTACAGAAAAAAATACCTGTGAATTAGATATTGTACTTACTAGAACAGTTAACATTTTGACACCTAACGATCTCGTTAGGCCAACGATGTTTTGAACAACTGGGCCCTGGTCATTTTTGGATCACTAAGCTCATTTGAATTTGTTTAAAAAATGAAAAATGTGCTAGGCAGCGTTGGTAGTATGGCCGTTTCATTACTGTTTGTGAGTCTGCTCAGCGTTCGGGTGGGTTTAACTGATACCCAGCTAGCATTCTACGTAAATCTACATCGGGCCGTCATCGGGCCGTCAGCTACCCTGACGGTCCGATGACGGCCCGATATAGATTTATGTAGAATGCTGACTTGGTATGAACCATTAAATGAAATGTGATATCCTTGATTAAACACATGATCGGTATACACTGTGGTCCATCTCATTATGGATTTGTGAGATACGGTCATAATGATTATTGTGACAAAGTGCCTACACTATATTATAATATCTTTTCTTACTTCTTACTCTAGTGCACTGTTCATTCAAGTTTGAGCTCTTACTTCACGCGTTTCTTTTCCGCGAGACACTTTTATTTCATTCATTCTATTTTAATAAGCCCTTGTGCTTTTCATATTATACTGGTCTGTAAGACCTAAGATTTTTTTAATGAGTCAGCCTCTTGCTGTTCACGAACCTAAAACTTCAGAAAATTGTTTTCCCATGGTTTGGTTTGTCGGCCTCTGCTCGACCGCTTGTTCTCTGATTAGGTACTAGACATAGTACTAAGCATCAAAATTTTCTCGGAAGGACACAACTATAATAAATGAAAACAGAGACTAAGTACATATCCTACAATAATACAAGATGAAGTCTGCTGTTATGATTCTACCCATTATTTTCCAATGATGCACGTCACCGTTTAGAATGAGTGACGTCACTGACGTCGCGGCTGAATCCCCGACGCCTTGATAGACCAAACATTGACGTTGTCACTCATCCATGACTTATTTCTCTTTTAATGACGTCGACTTGGTTGACGGTGAGCGTCGCTAACCGTCGACAACGTCGCCCACTTAACGCCATATGCAAACTCCATTTCCATACATACGGCTTTATACTGATTATAATGTCTGAATGATAATTTTAGATACGACATTCCAAATATCGCAATCCTAAATGTCAGTGACATTACCGTTGTCAAACACTCCCGAATTATGATCAGATCAACTTTTAGTAGGAGACGAAATCGGTATAACAGACGATAAACAGTATAAAATTTGTCTTACAACGCTAACAGAAATGACATTTTCTTAATGTAATTGATTTAAATTAATGTTTAGCATAAAAAAAAACAAACTTGCGTATGTATTTGGGTGTGTGCATGCCTGTGTGTTTGCGCGTTTGGTTACGTGTTGCGTATGCGTATGTAAAACCTACTCCTGCTCACGCGATTCATATGGTACCGCACATAACAAATTGGCTATTCCGACCCTGCACTGTTTTTATTCGTGTAAACTAAACTACACCGTGTGCCTGCTGCCACAAAAGGACTTATCAGTCTGCACATGTCATCGCAGCCTACTCAATGTTCACGACAGCAACTAGAATTCACGCAACCTGAGAAACCCCGACCAGAATGCACAACCCAGCGCATGCTGCTCGGTATTCCTAAATAACTCAGGTAACATACGCAAAATCGGATTAGCGTGCTCTGTAATATATAGTTTCGGGTTTCCTTTTCAGACTTGGATACATTTCTGCTTCTCGGAATTCGAACAGAAAAACCTACAAACAATTAAATTATATCAATACAAAAATACTATTCACCGAACTGTCCACTGACGGCGCTGTATCGTTGCCTTGTTGTCCTTCATTTGGACAGTGCCGGTGGGTGTATATATAGTAAGGCTATAACCTTGAAACGCATCACTTCCACGCTTTATGCGCTTTTCACGCGTTATGCGTTCAGCAACCAGTTTAGCCTTACTAAAGTTGCGTGACTTTTATATCACGCTACTATTAATAAAGCAAGTGGTACTACAGGAGCAAGAGTACAACCTATTTAAAAAGTAGAATGTGGTCAGCTTGCACCGCCGTCTGCTCTGTCGTAACAGGGTTAACTACCATGCCTGCAGTATGTCGTATTACATTTATGTTAGACCCAAACGTAATATATCGAAGAAAGATTTTACGAAATTGAGTACTAAAATCAGTACAAGCATATATTTTTCTGAATTTATATTATAAGTCACCATAAAATTCAGGTTCCGATAGGCCTTGTTTCAGAAGAGATTTAATTCCAGCACTGACTTTTAAACTAAATCGAAATGACGTCTATAAAATTTTGAAAAGGCTTTGCGGAGTTTATGGTACCGATAACCCTGATACAGAAGTTTAGCACTTAATAATTTATTTCGAGTGCTGTAGCCAGTAACATGACTAGACACTATGGCGAAGCGAATTAGTTGCCATATATAAAATCCGTAGGACATCCCCTTCAAAGTAAGGTAAATTTACAATCTCAAAATCAAAATCATCGCATTTATCATAAATTTTGCCTGAAATAAACCTGTCTAAAATAGACAAATGCAAATCCAAAAACGGGGCTTCAGTTTTAGAAGAATTTGATTTATTTAATTGAAGCTCTGAAGGATAAATTTGAGAGGTCACACCATCGAAGTAGTTATTATCAATATTTAATAAATCGTTCAAATATCTAGACGTCGAGCCAAAAGCTTCGATAACTACAGATATCTATTTTTATCATGAAGTCTCTCTTATAACAGAAATAGAACAAATCTGCCACAAGCGGTGCGCCATTCGAACCCATCGGAATACTAACAATTTGTCTAAAAAGCTTAGTACCAAATCTTATCTAAATATTGTCAAATAAAAAGGTGAGAGCATCACACACTTTCTGACATGACCATAAAGTATAATTTCTACACTTTTCGAAAGTGAAAAAAGCATTTATTCCGTTACAGGCAAGATTGAGGGAACCTTCCAAATGAAATGTATATTCAATAAAATCATTAAGTTTTTCTTTTATAAGATTATGAGGTAGTGTAGTAAAAACCGTGCAAAAATACGTAGACAGACTTGATGCACGAAAACTTCTGCAGTTTAGTTCATTCAAAACTTCATTCGATTTTTAATGGATCAAAACAAATTCTACCTGATCTTCTATAGGCCTTGTGGCAATATTTAATCACATCATTTCTGATGGCAGTAAGACAAGAAGTCAAAAATTTAGAAAGCTCAATTTGAACAAAGGCTTGAATTTGCAATAAACTGTGCTTTGTATATTCTTTTGTGAAGTTTAGGTAACCAATTTAAGGTAGGAAGCTAATCTTGGCCTTCTTTAAAGCTTACAGCAAACTCGGTGGTTGAATGGTAGATATGATCATTAACCACAGATCAATGGTTGTAGTTCATTGGCCTTTGTACCATCAAGTTCTTGCTTCAGAGTATTAACACGATGGAGCCGTCAAACAACGATGCCTTGTCTGCCGGAGCCAAAACATACTTCCTATGATATTCTTGAATACCTAGTTTAAGGGGACGTAAAGACGTCTTTGGGTCATTCAGGACAGAAGCAATTTCTTCCCACCATTTATTGAAATCACTATTAGAAGGAAATATATATTTCAGTCTTTTAGAGATATAATTTTAATACGGCGGGCCCCTGGAGCCTAGTGGATAAGAGAGCTGACTCTTAATTCATAAGGTTTCTCACCTCTGTGGTTCGAGCCTCACTCGGGTCATATGCGGGACAGCCAAGTTATGCTTACAGAAGGTCAGATGGTCATTCGCCCGGATTCTCCGGTTTTCGCCCACCTTTGATGAACGATCGGCTCGATATAAGTGAAATATTCTTGAAAAGGCCATAAAACCCAAATCAAAATTTTAATGCGAAATAGTCTTGGGATCATTGCACGCTAGTCTTGGCTCAATCGGCTAAATTCCAATTATGCAAAAGGTGAATTCGACAGGTCTAAATGAGATCTCGTCCCATTAGTTCACCATAATGCATGTCAGCCTTTATGAAATCTATGAATGCTATAAATTGCGTTTAGCAATACCAATGCATCCCCTACTTTAAAAATGAAATTATCAAGATCAATGTATATTCCATAACCTTTGATATAGGGCTGCTTTAGAATATCTACATAAGTGCAGTGTGCCGAAAACATGCACGCACACATTTGTATGTAGAACAACTTCTGTATATGTAGGTTTAAAAAAATATGATTATATTCTATTATATTCAGTGCTATATCTAGTTCCTGGACAATTAGACAGCTAGACAACTCGCATAATGACAGTGGTGCAACGTGGATCAACAACTGATTAAGTGCATTGGTCGATCAACAACTGATTCACTTCCGCGGCCCATCCAAACCCTATGTTTTCTACGCTCATAGGCGTTGACAAAAACTGAGTGGTATTTTATTTATGTTTTTTTTTATGTGCTTCTTGTCTTTTTTATGTGCTTCTTTCATCCAAAGGATCCGTTTTTACAGAATTGATTTAACGTCTTTGTCACATTCCTTTTTTGGAATGAAACGTATAATGAATGTTAAATCATATATACATGACACGTATATAGCCTACAAATCGCCAGCAATAAACTTGCACAACATTGCACAATCTCGGTTGTAATCCTATGGATCTCCTGTTGTTGTTCGCCTGCAGTTTTTATCTTCAGTTTCAGTTATATGTAGTATCGTCTGAATGCAAGTTATTATGGTTTTAAACTATTGATTCTGATGGTAATTGGAGGTAGCAGAATAACAAGTAATTTGAAAAAAGGCCAGTTACCTGCTACCTTTTTTCTGTTGTGACTGGGTATTATGCTAGCATATATAGAAAACATTTTTAATTGATAACTGATTAGTTTCTACATTTTAGTAATGTATTAAAATTACTTTTTGGCAATATCTGTATGAACTGCGAAAAAAAGAAATGTGTCTTTGACCATGAGGATTTTGTGTGACTAGAAATACTCGAGGGGTAATTACAAATTTTACAAAGGAAGTTTACTATTTTGACGTTTATGATCAGCTTCAGGATACAACCTCGTTTGCATCAGCTTTTTTTTTTTATCATGAAAAGCATAGTATACGTATCTTAACACTCCATTCAAAGCAACCCATATCTTATTATAAGATAGATTATCCATCCTCGTTTAAGCTATTTTTATGTCAAAAGTTAACATAAGTTTGAAGAAACTCCCTGGAAAGGCTTGTTTTTAAATATATTTCTTTCCTAAAATTTGATGTATATGTGTTCAGGAACCCTTTAAGAAATACAGTCAAAACTTTGTAGAGATTTGATGAAAAATAACTATTTCATTGGTCTCAAATACTTGTAAAAACAAAAACATTAAACAACATAAAGGCAGCTGTAAATGGAAACAATGTTTTGGTTAAATAAATGCACTTTAGATATGAAGAGTGCATGTTTCGACTTGATAGGTGTTTTTTTTATAAGCGGGCTAACCTTGAACTGAAGTAGAAATGATAACTGTCTGCAGACTATGGCCCAGTAAACTATTAACATGTTTGCACTAAAAAGTTAAATACATTAAAATAGCTATGCTTAGTTACGTAGAAATGTTAGTTTTACTTCAAATTATTAGAAGAAAAAACTTACATTCTTAATCTGAGCATTTTAATTAATCTGTACCACACTCTGGGCTAATTCTGCAGACGACGAATAGATTCTTATATTTCCTAAAAATTATGTTTAGCATTTCATACAATTTGTTTCCTGAGGAGACAATTGCATGAAGTGTTAAAACCAATGTTTTGCAAGAAAAATATTCAAAAGTGTCGTGTGTAATTGTCGCAGTTAACTTCTCATTCGTCAAAGACTTTTTTGTAAGAGATACTTAGAAGCCTCCGATAGCATCTCATTTCAAAACCTTGGATTCTTTTTACAAGTACAACTCTCACAGGCATAAAGTAAGAGTGATAAGACGTGCCTCCGCAACAGCTTAACTAGATTGATTTCCTCCGCCCCAGCTGATGAAGCTGACTTTACATAACTGGAACAGGCAAATCCAGATATGCAGGTTTTTGTTTGGAGTTACCAACTCCAAGATGGATTGCCGACCAGGGCTTGAGAGCTCCATCTACCCTAGATATTGCTACACAGATTCGGTTAACAGCTATATAGAAGCAGTAACTTAAATGTCTTATGTAGCCAAACGGCGATGCAGCAGCATGTTGTGGAGCATAGAGAGCATGACAAGGCACAACAGAAGTCATGGTCATCCACTGCATCCGGGCTTACCTCCAGATGTCCTGACACTGTCTTGCCTCTGGCTCCAGCTAGGTCAGGACGAAAGAGTGAGGTTGTCTCTGCGCGCCTCTCCCTCACTATAATCCAATTCACAACGCATGTCATCTTAATCAACAACACACATTCTCAGCAAGCACACATAAGCAAGTCATACAAAAGCCCTGTGGCGATGGGCGAGCGGCGAAGCAGCAGGTGAGGAAGCACTGGAAGCTGTAGTTGCGTACCTGCACACAGGCGCTGTGGTTCTATATGGTCGTTTTCCTCAAGAGCGAAGCAGTATGGGGAATTCGGCAGCCGAACTGAGAGACTGAGCAGACATTTTTAGGATCGCACTGCTCACCTCCGTAGCATGGGGAAGGGGCTAGAAAAGGTGCCCTAAACAATTGCCTACTTCAAAACTCCTGGCTGGTTAACCGCAATCAGCAGGAATCCCACTTAGCGGCCGAACAAGAAAAAAGAAGATGAAGGTGATATCTTTAACCATCGGCGCTTGGAATGTGCACACCGTAATGGATAGTTCTGGTTCTAACAGACCTGAGCGAAGAACATCTCTAGTTGGTAGATAACTTGACCAATACAAAGTGGAAATGGCAGCTCTGAGTGAGACTCGCCTTGCAGAGAAAGGGCTTTTAAAAGAAGTTGGTGCTGGCTACACCTTCTGGTGTGGACGCAAGAAAAAAGAGCGGCGTGAAGCAGGAGTAGGAATCGCCATCGTCACACCTTGTCAGCAAACTCTCAGAACTTCCAAAAGGCATAAATGACCGCCTGATGACGCTGAGACTTCCCTTATCCGGCATAAGGCATGCAACAATTGTAACTGCCGATGCACCCACAATGACCAACCCAAACGAGGTTAAAGACAAGTTCTATAATGATTTGGATTCTGTGATTTCTGCAGCACCCCGGACAGACAAACTCATCTTCCTCGGGGACTTCAATGCCAGAGTGGGCATAGACCACCAGACCTGGGAAGGAGTGATTGGATCTGAAGGTGTAGGGAAGTGCAACAGCAATGGACTCCTCCTTTTAAGAAAGTGTGCAGAGCATGAATTACTGATCACCAACAAAGTCTTCCGTCTACCAACTCGCAGAAAGACATCATGGATGCACCCTCACTCAAAACACTGGCATTTCATTGATAACATCATAGTGCGAAGGAAGGACACACAGGATGTCAGAGTGACAAAGACTGTGCGGTGCAGACTGTTGGACAGATCACAGGCTTGTTTTCAGCAAACTCAACCTGCGCATTCAGCCTGTACGACGACCACAAGGAAAGAAGATGCCAAAGAAATTGGATGTCTCCAAGCTGAAACAAGACAGCAAGAATGATCTCTGCAGCCGTTTAGATGCACTGGAACACAGTTTAAAAGATGTAGATGAGAGCTGGGCAGTATTCAGAGACACCGTTCACTTTTTAGCAATGGAATCCCTAGGACCAGGATCTCGCAAACACCAAGATTGGTTTGAAGAGAATGACAAAGAAATCCACTGACTGCTTGAAGAGAAACACCAAAAACACAAGGCTTACCTTAGAAATTCCAGCTCAGTATCTAGTAAGACTGCCTATTCAAACATATGCAAGACAGTACAGACTAGGCTCAGAGACTTGCAAGACTCCTGGCTGAGTAAAAAGGCTGATGAAATCCAGTCATTTGCAGCCAGAAAGGGTATGAAGAAGTTCTTTGATGCTTAAGACAATATATGGTCCCCTGAGCTCAGGAACCACCCACTCCTTAGTGAAGATGGAACTAGTCTTATGACTGACAAAGAAGCTATCTTGAAAAGATAGACTGAACACTTTGATGGTGTCCTTAATCGGCCACCATCTATCAATGATGAAGCTATCAACAGAGTACCACAGGTGAAATGTAATCCGCTGCTTGATGAGCTCCCAGCCGTCTCTGAAACAGTGAAAGCAAAAACTCCTGTCATCTGACAAGGCTCCAGAATCAGATGCAATACCTGCAGAGATCTACAAAGAACTACAAAGCAGGAGGTCCTCCAGCTGCAGAGAAACTGACAGTTATTTCACATTATGTGGAGAAAAGAAGCCATTCCACAAGAATTCAAGGATGCAACAGTTATCCACCTATTCAAAAGGAAAGGGAATCCTCAAGTCTGTGACAATCATCGAGGCATCTCTTTATTGTCAGTTGCTGGGAAGATCCTTGCCAGGGTCCTACTGAATCGATTGAATGAACACCTTGAACAGTCAGGGCTTCTACCAGAAAGTCAGTGTGGATTCAGGAAAGACAGAGGAACAGTAGACATGATTTTTACAGCACGACAGCTTCAAGAAAAATGCCAGGAACAGAATGTGGACCTCTACATGACCTTTGACGACCTTACCAAAGCATTTGACACAGTCAATCGTGAGGGACTTTGGAAAATTATGACAAAGTTTGGCTGTCCTGACAAATTCATAGCAATGGTGCGGCAGTTCCATGATAGAATGCTTGCAAGGGTCCAAAATGATGGCGAGTTTTCTGATCCATTCCCTGTGACAAATGGAGTTAAGCAAGGCTGTGAGTAGTATAGGGCGCTATGGTGTCCCCATAGTGCCGCTCCCATGGTGGTCAGAAGAAGCGATACAAGGACACCTTCAAAGCCGCCCTTAAAGACTTCAACATACCAACAGATTCGTGGGAACAGATTGCACAGGATCGAACAAAGTGGCGAGGCATCATAAGAAGGGGAGCTGGTGAATACGAAGCAAAAGGAATCAGCGAAGCCGAGCAGAAACGAGCACAGCGGAAAGCCAGAGATAAGGCATCACCAAATCAGCTTCCTTCCGCAGACCTCACGTTCTATCTGCAACAGGCAGTTTAGAGCTACGATTGGTCTCATCAGCCATCTTAGAACACACAAATAATAACACATCACACAGCTGATTAGGATCGTTCATTGTCAGTAATGACAGACGAACGAAACTCTAGAAGCAAGCGAGAAGTTCTTGTCCGTCTATGTGCTTTTAGCTCTGGGGACTATTTTGTACTTGGGAACAATCGGGTTCTTGCTAGTATAAAACCAGAATGAAACCGGTTCTTCACCAAGATGTAGTCGTCTGGTTCTTGAGTGTCATGTCCATTATCTGAATTGCTTTCTTGACACCTTGAATGTTTGCCAGCATAGGTTAATTGTCTGTTGTGAATTCAAGGAAAAGTGGTATTTGGCAATATAAATATGAATACAAAATTTTATCAAACTATCCCATATGGTTGATGACCTATGGCGATTTTCTCATTTTTATGCCTCGGCATTGCCTTGGTCAACAAAAAAGGATCTTTAGCAAGCCCACTTGGTACAGCTTGTCGGTATCAATCTCTGTGGGAAAAAGTCGATCATAATGCACATGTCGAAAGTCGACCTCGGTCGGTCTGTCGACTTTTTTGCGTATTTATGTTAAATTTATGTACCCAGTACCTTTCCGACACTCGGCTATTCAGTAAATTGGTAATGCAAGAAATGTTTTTTTTTTTATTATATCTTATTCAATTTTATTTTATTTTATTTTTTTATTTTTTTTTTTTTTTTTTTTGCATAAAATATTTTTTGACATTCTATACAAATTACATTATATGGATACAATGTGCATGCAATATCATTTTTTTTTAAACAAATCAGAAATAAATAAATAAATAAATATATATATATATATATATATATATATATATATATATATATATATATATATATATATATATATATATATATATATATATATATATATATTTCAGAATGTCGTCCGCTAACATTTTTACACAGCCTGTCACAATTTAAGCGTTAAGTATGCACTCATTAATTTTGATGATATGGTGTTATCGTTTATTGAATATTTACAAGGCACTTCTGCTTGAAGTACCCGAGTCCCAAGTCAAAGTGAATTGCCTCAATAAAATCAAAGCACTAGGGGTCCTGATTCGAAACAGAGACTAAATTGCTAACGTCGTTTTATTTTGGAAAACTGATTTAAACATTTCCTGCAAATTGTCTCCATTGGAGACAAAAGAACTTGTTTTCTTAGAAAAAAGATGAGAAAATTAACAGCAATTTGTCGTCTGCTGTAATAGCAAAGAAAGTATCCATATAGCAAGCGATTGAGCACACACACACACACACACACACACACACACACACACACACACACACACACACACACACACATATATATATATATATATATATATATATATATATAACTTAAGATTCTGGACTCATGTTTACATAACTCGGCCACGTCAATAGAAAACGTGCTTTCGAATATGCGCAAAATCCGCAGATTCAGATCACCATGCGCATGCGCAACGCATCATTTGCTTTCCATTAATAAATTCTGAATTATTCAGCGATTCTGTTAGCGGACAGTGAACGCCTTGATCAGATTTCGCGGATTCGCAGTCATTCGCGCTGTCTGATCTGGGCCTTCACTGTCCGCATATGCCCGAAGATACGTTTGCGCATGGCGCACCGGCATAAAGTACGTCCTATTTTCGATAAAATATATGTCGGTCTGCACGCTGGATAATTTGTAGTCTGCTGAATTTGCCCAGGGAGTGGGTAATAATTCAAAATGTTTACACAATACAAGTACAATTATGTTGCGGGTTCTTTATATATTTATTATCTATTCCCCGTCGCAATGTCATACAATGCCATCCAAATACAGTCCCTTTTCAAAAGCTGGATGGACAATTCTTTACTGTTGTCAAAATTACAAGTATAAAGAATCCTTCTTAACCCTAGTCCTACTGAACCCGGATATACCCTGCCTTGTTCAGAAGCCAACTGATCTTGATCTGCACTGTTTGCCATTAGGTATGCGAATTTATATCAACAATCTAGATGAAGTAATCTGACTGGCTGAAAATTAGAAGTGGGCGGGGCATCTTAATTTTTTCGGCAAGGGTTAAAAAAAAGTCTTTATTTTCTGGTAAAAGCAGCTTTTTTACATATAACTATATTACTACGAGTACATAATTTGAGCCGAAACATCAGAAAGGTACTGTCGGACATGTGCAGCTAGCGAGGATTCAGACCAGCCTGCCCATTTGGCGCAGTCTGATCAGAATCTTCACTTGGCGCATTTTGGATAGCTACAGATGCAGTTTCTTCAGTCAGACTGCGCGCATGCGCATGTGGATTTGAGTCTTTGTTAGGCGCACATGTCAGAATGTACATTTTCCATCACGAAAACATGGCTATATAATTTTGACCCCCTTATACCCCACCTCTATATAGTATCTATATAGTAACACTGGGGTTTACAGTGGTATACATTATTTTTCTTATTTCTGCTCAAAAACATATATTGTGGTACTCGTTAGAATCTCCTCGCCGAGGCGGTTCTAACGAGTACCCACAATATATGTTTTGAGCAGAAATATGAAAAATATCAACGTTTTTATTCTGAAAATTTTCAGTTTTTTGGAGGTGAAATTTTCTATATATTTGAATAGGCGTGTTTTCGTAATGTTACGTTGTGGCTCATTTTTCTTGGTTCATCCTTACAGCCACGTCAAGAAAGATGAATTAGCGGGAGTAGCTATTCATGTTAAATGATGAAGAATTAAAAATACATTTTAGTATAGTTTCACTTTTGAATAAGAATTACAAAAAGAGGGAAAAACGTTCTTTATTTAGTTTCATTTCATTTTGTTTTTCTTTTCTTTCTTTTTTCTTTCTTTCTTACTTTATTTACTTTTGATTGATTGATTTATTTTATTTTATTTGTTTTTTTTTCTTTATTTTTTATTGATATATTTATTGTCGCGCGCCTTTCATAGATGTCAATTTATATGTAAACAATGGAGCATAGTAAGGTCATATATTTCAATTTCTTTATTATGAAAGTCCTCATATTAAACAATTTTAGTCTGGCGACCCTTAAAAAGGGTAAATGACAAATGGTGCACGCATCTGATTAGTGTTTTCACTTTTTGCAACTTCTAATAGTCATTTTCTCTAATATCCAAACCGCATATCCTGACATACTGGTCAACTCGTACTCATTTTTCGGTCAGTTCGTACTCATAATTTTTTTCTTCGGTCAATTCGTACTCATTTGGTCTATAATTGAATTCGGCTCTGCCATTATATAGTGTAGGGGAGTTTATTCTGTCTGAAATGGGTTAATAATTATCTAGCCTGGCTTCGCGCTATGGGTTTCGTTCTTTTTTTTTTTTTTTTTTTTTTTTTTTTTCTAATCTAACAAAGGTATTACTCATCCTTGACTACTTTTCTACACATATCAGCCCCGTTACCTGTCAGAAAGTCATGACTGATCAGCCAAATGAGAGAAAGATATCCCAAAAGACAGGATTTTTGGAAATATAAACCACTTTTATTCTGATTCTAAATCAGACGGGAGTCAGTCTAGGTTAATATCATAAATTGCCCAATTAAAAAAAAAAATAATAATACCGTTATATATACTTTTGTGACGTGTCTGTACCATGCAGGGCCCATTTGTTCAAAGCTAACGATGTCGTTAGTTAACGATTTGTTAAAATTTACATCGAGTGTAACGCAAATATGCTGAAATTTTTTGCAATGCAAAAGCTACTCACATTTTTCAGCAAAAAATATCGGAATATTGTATATTGAATCCGGTAAAACAGTTAACGAAATGACCCTTAACGAGCTCGTTAAGCTAACGACGCTTTGAACAATTGGGCCCAGATATTGCAGACAATGCAAATTTATTGTACAAAAAGCGGGTGACCTTGGGTCTGGAAAACCCTTGAGTACTCTACACGTCTATTATGTGTCATCTTTTATCTCTGAATGTTTGGGAAGCCCATTGTGGGGAAAACCAAGATTTTCTTAAATCCAACAACAGATACCCAGGCCAGTCTGCGCATGCGCGCAATCTAACAGCGTATTTCTGTGATCTTTTATACATAATACAGGAACGTTGAAAAATGTCCACGTCGACATCCGACTGTTCAGGTGCTCTGGATCGGCGTTTGTCGTATTTACTGAAATGTTGTTTTTCACGGGACAGACTCGAATTTTTTTTACAGGTGAGACCTCTATTTTGACAGGTTCCGTTTTCTGTAGGGTTTGATATGAAGCTAGAGAATACCTTTTTCTGTGAACTCGGCGTAGGTAGCCATTATAAATAGTCAAGACCTGCCAATGAAACACCTGATTTGGAGCAGAACCCCGTCGGTAAGGAATGAGAGAAAGGTAAGCGATGAAACTTTACTTAGTAGACCCTTTTATGTGAAAATGTGTATTTCAAAGCTATCGCTTGAGACAAGACCCAGCGGAGATGGCATTAAAACGACGTAGCAGTTAAGTCGATGCAACGTCACTACTTTGCATCGACGTAATGCGACGTTGTATAAAGGTCATGTGTCCGCTGGGGACACTTTTTTTCAAGCATAATATATTGATATTTGTTTTATTTCTCCACGAAAATATATACCAAACAGACGATTCGCATGAAATATCAAGCCTTATTTTCTCTGAATAATAATAATAATAATAATAATAATAATAATAAACATATTACAAAGTGTAACCTGCTGTGATTTTTATCAGCGCTATAAGAGTTAAAATCCATGATTTTGCTTATTTCAAATTCAACGCCATTATTTTGTCTTTTTTTTTCTAGCATTATATGTAAACGTTCTGGCATCGTTATTATTATTATTATTATTATTATTATTATTATTATTATTATTATTTATTTGTTTGTCGCTTTTGTCTATGGTTAAGTTTGTTTGTTTGTTTGTTGTTATTATTCTTGTTCTTGCTTTACAGTTAGGAACTCTTCGTTTGTAGACAAGCCACTAGGTGTTAAAATAAATAGTATGGAAACAGATATATTCCTCATATGCCTCTTTACCAAAATTGCTTAAATGATTCCACTTGGCTGAACAGAGTTAAAAATAGAAGAAAAAAAAACTTTAAATGACATCTCTTAGGCCAGTTGCCCAATTTCAAAATAATTTCGCAGGAATTTTCTCTTATGCCTTTTTACCAAAATTGCTAAAATGGTTCCACTCGGCTAAACAAAATTGCCGCCAAACAAAAATGGACAATAGACCTTTTTCCCTACTGGTGCTCCACATGGTCTTCTTTCCCTGCTTACGCTGCTGGCGCTTCCCACGGTCTTCTTTCCCTGCTGGTGCTTCACAAATTTTCTTCTGATGTTTTGTCAAGATAACAAAAAAAAAAAAAAAAAAAAAAATGACATCTTTAATCGACTCGCAAGCCATGACACCGTTACTTCTACAAGCTGTCTTAAGGTCAGACGAGCGATCCAGGGCCATATGGCCCTCTTGTTTTACAGGAAGTAGTCTGCAGCCTTTCATGCTAATTGTCTCTAAAAGGGGAGGTTTTGCATAAAAGGTCAAATCCTATTTCCTGGTGGAGGTGGTAGGGGACGGGGGATAAGAAATATATTTCAGTATCTTCCGTTGAATGTTTTACCCAGCATGCTAAAGGTTAACAGTTCCCGGTCCGGGTTATTTTCTTTCCAACGCTTAGCACCTGGATACCTGCTTCAGTTGGCGCTTGTCAGTAGGCACATGAATCCAGGTCAATCACTGTGCACCACCTAATACAACAGTATATGCTTAGTATTATTGATCGTCTGCACCTGAACATGAATTAGATTAACCCTAGTCGTGCTGAATAAATTAAGATGCCACGGCCACTTACAGCTGACAGCCAATCAGATTGCTCAATCCAGATTATTGATATAAGTTCACATACTTAATGGCAAACAGTGCAGACCAACTGATCTGGATCTACACTGTTTGCAAAGACAGGGTATATTCCGGATTCAGCAGGACCAGGGTTAAGATTGTTTGAGGAACATAGAATGTGAATTCTCCGCTACAGGACGAGGTGATCTCCATAAGCTGTAGGAAACTGACTCCCATCTAACTAATTTTAAAACTGAGAATAAAAACGATTCATATTTTACAAAAAAAAAATAAAAAAAAAAAATCCTGTCTTTTGGCTGGTCTTTCTCTGATTTGGTTAATCAGTGATGGGGCTCTGACAGGTAAGGGAGGTGATATGTATAGAAAAATAATCAAGGAGGAGTATTTTACCTTTTTTTTTAGATCAGAAAACTAAAACTCAAAGCTTTGGACAAAGCCAAAACTGCACCCAGCAGGTACAGAACGTTGAAACAACGTCAATTCAACGTTGATTCAACGTCAAGATGTTGAATCAAAGCTGAATCGACGTTGTTTCAACATTCCTTGCCTGCTGGGTAGTTATCTTACAAACTAACTAGTCGGGCCCAGAAAATCTGACAATTCATCTATCAGTTTCATTTAGTTCTTATGTGTGTTCATTGCTCTCAAGGGTCATTCTTTTAAAATCTATTTATATTCAATAAACTGTTGTAGTGCCATGAGGTGGCCGTAAGACGTCTCCCCGTACTTTACTATAGTATAGTTTATGTTTTCTGGTCATTTATCATTGCGTACATTCCAGGAATTTTGAGAATTTAAATGACGGTAACTGATGAGGCCTAAATGGCCGACACTGTGCTTTCGACATCTTTCAGAAAGTCGTTTTTTGCTTGGCGCTTTACACAGAAGAAGTAAATTTGCAACCCTTTGTCATGATTTAATACAAAACCCTTTGTCTTAACTACGTATGCACAAAAAAAGTTTTATTCTAGTCATTGTTTTAAAAAAACAACAACAACAAAACAACAAAAAACAAAATACTTTCACGTTTTCCTATAGTAAAAAAGAATGCAAATTATGCAGAAATCTGTAAGGTAGGTAATTTGAAAGCAGATTTTCAACAAGTTCCGCTTGTTCATTTTTCTGAAATGTTCACAATATTGTTGTGAAATATCAATAATTTTAATTCAGCAAAGAAAAGTAAGAAATATTTTCTTAGAACAAAAATTAAAAAAAAATAATCGCTTTTCTGTAGAAATTACATTGATCAGACCAATTTTTGGATGCGAATTTAATTTTAGGGTACATATTTGAGAACAAAACACAGAAACAGAAAAGACAAATGGTTTCTGATAAGATATGGTCAGTCAGAACAAAGTATTTTCATTTACAATTAAAAAGCCAAGCAAAAAAATGTCTTTCCGAGTGATGTCGAAAGGACAGTAGGTAATCATGCCAAGGTATCTTCAGTAATTTTTGTTTTTATGTACGTATATGTTCATTGGTTTTAAGAGTCATTCCGTTTAGAATCTTGTGTAAATTGAAATAACCCAATACCAGCAATCAGGCGACAGGCCTGGCATAAATGGAAAACTTCTAAAAGGAATGACCCTTGAGATAAATGAAAACACTCAAAAACAAAAATAAAAACAGCTGAAATTTCTGTCAGACTATTTAGTTTCGGCCAATTAAGCCTCATCAGTGACCCTCACGTAAATATTCAAAAATCTTAGAATAGGTTCATTGATCACAACGGACCAGCAAATATTAACCACACTATAGTGACGTATGATGAGATGTTTTTTATGGTCGCCACATGGCACTATCACCACTGTAGTGAAGATAAATAGATGCTAAAATGAATGATCATTGGATGAATTCATTTTTTACAGGTCATGCAGTTGAATCGTGTCGGACTGACCATTGCGGTGCAGTGATCAACTATTTGATACTGTCACCCTGTGGCGTGGGTGTCAGTCCGTCAACGAGACAGCATGGGGAACTACCACATGTCAATAAAGAATGAGACGCCGGACTATTACAGTTATTGCTTTAGGTACCACCCCGAGTGGGAAGGAATTATTGTAAGTAATTTGTCAGCTATCACTATGTAATATTACAGCACTGTTCAATGTTCGAATAAACAGATTGTAATCGATCTTTATTGTATATACGGTAAATGTTCTAAAAGTTCGAACGCTTTATATAATATAGTTTTTGCCCTAAACTTTGCTTTTAATGAAGTAGTAACTTAAAAAAATACTTAGTGGAATGGCAAACAGTGTAAATCCTGATCAGATTGCTCCTTTAGGAGCAGTCTGATCTGAGTTTGCACAATTTGCATATGCCATTTTGTCAGATACTTTGGTGTACGAAATTTTAGGACAGTTACTGTAACTGAAAAAAAATGTGAACTTTATTGTCTATGCCCCTGGTCAATCTTAATATTTGCCATTTTTCAAGATCGAAAGGTCATGGACCGGTACCAGGCTGTTTATATGGCCTGCACAACATTTTATAACCAAGTGTTTCGGAAAAAAAAAGAAAAAAAGAATTTGTTCTACGCAAAGCACATAAATATTATTAACCCTTAAACTGCCAGGCACAACAAATGTCGTCTGCCTTGTCATCACCTTGTGATGTTGAAAGTAATTTTTGCAAACAGTGTGGACCCAGATCAGACCTTTAGGAGCAGTCTGATCTGGGTCCATACTGTTTGCCTGTATGCAAAAAATAGGTTTGAAATGTTTGCAAGAATATTCAGCAGACGACATAAACAGACGACATTTTCAGATGCAGGTTTTCTTGGCGTTTTAAGGGTTAAAGCTGGTTGAAGTTAATTCAGCAACTGCTCAATGTGATTTTTCGCACTCCATGTAATCATCACGAAAACACGCCTATATAATTTTGACCCCCTTAAACCCCACTTTTATATAGAAAAAGTGGGGTTTACAGGGGTATACATTATTTTTCTTATTTCTGCTCAAAAACATAGATTGTGGGTACTCGTTAGAACCGCCTCGCCGAGGCGGTTCTAACGAGTACCCACAATCTGTGTTTTGAGCATAGATTGTGAAAAATATCAGAGTTTTTATCTAAAAAGTTTTTGGAGGTGAAATTTTCAAAATATTTGTATAGGCGTGTTTTCGTAATGTACTGATTTGAGGTGTATGGAGTGTCTGGCAGACTCAGAGAACGAAGTGTTTGCTTTCACAAAAAGCGTGGTCTACAGTTAGCACACAATGAACGTTAAAGCTGATTAAAGATGGAGAGTAAAATGTCAAGTTTCCCGGTTATCACTGTGGAGCAGTCTGACAAAGCATTTTGTCAACCCTTTGGTGTACGAAATTTTAGGACAGTTAGAGTAATTGAGAAAAATGTGAACTTTGTTGTCCACCCCGAGAAAATCTTATTATTTACCATTGCTCCGGAAGCACTTTATGAAAGGTCATGGACCGGTCCCATGATATTTTCCATTGCCTGTACAACATTTTTATAAATAAATATTAAATTTCGAAAAACGGCATGGTCTGCGCTAAGCGCACGATAAATATTATTTAAGCTGATTGGAGTTAGTCCATCAACTGCTGAATGTGATTGTTCGCACTCCATGTAAAACTCATCTGAGGTGTTTGGAGTAGCTAGCAGATTCAGAGAACCAAGTATTTGCTTTCACAAAAGGCGTGGTCTACGATTAGCACACAGTAAATATTATAGCTGATTAAAGATTGACAGCAAACTGTCAAGTTTCCTAATTATCTGTCAGTTAGTCTCCACAAATATAATGACCAGTGACTGGATTATGAAATATAAATCACATTGACCTCTTAAATCACATTTACCTATGTCAATCTTCAATTAGCTTTAATATTTATTGTGTGCTAAGCGTACACCACACTTTTTGTGAAAGCTTATACTTGTTATCAAAGAAGTCCGGGGAGGAGGCATCAGACTACCATTGATTTCCCTTATATATTCTATACATTTTGCAATGTTCTAAAGCCCATAACGTTTTTGCTTTAAGTTTAAATGGTCGATATTTGGTACTTGCCTGATAACAGTCCCTCTAAACTCTTCAAAACAAAATACTCAGCTAGCATTCTTTATAAATCTACAGCGGGCCGTTATCGGCCCGTCAGCTACCGACAACGGCCCGCTATAGATTGAAGTAGAATGCATAATGAAAAGGGAATGGTAGGTTATGTGTCATGTAATCAATTTCCACATCTTCAAAGTAATTTAACACAGATCTTGAATAGGTCATGGCAGCAGTCAAGGTAGATCATTACTAAAGATCCAAAATATACAATACTACTATCTACCGTAAAATTGCATGGATTATATATTTTAACCTCAACACATGTACAAACACTTCAGAAACAGGCAAAAAGTTTGAAAATATTTAACATGGAACTATATTTGTATGGAATCAACATGGTGCTATGTAAATTTTAGCAGTCTTTGACTTACAGGCGGACAGCCATTACGAAAACACATAGCCAAAAGTACATTTTCTCACCTTATGCTTCAACTATAATCAAAGAAGTCGGGGAGGATTGGAAAAAAATAGCTGCATAGTGAGATATTAACTTTTAAAGATGAAGAATGCAATTGACATGAAGGATCATGACACACCACGCATTTTGATGTAACTTTGATCATAGAAAGTTATCGAGGTTTGAATATGTCAAAATTGTTTTGTGGGCGCCCATATTTAATGAGGCTTTAAAAAAAGCCTCATTAAATATGGGCGCCCACAAAACAATTTTGACATATTAATAATTTACACCAATGTATCAGCACTATATTTGTGTACATAGCTTCTTCTCTAGACGTATATTGATTTGCGATTTGCTTTAAAACCACAATATGTTCTGTCAGAAAGAAGATTTTATTAAATATTTAAAATGTTTAGAACTCATTAGAAATTCAAAATGGCAGTGCACTTTGCAAAAGGTTTAAAATCTTAAAACGTCATTAACTTTGTTATTTGTTATCCGGTTTCGATCAAATTTGCATGAAAACGAATGATATGTGCAGATCTTTCGTTTCAGCTGCACTCTCTGCCATTCTTGCTTTCCACCCCACCCCCCACCCTCCACTCCACTTTAAAGTGAGAGAATACAACGGAAAATGCCGCTGTTATCTAATGGAAAATAACTCTTGAAGACAAGAGTCAGCCTTCGTAGTATTTGAAACTTTTTTTTTTTCAAGAAAAAAAAGAAGAAAAGAAACGGAGACTACTCTTAAAAGAAGGAATTTGGCTCCCTTCTTAGCTCATTAAACCATTTAAAATGCAAAAATGCAAATTCTTTCTACTAAGAATAATAGTCCCAAATGAGATTGGAAGTAAATGTTTCCATGACTAAGTTATTATCCTTGAAAGAGGTAGAAGGACGTACCCATTTCCTTAAAGATCAAAAGAATATGACGAGCCTTAGCTATTAGTCTTTTCACCGATAAGATACTGGACACAACAAAAAAAAGGTAAGAGAAAAGTCCAGGGAGTGCCACAATCACAAACCACAGCCCTTCCCAGAATATAAATTAGAATCATGAGGAAGACCTAGTATACTGTCAAAAATGATAGAGGGGTAGAGGCCCAATATGAGTATTTAGAACTGGTATTTATTCATCTGTTCTCTAGGTAATATCATATGAGCCGAGGCACAGGAATACTCCTACAAAATTTATTACCGCCCACCCCCACCCCACAAAAGGCCACTTTAAAACGTCCTGCTGGGATCTCATAAATACCTAATTATGCAGAGCCTTTGATCTCTCTTGCATTGCGCCAAGTAAGGGGCAATAAAATCATTAGTTAGTAGTGAAACTGTGGTCTCATTTTAGACATGACTTGAAATAAAAAAAAAAAAAAAAAAAAAAAAAAAATCATAAAATTGTTAAGACGTCTTATGCATTTATTAACATAAGCCTCAACGATGGAAAATGCACCTTTTATATATGTGCCCAACGAATACTCAAATCAGCCTGCGCAGATGCGCAAGCTGATTAAAGTTTTCGTTGTCCGCATGAAGAACCATCATTGCGGCTTATGTAATTAAAGTCATTGCTAAAATGAGACCAAAATTTGCATTGCTCACTGATGATTTTATTGCCCCTACATTGGCGCTATGCAAATGAGATACATTTTCTAATGTTGGCGTTCAAATTACTATTTTACAGCAACATGGCCACATACCGCCATACGGCCACATTAAGCACGGACAACGTGAAATCCTGTCGACGGTTTACGTTCGATACGGACAGGACAGTGCCCATGCTTGCAGACATAATCCTATGTTGGTAAGTATATTTTTCAGAACACACAAAATCTTGGAAAACGACATTTCAACGTCGCTGAAGCGTCGTGGCATTAACTTCCAGCAGGTACTGACATTTATTATAGGAATTTATTTTATTTATCTTTTATTTATTTATTACATTTTATCGATATGTAAAGTACGGCGAATCACTCACAAACTGCATTAAGCTCGACGGGCTTTTTAGTGTTAAGTTTGTGAATGATTCGCTTGTTTTGAAGTTAGTTAATGAAACAGTCATTAATAAAAACTTATTTTCTATGAAAAATAAAACAAATAATTATATAACAAAAAACCGACTGCCTGTCATTGGCTGAGATCTGTTTTCAGCCAAATGAATATATCTGATGTTCACCGGCTTGTGCGCGCCTTCCAGTGAATATCAACTTATAGCGACGTCAGTAGTAACGCCGACGTTTTCGCGCGCTTTTTATGTTAATGGGGTCTCGTATTGACTATTATTGCCACAGTTATCAACAAAAAAGACCAATTATATAATAAAACAATTATTGACTATTGAAGTATTGGATATGACGTTGATATCCACCATTGAATATCAATATTGATCTCGGCTATCGCCTCCGTCAATATTGGCATTCTATGGTGGATATAATTAAATCATATCCAATACCTCAATAGTCATTATTGCATAAAAAGCAGTGTCGCACGTTATTAACAGCCGTTCATTAACCGGCGAAAAGCCGTGTATTAATAAGGCAATTCACGCGCTATTAATGCATGGCTACGCAACTTTCAATATGCTCGTACCGGGGCCACAGATTTTCTGCCGTTACGAGATGTGTACTGCCCAGCCCTAGAACGAGCACAATCATTGGAAATTGCGTTTGCGAGACATCAGTGAAAAGGCGAAACAAAATAGTGCAAGACATAACGCGAAATGTAGCAAATGATTTCAGTTTTTATGCAATAATAGCGATCGAACATGGTTTTTCAATACATTAACATTCGCCAGGTCCCTTGGGAGGTGTTGAAAACCGCGGCCGTTTTCAACACCTTCCACGGGTCCTGGCGAATGTTAATGCATGAAAAATCATGTTTGATCCCTATATTAACTGTATAATGTCGTCTAATCTGCTGTAGTTCTGGTTCGCGCTTTAACCCATTTATGCCTAGCGTCCTATAGAAAGGATATTGGCAAACAATGTAGACCCAGAACAGCCGCCGCCATAAAACACGGTGTCTGATCCGGGTCTACAACGTTTACATTGAATACAGGAATTTGTATAAAATGCATTAATAATAAAACTGGCAAAACCTCCCTGCTGTTTGAATGGATAGGTCCTAAGCGTTACAGTAGAAGAGTCCACTCGGGATAAATGGGTTAAGGGTAGAAAGTTTTATTTTTATTGTGAAATTGAAGGTTTGAACAAAGCTGTCGTAGTATTACCAGTAGTCTTTGGCTATAATTTAACAGATTGTACATTTTTAAACCATTTTATAATGTACATTCTGATTTCATTTTGTTTGTACATTTTGATTTCGATTTGTAATCCTTGTGTGCTTTGTTAAGGTGACATTATACACACACGAAAACATACCTATATAATTTTGACCCCCTTAAACCACAGTTTTATATAGCAAAACTTGGGTTTACAGGGGTATACATTATTTTTCTTAATTCTGCTCAAAAATATATTTGGGTACTCGTTAGAACCGTCTTGGCGAGGCGGTTCTAACGAGTACCCACAATCTATGGTTTGAGCAGAAATATGAAAAATATCAGAATTTCTATCTGTAAAGTTTCAGTTTTTGATGGTGAAATTTTCAATATATTTGAATAGGCGTATTTTCATAACGACTTTGTAGATTTTCTGCTGTGTTTTAGAGAGCATATTTCTTCTCATCACGAAACAACGCCTATATAAATTTGACCCCCTAAACCCCCTTTTATACATAGTAAAACTGGGATTTACAGGGTATACATTATTTTTTCGTATTTTTGCTCAAAAACAAAGATTGTGGGTATTCGTTAAAACCGTCTTGCCGAGGCGGTTCTAACGAGCACCGATAATCTATATATTGAGCAGAAATATGAAAAATATCAGTATTTTTTATCTGAAAATTTTCCTTTTTTGGTTGTAAAAATTTCATAATGTAGAGAAGCAAATTCCTTTCCTTTAGAATAGACCCCCTTTCAGAAGGGATAGGGGCAGTCATTTTGACAACATTGCCTCCGCCAAAACAGTGTCGTACCCAGAACGGAATGATTATTAAAAACATCCAGGAAAAATCTTGAAAAAAATCTCCCTAGTAACATCTGCGAAGATATAGTCATCACTTGGATGTGTTTAAACGCTCATCTCCGACTTATGATAGCAGTAAGCTAACAAAAGACTTTAATAGACTGAAGTTAAATCATTCAGAAATTAAGCCAAATATAGGAAACCGCTAGAAATGGACCGAAAATGTTTAACAAAAAATCAGTTTTATAGACGAGGGCTGTGACTGACGACTATCAGACCCGTGCGTCCTAAAATCGTCACTAAGTCGCCATAGGGTTCTTACGTCAGTATAATGGGCCAGGGTATCCTCTTTCTCCGTCTTTAAATCTTTCGGTGCCACATTTCAGACGACATTTGTCGTCTGCTTTTTAATTTTAACAAACTATCATTTGGAAATGTAAAGTAGAAAAACTAAATGTCAAACAGCATAGATCCAGATGATACGGCTCACTGAGCCGTCCCATCTGAATCTATGCTGTTTGCAAAAGCCAATTTCTGTTAGAGTGTCATTCGAGGGACAACATGTCCAAGCAGCTTTTCACATAGTGCCTCATAGCTTCATAAGCTTCTTGCATATTTAAATCAGGCTATTTTCTAAGTTGCATCCATTAACTCATGCTGGGCTCACTGAAAGAAGGTGGTCAGAGAAAAAGACATGAACAGCCTGACAGATAGACATGCACTGTCTGGCAAAGACAGACAGACAGACAGACAAGCACAGCCTGGCAGACAGATAGACAGACAGACATGTACAGCCTGGTAGATAGGCAGATACACACATAGAGACTGGCATGCATAGCCTTGTAGACAACCAGAGGCACACACACTGACAGACAGGCATACACAGCCTGGTAGACATGCACAGCCTGGCAGATAGGCAGATACACACATAGAGACTGGCATGCATAGCCTTGTAGACAACCAGAGGCACACATACTGACAGACAGGTATACACAGCCTGGTAGACATGCAGATAGGCAGGCAGACAGAACCTGGTAGACAAACTCAAACAGAGACATGCATACACAGCCTGGCAGACAGGCAGACAGACATGCACAGTCTAGCAACCAGGCAGATATACACACAGAGACAGGCATGCATAGCCTGGTAGACCGACAGATAGGCAGGCAGACATAACCTGGTCGACAAACTCACACACAAACATGCATACACAGTCTGGCAGACAGACAGGGCCTGGTAGACAGACAAACAGACAGATAGAGAGACAGGGACGAATAGACAGCCGTAATGCACGTCAGGGATTTTCCCAAAGGGAGGGACAGGCGGGATAACCGGAATAACAGGAATTAGATAATTTTGAATATTTAACGCCTGAGTTGTAGTTTTAAGTCAACAATCCCATGGATAAGAATCCCATGGGTAGGTTTTAGACTTTTCACTTATTATTCAGAAACAAAATCCAGTTCAGGTATTTAAAATACCTAGCCTGATTTCAGCAGTCTGTAAAACTTCCGAGGGTATGCATGTGCTTTGCTGTCTTAACCCCAGTGTATCCGCGCCACACACCCCTTGGAATAAACATAGAAAGGTGCATTATTTTCACAAGTGACAACCGGTCAGACTGACGGACGGACCCATCCACTCTCTCATAACATTATTTGGGCTTTCCACTGTGTGTGTGTGTGTGTGTGTGTGTGTGTGTGTGTGTGTGTGTGTGTGTGTGTGTGTGTGTGTGTGTGAGAGAGAGAGGAAAGTGATATTTCACAAATATACATGTAGTCACAGTACTGTATCGCTGCATTTAAAATGAAGAAATGAAGAAGTGAACATAAACTTTTTGCACCTTTCTTTAAGCATGACATAAGGTCGGCAATCATGATCTAATCTCGTCTTCTCACTCTGTGTACATTCCTTTCATTTATGTTTGGGTCTAATGATCAGAGACATGATTATTGTTAATTTGACATCTTTGAAACATGTCTAAAAGCAAGGGTTTATGTGAAACAGAACTATGGTGTGAAAGTTTGATTTCGCATATTGGACTATGGACTATATCCGTCAATTTCATTTCATCGGTCGACTGCATATCAATAACAGCTTTAGCTCTCTCCAGACTGGGAGTTTTGCAAAAAAAAAAAAAAAAAAAATGAGTCACCAGATTTTGTAATAAATTACTGTGGCAACTTTTATATAAGGGTTATGGCAGGCATGAAACCAGTTTAAAAATTAGCCCACCTCCAGAAGTTATGATAACGTAGATGCAAAAGAACGAGGCTGAAAAGAAATCTGACGACCTTATGTCCCTGACAATTATATGTCCGTGTAAGTATTGCTTCCAAAATAGGGATACGCTTAAAGATAAGAATTTGCCCCCAGAGAGAGCAAGAGAGCAAATTCTTTCCTTTTAGAGTAGTCTATATTTTGGGAGCGATAAATTCTTTCATTTAAGAGCAGTCTCTCGTACAAAAAAAAGCAAATATTTTATGTTAGCTGATTTCTCTTTATGCAAATAATATCATTCTTCTTATGCATGTTCCGCACATGCGTAACCTAAGTACATCACGAAAACATGCCCATATAATTTTGACACCTTAAATCCCACTTTTATATAGTAAAACTTGGGTTTACAGGGGTATACATTATTTCTGTTCAAAAACATAGACTGTGGGCACTCTCGTCGAGGCGGTTCTAACGAGTACCCACGATCTATGTTTTGAGCAGAAATATGAAAAATATCAGAATTTTTTATCTGAATTTTTCATTTTTGGTAGTAAAATTTTTAGTATATTTGAATAGGCGTGTTTTCGTAATGATGATCGCTACGCATATGTAAAACTGTATCCATTCGCCTTAAGAACAATGCTTTATTAATGTAACCGCGACAGAATCGTGAGTTTTGTAATGAATTTGGGTTTCGTTGATTTAAACATATTTTATTTCAAAATTTGCCTAACATGTAACAATAGATTCTAGACTGAAAATTGCCTTTGAGAGCATTGAACACATTTACAAAAATAAAAAGAGTTGAAGTGTCAAGTATGGTGGGCCAGCCTAGCTATTTCTGCGAATTAGGTTTCATCAGTAACCCTAATAGATTCCCGAAAGCTGAAAATGTATTTCTATCGCAGTTTATATATGCATTTGTAACTATGGAAATGGTAGCTTTTTCAATAATTGAGGCATGAATGTTGATGTAATTTGTAACAAAAAATTTTCTTTGAAAAGGTCAGCTGCTGATAGTAGCATACCTTTTTATTCTGGTAAAGATCTGATATTTGGCTTACCAAAGCCGAATGCTCCGGGGTAGCTTAAGGTATAGTCAGTCAATCCGTCCATCATTTTCAAATACTCTGAAACGGCTGAGCCAAAGTTCATATACAAACCTCCTGGTAATTTGCAGTTTTTGTAAACCGTCCATATCACTTGACCAAGATAGCCAAAGTGCTCATTAAAAATCTTCTTCTCCAGAACTGTTAGGCCGATTGCTTCGAAACTTGTTATGTATCTGTTGAATATGTACTATCAAGTTTGTTCAAATGATATCCCTAAGATCTTGAACCATTTTACAGCAAGGTTAAATTTGTTCCCTTTGACCTTTGAACTGGAAATGGTTAAAAATTGAATTTTCCAAAACAACTTAAATCTTTGGTATGGATGTAATACACGAGCCCTATGAATGCTAAAAGTCAATGTCATTCAGTGACCTTGGCCTAAGTTCACTAGGATTGAACCTCCGTCAACATTTTAAAGGTTTCCTTCTCTGAAACCGCTGGGCCAATTTCAAGTTAAGTACAAATGCAGTCTTCTGACAAAGTGGAAAGGACAGTTTGTTCAAATGATCCAGATCACATTACCAAGATGGCTGACATGCCCATATATGGTAAACCCTTAAAATCATCGTCTAAAGAACTGCAGAGCCGATTGCCTTTAAATTCGGTATGAGGCATAAGATGGCTAAGTACTACCAAATGATGACTAGGTTTACGTACCTTGATCTCTCTAAGGCAATGCCAAATTTGGTTCCATAGACTTTTGAATCGGAAGAGGGTTAAACAACGCATTTTTCTAAAACTATTGTTGTCTGTCATATGAAAGTAGGTTCTACATGAACCTCTATGAATGCCAACGGTCAAGGTCGTTCAGTGACAAAGGTCACTAGGAATGCATATGTTCAAATTACTTTCTCTTTGAAACTTCTAAGGTACTTAAAGTCATATTGCATATTGACTACATTGGATGAGAGAATGGTCACATGACAAAGGTGGCCGCCATGTCTGTATATGGTAAGAAACTTAAAAATCATGTTCTCCATAACTGATGGGCTGATTGCCTTGAAAGTTGATATATGTCATAAGGTAACTAAGTACTACATAAGTGTTTACACAGTACTATTTATACCTTGTGCGCATATGCATATGATTACACACGCACAAAAAAATTTCACTACAACAGAGACCTGTATTTCATTGTCCGTTGACTTGAACTCTAGTGAGCTATACAAGATCTCGTGGTCCTCTTGTTCCCAAGGAAACAATTTTCATGAACTATTTAAGTGTGTTTCCTGAGGGAAAATGAGAAAATAACACCGCCAATTTGTCCTCTGCTGAATCTGCGACGAGAGTAGTAAAGTTTGAGGATTTATAAGATATCCAACAGTATTATTTTGACCCACAGTGTAGGAAAATGGTTAATTAGTATATTTCAACACCGAAGACCCAGGTTAGCCTGCTGACACGCCAATATCAATGGGCAGTTGAATGTAATTCCCCGTTTTTTAAATAATTTCCTCAAAACATTCATATCGCTCATGAAACACAGAAAATGCAAAGTTGGTTTACCTTTTTAAGTCATCTTATCCCTAACCGGATGTCGATCTAATTGTTTCACGTTCTTAACCGGTGGTTGCGCATTCATTCATTTGGTAGGCATGATCAGGGCATTCGTTACCGGTATGTGATACAGGGGTATTATCTCACGTATTTTTCTCTTTTACTAGCAAAGATATTATAATGGAATCCAAAGCCCAGATTTTTACATTCGACCAATCGGAAACATGATACGACTGTGTTGTAGTCTAGGAGGGGACGAGCCCTGGTGTCTAAATCTTGGTGAGTTTGTTATAGAAAGATAAGGAAATGTAAACTTTGACATGTACCCTGAGCGCATCTGCTTATCTGTGTTGCTTCATCACGAAAACATGCCTTTATAATATCGACCCCCTTAAACCCCACTTTTATATAGTAAAACTGGGGTTTACAGGGGTGTATAATATTTTTCTTATTTCTGCTCAAAAACGTAGATTGTGGGTACTCGTTAGAACCGCCTCGCCGAGGCGGTTCTAACGAGTACACACAATCTATGTTTTGAGCAGAAATATGAAAAATATTAGAGTTTTTTTATCTGAAAATTTTCAGTTTTTGGAGGTGAAATTTTCTATATATTTGGATAGGCATGTTTTCGTAATGTTGCGCACATGTTGGAAGGTACATTTTCTCACGTCGCGGGCAATATGATACACGTCGTTGGCAAAATGACAGCCTTATTTGGGCCACGCCATGCGAAAACATTTCTTCGAGCAAATGCGGACAGCGAACGCCCAGGTCAGCCTGCACATCCGCGCAGTTTGATCAGAGCTTTTATTGCACACTAAAAGAATCATTGGATACTATAGAATGTTTTAATGGAGGGCAAGTGCCCGATGAGACTGCGCGTGTGCAGGGTGTAAATCTGAACACTTTGCGCGTGCTCAAAGGCACCTTTTTGCTTGGCGCGGCCCCTTTGTGATCAATGTTAGACAAGAGCTGTCTTTTGACAACATAGTTCGCCTTTCCAGAATTTGACTCCAACGAAATCTACCATTAACTCATAATTCCAGCAATTCATCTTCATATACATTGCACGCAATTTAATTGTTGAAGGAAACATTTTTACACTTCAGTGAAGAACAGAGCAGGAATCCGTCGGATCTATTTTCCCTCCACCCTCTCAAAAGATTGACATTTTGGACAACATTTGTATTAGTTTGATGACAAAGTTTGATTTATAAGAAAAAAATAATTAACTTTGTGGATTTATCAATGTATAAACGCCTGCGAAACACTCAAAAACGTTATGCTTCGATAAAAGCAATCCGCAGGAATCTTGGAACTATTTGCTTCGCGTAAATTGCAAAAGTGTTTTTTTTTTTTGTTTTTTTCTTTTGTCCAAAGTGAGCTTTGTTTACCTAATTATGACCTAGATGAAGTAAGAAATAGACTTACATCCCTTGTCCAGTTGGAATTAGAATAAATGAGTTTCATTATCACGAAAACATGCCTATATAATTTTGACCCCCTTTAACCCCACTTATATATAGTAAAACTGGGGTTTACAGGGGTATACATTAATTTTTCTTACTTCTGTTCGAAAACATAGATTTGGCTACTCGTTAGAACCGCCTCGCCGGGGCGGTTCAAACTTACAATCTATGTTTTGAGCAGAAATATAAAAAAAAAAAAATCTGAATTTTTATCTGAAATTTCCATTTTTTTGGTGGTAAAATTTTCAGTATATTTGAATAGGCGTGTTTTCGTAATGTTGTCAATACTTTCTACATGTCTGACAACAGTCCGTCTAAAATGTTCATACAGTCGAACTTGAATGGCTCGAACATCTTTGAGACCATGGAAATTTGTTCGAGATATGGGTAGTTTGAGCCATCGAGGGTTAATCATGGCACCATGTCAGGAAACAAGTAGCGATAATTTAGGGATTTTTTACGATTTTTACACAATAATTGTATGTACTCATTAGAATCGCCTCGATGAGGCGATTCTAATGAGTACACACAACATACAATTTCAAGATAAAACGAGAAAATTTCCCTAAATATTTGTTTTCTTGAACTGTCGGAAGAATTTCGTAGGGACTCGGAAAAAAAAAAAAAAAAAAAATAGCCATGGTAAACGAGCCATCGGTGTTCGAGCTATCGAGGTTTTACTGTATATATCATGGATGATACCCAGCAGGATGCCACAATCATGAAACATAGCCCTCCCGAGGCACCAAAGGATGGAGAGCAAAGGAACAAATAAGGACACCACAAACGCCAAATATGAAATCACAGACACACAAACGAAAACTGCTAGGAGTGTGTGTTGGGAGGGGGGGGGGGAGTGGGTGTGTGTGGGGGAGGGGGGGGGGTTGGGGGGGGAGGGGGCTAAAACTACGTTTACTCGCGTGAAATCTCGCCCTTACGAAAAAAAATGAATGGTAGCTATTGTATCCCGGATGCTTTTTTTCGTTCATGTTCAAAGCAACCTTCCAAAATATACATTTTTTATAGTTAAATTCTACTGCCAAATTGCCTGACTTATACATTTTGACCAATTTTGCATCAAATCAGGCAACGAACACTTTAGAAAAAGGTAAAATATTTGGCACCACATTGGACTCTCGTTTTCTCAAACTCAGAAGTATGAGATTCTTAGTTCAAGAAAACAGTAGTTTTAAATAAAAGATAATAACGGTACATTCAGCAAACTATAGCATTATTGCCTTTTGTTCAGTTTGACATGAGCAGAGTTTCAGTTATCAGTGTGAGATAACGAATGTCAGCTGTATCTACCACGATATTATATGCTCAGTTATTTTTTGGAGTCCGTGACCTTATAAGGACCTGTACCTTTCATCTGCAGTATACAATTATTCAGTAAGCGGACATTGAAGGCCTTGATCAGAGCTTGTACAGTCTGATTGGGGCCATCGCTGTCCAATAATTCTGTAAGCGGACAGTGAAGGCCCTGATTAGAGCTTGCAGAGTCTGATCAGGACTATCGCTGTCCAATCAATCTGAAAGCGGCTAGTGAAGGCCTTGATCAGATCTTGAACAGTCTGATTAAGACAGTCGCTGTCCAATGATTCTGTAAGCAGAAAGTGAAGGCCCTGATAAGAGCTTGCACAGTCTGATCAGACCCATCGCTGTCCAAATGATTCTGTAAGCAGAAAGTGAAGGCTCTGATAAGAGCTTGCGCAGTCTGATCGGGGCCATTGCTGTCCAATGATTCTGTAAGCGGACAGTGAATGCCCGAAACAGAGCCAGTACAGTGTGATAGGGGCCATCGCTGTCCGATAAGTCTGTAAGCGGACAGTGAATGCCCTGATCACAGCTTGCACAGTCTGATCAGAGCCATCGCTGTCCAATGATTCTGTAAGAGGACAGTAGAGGCCCTGATAAGAGCCTGCGCAGTCTGATCATGACCATCGCTATCCAGTCATTCTGAAAGCGAACAGTGAAGGCCCTGATCAGAGCTTGCACAGTCAGATCAGGGCCGTCGTTGTCCAATTATTCTGCTTGCACACAGAAAAGGTCAGTGAATACCCGAAACAGAGCCTGCACAGTGTGATGGGGGCCATCGCTGTCCGATGTATGTAAGCGAACATTGAAGGCCCTGATTAGAGCTTGCGCAGTCAGATCAGGGCCATCGTTGTCCAATTATTCTGCTTGCACACAAAAAAGGTCCTGATCAGAGCTTGCATAGTCTGATTTGGATTATCGCTGTCCGATGGGTCTGTAAGCGCACAGTGAATGCCCTTATTAGAGCTTGCGAAGTCCGATCAGAGCCATCGCTGTCCTGTGATTTTGTAAGCGAACAGTGAAGGCCTTGATCAGAGCTTGCACAGTCTGATCAAAACCAGCACTGTCCAATTATTCTGTTAGCAGCCATTGAAGGCCTTGGTATGAACTTGCGCAGTCTGATCAGGGTCATCGCTGTCCAATGAGTCTGTAAGCGGACAGTGAAGTCCCTGATTAGAGCTTGAATAGTCTGAGCAGGGCCATCGCTGTCCAATGATTCTGCTAGCGGACAGTAAAAGCCTTGATCAGAGCTTGCACAGTCTGATCAAAGCCATCGCTGTCCAGTGATTCTGAAAGTGGACTGTGAGACCCTGATTAGAGCTTGCGCAGTCTGAGCAGGGCCATCGCTATCCAATGATTCTGTCAACGGACAGTGAATGCCCTGATTAGAGCTTGCACAGTCTGATCAGAGCCATCGCTGTCCAATGATATTGTAAGCGGACAGTGAAGACCCTGATCAGAGCTTGCACAATCTGATCAGGACCATCTTGCTGTCCAACGATCCTGTAAGTGGACTGTGAAGGCCCTAATTAGAGCTTGCGCAGTCTGATCAGAGCCATCGCTGTCCAGTGATTCTGTAAGCGGACATTGAAGACCCTGATCAAAACTTGCGCAGTCTGATCAGGGATATCGCTGTCCAATGATTCTGTAAGCGGACAGTCAAGAGCCTGATTACAGCTTGCATAGTCTGAGCAGGGCCATCGCTGTCCAATGATTCTGCTAGCGGACAGTAAAGGCCTTGGTCAGAGCTTGCACAGTCTGATCAGAGCCATCGCTGTCCAGTGGTTCTGAAAATTGACTGTGAAGGCCCTGATTAGAGATTGCACAGTCTGAGCAGGGCCATCGCTACCCAATGATTCTGTCAGCGGACAGTGAATGCCCTGATTAGAGCTTGCACAGTCTGATAAGGTCCATCGCTGCCCAACGATCCTTATTAGAGCTTATTAGATGCCCTTATTAGAGCTTGCGCAATCTGATCAGAGCCATCGCTGTCCAGCGATTCTGTAAGCCGAAAGTGAAGACCCTGATCAGAGCTTGCGCAGTCTGATCAGGGCAATCGCTGTCCAATGAGTCTGTAAACGGACAGTGAAGGCCCTGGAGAGCTTACGCAGTCTGAATTCAGAGCCATCGCTGTCCAATGATTCTGTAAGAGGATAGTTAAGGCCCTGATCAGAGCTTGCGCAGTCTGATCAGAGCCATCGCTGTCAAATGGTTCTGTAGGCGGACAGTTAAGGCCCTGATCAGAGCTTGCGCAGTCTGATCGGAGCCATCGCTGTCAAATGATACTGTAAGCGGATAGTTAAGGCCCTGATCAGAGCTTGCGCTGTCCAGAGATTCTGTATGCGGACATTGAAGGTCCTGATAAGAGCTTGTACAGTCTGATCAGAGCAATAGCTGTCCAATCATTCTGTAAGTGGACAGTGAAAGCCCTGATTAGAGCTTGCACAGTCTGATCTGGGCCGTCGCTCTTAAATGATTCTGTAAGCGGACAGTGAAAGCATGTGGCTCGCGGACACTTTTCTGATAATTCGTCTTCGATGTATTTCTTTCTAGGCGAAATAAACAGGCAAGAAGAGGCAAGGAGAGAAGCAGAGAGACGGAGACGAGAGGAGGCAGAAAGAAGAAGAAGGGAGGAAGAAAGGAGAAGAAGGGAGAGGATTGAGAGAGAAAGAAGGATCCAAGAACAAATATCAAAAGAAGCTGATGCACTGGAAAATAAGCTTGGTAGAGCTGCAGAAAAACGGCGTCTAAACACAAGTCTTAGCGGACGCGAACAACAGCATCAGCGGACCCACGTCCTTGCTCAAACTGTCGAGGATGACGCAGAAGGAATTCAGTATGACGAGGTATATAACTGGTCTCTCTAGTACCCTCTAGTACTTTCCGGGCAAATTTAGCAGACGCCATTTTTCTTATTTTCTCAGAAAATAGGGTTTATATTAAAAAGAAAAAACTGGTTTTTGTTAACTCTTAAAACGAAAAGCCAAACTTCAGCAGGCGACACTGATTTTTTTTCTATTTTTCAGAGGAACTAAGACTTGGCATTTCATGTGAATCGCCGGCTCGGCAGACGATTCGCATGAAATACCAATTATTATTTTTCTGAAAACTAAACTAATCTTTTTTAGGTTGATTTCTGCTGAAAAAAAATTATATAGCGCTTTTAGAGTTTACCTGTAGCTGTCATGGCTAATCAGCAAACGACAGATGTAGTTTCTTTTCTTAATTTATCCAGAAAATAAGGTTCGATAATTTGCATGAAATGTCAAAACCAGCTTTATGAAGTAAAATAAAAAAATCAAATCGTCTTCCGCTGCTTCTTTTCCCAGCATGTAAAGCGTTAAGACAGGTCCTGTTATAAAAAAAAACAAAAACAAAAAAAACTACAGGGCAAATGCGGACAGCGAAAACCAAGTCTGATCAGGGTATACGCTGTTCGGGATTTGTAGAATCTACTTGCGCAGACTATAAAGAAGCGTTCATATTTGAGATCCAGCTGGATATACATGCTGTAAGCTGCTTAGAATAAAAGTTAAGCTAAAGTTATTTTTCATTCTGTTTTAGTAATTACTTATTAACCTTTAAAACGCCAAGCACAATTTATAGCAGACTACATTCAAATTTTTGTTTGCTTTTTTTTTTCAGAGAAAAGATAAATCTTGATATTTCATGTGAATCGTCTAACAATTCAGATGAAATGTCAAGATTTGTTGTTGTTTTTTTTTTTTTTTGTTGTTTTTTTGTTTTGTTTTTTTTTCTGAAAAAAAAAATGTTGTTGAAAAAAAATGTTGTCTTATGCAGTTGTGATTAGCGCTGTAAGGATCACCCAAACTTTGTTACTACTAATATGCCCTATACAGAATGGACTTTTTTCTTCGCGAAAGGGAACTATGTTCAATAATAACTGCCCAAGATCATAGTTATGCAATAAATATATTTAATTAAATCTAAATTCTGCAATAAATCCATGTAACCTGTTTTAAATTACGTTTATATTCTGTCTATTCTTTAACAGGAAAGCATAGTGGCGGAGCGATTTGATAAACTTCTGAAGGCCTATAATATTACTATACAAAGTTCTGAAACTAATGAGTCTATTTCGGATGTCGGCGAACAAATCAGGAAGCTATTTGATCAGCTTATTGGTCGCTACTGCGCTGAAGTTGACCTGACTATCTGGTTCCACAGCAGTTTTGATGAAGCGACCCAGTTCAATTCACGTTCATTAACGGACAAACTCGAAATCGTTGAAGCCCTTCTCCGTGTAATATTAAAAGATGAAAATGCTGACCTAATCAAGGAAATTAATAAAGAAGTGCCTGTACATGAAAAGCACGCCCTTATGGTCCGGCTGATGGCTACACTAAAGAATGAAAACAGATTATTATCGACCCATCTCCTAGGAAGTTCTCTAGATGCGTTTGCTGGCCTTTCGCAGGTTAACAAAGATTACATTGAATCGATTGTCTTCAATGATATATGGACACCACTAGAGGCAATAATTCTACTGCTGCGTACATCTGACATTACTCAAGATGAACTGACGATGTTTCTTCATAAAGTTCGCACTTACAGAATCGGTATCAGTAAGGCAACTGTTGCAATGAAGAGCGGTGACAGAATAAATGCCTTACTAGAATTTATTGACGTCGAAGAAGATAAACCTCTAATGACAGTTATTGAGGAGATGAGACAAAATGGGGTTCCTGTTAATATTTTAGGAAGGGTGCAGCAGGTTGTAGAGTATGTTGTTGCAGCATTACCGTCTTGTGATGACGTAGACATTTCCAAAGAAATTGAAAGTGGCATCAAGGCTTTAAAAGGCATTGACTTCAGCAATATGAATGTGTCTGAATTTGGTCACATCTTGGTCGGTTTATGTATTGCGGTAAAACAGGAAATGCATTACTTTCCAAGAGTTACACAGCTAGTATCACTGGTAACACTTCTTGTTTCCAGCACGTCTGATCTGAATGGCTGCCTTTTGGAAATTAGCACTGGAGAGGGGAAATCTTGTATAGTTGCTATGCTTGCAGTGATTTTGGCTCTACGAGGAAGCACGGTTGATGTAGTGACGAGTTCTCCAATGCTGGCGATTCGTGATGTAGAAGAATGGGGTGGATATTTTGACAAGTTTCATCTTACAGCCAGAGCTGCCTTTCCAACTGGGTTATCAGAGTGCAAGACGCCAGAACAAAGGGATGCACTTCTAGCTTCTGCCTATACAGCAAATATTGTTTATGGAACAGTAGGAAACTTTGCTGCAGACACCCTCAGACAAGAATTTGAGAAGAAAACAATAAGAGGAACACGTGGATATAATGCTGTTATTGTTGATGAGGTTGATTATATGACACTAGATAATGGGGTCCAAGTCACCTTCCTGTCACATGCTTCAAGCGGGATGAGGCATGTAGAACAAGTACTGGCTTCTATTTGGAACATGGTTTGCGGCTGTAGGCCAGTTGATGAAGTTGAATCTGGAGACAGGTTTTGGTTTACATCTGTCATGCATTTTCACAAGGCAGCTGTGTCTGCTTTGGTTGGTTCGGATACAAATGAACATTTTAATGCTTGGGAAGTCCTAAAACCTGCCCTCAACCTTGGATACATGAGCTCAACAGATTTAAAAAATCTAGCGTTATATGAAGAAACTATAGCAAAGGGTGATGCACCAGACACAACAAAGGAATATACCCAGAACCTCATTGACAAAATAATGAGTGAAATTGGCGTACCAGAAGCAAGAGATCTTTTGACAGTTCTAGAGATGGCATTGGATGGGGTTGCATTCGAATGTTACAAAATAAATTCTGGGCGCGCTGAATTGTTTGGACCAAAAGGCACAAAAGAAGGGAAAATCAAAATGCTTCTTATGGACAAAGGCTTAGCATGTGAACTTTTTACAGAAGATGAAATGGCTGATTTTGTTAAAAAAGCTGTTGAGGAGAAGATAAAATATTCACACGAATACTGTTTGCCTAAAAAGGAAGACAAGACCAGTGATGGAGTCCTATATCTACCCCAGTTTCTGAAACCATATATACAGAACCGCATGGAGATTTTTGTCAAAAATGCACTAAAAGCAATCCTTATGACAAAAGGTCGCGAATACATAATCGACCGGTCTTCTGCAAAGAACATTACGGATTCTCCTCCACATCATTTTGACTGCGTCATCCCCGTCGACTTCAAAGCTAGCGGAGTATTAGAAAAAAATAAAAGATGGGGAGACGGTCTTCAACAGTTTCTGGAGATGAAACATCAATTGGCTTTGACGCCATTGTCAACAGTAACAAATTACCTGTCAAATTTTCACTACTTTAAAAGGTATACCAACGGTGTGTATGGCGTCTCAGGAACACTTGGGTACGAGGCTGACTGTGCATTTCTCACAAAACACTTCAAGGTCACTTGTTACCCAATTCCAACACATAAACATAAGAAACTTATCGAAATGCCAATGATCCAGAAAGAAGGCGGTGAAAAAGCTTGGATAGAGACAATTTGTCAAAAGACAAAAGAAGCAATTTCAGCTAAAACGTGGTGCAAAGGGCAGGCCGCTCTCGTTGTTTGCGAAGACATGAAAACGGCCTCGAAGCTGCAGTCGGCACTGGGAAAGATTGTTAACAGTCAAAGCAATATAACCATGTACACAAGAAGTGACAAACACAAAATTGAAGGTATGGACTTCGGTCCAGGACAAATAGTGATAGCCACCAACCTAGGAGGAAGAGGAACGGATGTCTCAGTAACGACAGAAGTAAACGAAAGTGGCGGATTATTTGTCTTACTAACCCACTTCCCCAACAACAGGAGAGTAGAAAAACAGATATTTGGCCGCACAGCACGCAAAGGTCAACCTGGTATCGCCCAAATGATCCTCAACTATCATGGATTGGCACCTGCATACCAGGGACAAAGTACTGATATGATGAGACGGTTAAGGGAAGACTATGAGAGGGACAGGATTGCTAACATGGAGAATGACGAGTTGCTGACTATTGATATCAGAGAAAAACTCTTCGTGATGTTCTGCCAGAGACTCTCTACCTTTACAAACCTTTATGAGGTAGGTGAAACTTTATTTCACATTTGCAACGTGTGTCATATTTGGGCCGCGTTAAGCGTAAAAGTGCCTTCGAGCATGCGCAAATGTACGGATTCACATCGTCTTGCACATGCGCAAAGTGTCACCCGGGGATTTGCTCTCCACTGAAACGTTCTAAAGTATCCGATGATTCTGTTAGTGGAAAGTGAAGGTTCTGATCAGACTGCGTGGATGCGGAGGCTTATCTGAGCCTTACCTTCCGCATATGCGTTTCCCATGGGCGGCCCATTTATTTTGTTTAAAAAAAATATTTGAAAAAACGTGAATTGACCATTTTACCCCTGAGTTTCTGAAGTGAACTTTTCCGTCCTCGAATTCGGAATTTTCATTGGTACAAATAGGGGGCTTAGTCTAAAAAAAAAAAAAAAAAAATGTCCTGATGAGATTGTTCATCTCATTCGATCTACACTGTTTACAAAGGTATCTGTTTTGGTCTTCTGCAGGGTTGAAAGAGTAAATAACTGCACGTCAATCCAGACAGATATAACAAACTGTCTGTCTGTTAATCATTGCGCACACATATGCACATACGCTCGCACCTCACCAATTATAGCGCTGGGTTGGCAGAAGCCTTCACAGAAGATATGATGTCGGATGAATGCAAAACTTATAAAAGTTATGGAAAATAGCTAAATCTATTTTGCCCATTTGATGAAAACACCTGCAAGTTATTTGTACCATTACATGAGCCACAGATGAGAAAATAAACGTACACCCAGCGAAATTTCAGAACACCTGATGCATCTATACAATTTTTTTCAAGGGTTTGCTATAAGCTCCTAGACACGTTAGGTTTCGACTATTAGCAGAGCACCCAGCGAAAATACCATTGCAGTTACCCAGAAAATAAAGAGCCACAATCATAAAACATAGCATTCACGAGGCACTGAATAAAGAGTATGTCAGGAACAAATAATGGCATGGCCTAACATCACAACTGCAACATCCGAAAATCAAACAAAAAATAATCTTGTAACGGTAAGGAGAAAAAAGCACTGCTAAATCGGGATGCCAAGGTGAGGTGGGGGACGCCTGAATTAGTTCAACTCAATCAAAACCTTGCCTGAATTCGGTTGCAGTTCCAAATCATAAATATGTGTTCGGTTTGCATGGGATCCTCTACCTCATCAGGGAAACATCTCAGTAAACTTTTGTAAAAATCACAAAACTATGATGAAACAAAGTAGTTTCTGGTGAAAGAATATACACAAGTACTGGTTAACTGCCTAGAGGAATAATATAAATATCTTAAAGGTTGCCTTTGAAAACAAAGAACACATAAAAGAACGAAACTCGGAGACTTGGTTTTATTAAGTAAATAAGTCACTTCATATGCAACAAAGTAGTTTGCGAGGCTGCATACGCCTCCCCAACCCCCACCCCTACCCCTGCACCGGTTTAAGCGATATTCGATGTCCAAAGTAACCAGAATGGGCTCATTGATTCAAAAGAAAATAAGCCTGCACAGGAAAACTGATCGTGCTCGACATTACCCTAATGGGTTGGCCGGGCCGTAAAACCTAAACACAGGCAACAAACAAAGCAGACGGTTCAAAGGCGATCTGAAGGCAACGCAAAAGAAAAACAGTCGGAACCACGATGGCCCCGACCACAGACAGTTATAGTCAGGCGACAAATTTCTAGAACAGGTTGAGGAAGGAGTCTCACCGTCGTCTAATTAAAGAGGGAAGCAAAGTTCACCTTCATTTGTTTTCAGTTTTGTGAGTGTGAATCTATTTATCCTCACTGCAACTGGTGTTGGTGCCTTGTGGTGGCCGTGCAGTAAAATGTAGTGATATTTTCTGGTCCCTTGTTGTCACTGAACTCATTTCGGATTTTTTGAAATTTTTATGAAGGTCACTGGTAGGCTTAATTGACCGAAACTAGCTAGAGGCTCAAAAAAGCTGTTTTTTCTAGTTTTTTAAGTGTGGCCCTTGCTCTCAAGGGTAATTCCTTTCAGAATCTATTTATTATCAGAAATTGGGTTAAGAATCATGCATACTATGCGAATGAGTAGGCTGATCTGATTCTTTGCTGGGTACACATGATCAGATACATTTTCTCACGTTACAGGTCAAATAAGTATTTTCATTACGAAAACATGCTTATATAATTTTGACCTCATAAACCCCACTTTTATATAGTAAAGCTGGGGTATGTAGGGGTATACGTTATTATCCTTATTTTGCTAAAATTATAGACTGTGGGTACTCGTTAGAACCGCCTTGTCAATGCTGTCTATGCTTTGAGCAGAAATGTGAAAAGTATTAGAATTTTGTATCTGAGAATTTTCATTTTTGGTGGTAAAAATTTCAATATATTTGAATAGGCGTGTTTCCGTAATGTATGTTGTTGTAAACCATTGACTATTATAATTTGTAAAATGATAAGTTGTTAACCCTTAAAGCGCCAAGAAAAACTGCATCTGAAAATGTCGTCTGTTTATGTCGTCTGCTGAATATTCTTGCGGACTTTTCAAACCTATTTTTGCATACAGGCAAACAGTGTGGACCCTGATCACAATGCTCCTAAAGGAGGGTCCACACTGTTTGCAAAAATTTCTTTTAAAATCACAAGGAAGCACATTTTTCTACATAGAATCCCTTTTCAAAAGGCGACTGACGTGCATTAAAGTAAACAAGTAGTATAAAAAATTGTATTTTTTCGAAAACGGGGCAAAATCTACCAAGTACAGTCAAACTTAAATAACTCGAACGTCTTTGGGACAATGAAATTTGTTCTAGATACGAGTAATTCGACCCTTTGAGGGTTAATCATAACGCAAGAACAGGAGGTAAACGAGGGCAATTAAGTACGTCTTTTTGATCTTCTATGAAATAATGGTATGTTGGGTGAAGCAATTAGAATCGCCTCGATACGGTACATATAATATACATCTTTATGATAAAACAAGACAATTTCCCAGCCAACATCCCAAAAATTTTGTTTTTTGTTTTTAGTTATGTGTAGAAGTTCATAGGGAATTAAGACTGAGTGTGAATCAGCCAACTTGAAAGTAAACGAGCAATCGATGTTCGAGTCATCAAAGTTTTACTTTAGATCAGTTCTATCTAATCTATCTTTTCAGGGTCTTGAGAAAAATGATTTTGGGTCTATGGTAGTTCGAGATGTGCCCACCGTCTTGGCCATGCTAAACAAAACAAACAAAATGGACTGCAAGCCGGCACAAAACGCTTTCAAGGAAACTTGGGCAAAATGGCTCATACTTAATGAACATCGCATTGAAGACAACGAAGACGTTAACACACTTATGGAAAATCTTGGCACGGTTTTAGACCAGAGGCAGGCTGAGCTTACACAAGGATCTTCGGCAAATTTCTATGACCATACCAAACAAGCATTAGGCCGTATGTATCTGCATGAAGCTGATCACAATCGAGACTGTGGAACATTGGCTGCCTGGGACCGAGCGATACAAGCTGACAATCCATATAGAGCCATTGCTATATACAACAAAGCTTACATTATTATCAACATGGGAGAAGACGGCTACATGGATCAGGCAATAGACTTGCTGAAGGAGACAATAGAATGCATAGATGTACATATCGTAGAGAATGCAAACACCATGATGGCATGTCACATATCATCTACAAGTGGACAATTTGAGCCACACAATAAAGGTGAAACAAACTTTAAAAGACAGTTAGAAATCAGAAACAGTTTCTTCAAAATCTGGCTGGACTACACAAACAAGGCTGTCGAGAAGCTGCAGAAGCTAAAGAAGGACGGAGAAGATGCTATAACTGAAGAAAAAGGTATATTTGCTTTGATAGAGAAACCAAGTAATCTTGAATCCAACGAGTTGCAAGAGCTTTTCAACGAAGGACTACAGGTAGTGTATGAAGTGAAAAAGAAGCCAAGATTCTGTATAAGTGCACTTATTTGTGCCATAATTGGAGCACTGCAAGTGTTTGCTGGTATTCTTGTCTGCGCATGTAGCTTTGGATCTGCTACTCAATTCGGTCTTGGACTAATATCAGAAGGTGTGTCTGATATTATTGCAGGTGTTGAAGGAATGATAAAAGGAACATTCGATTGGGCAGAATGGGCAATTTCAAAAGCAATCAGCATAGGTATGTCTTTAATAACTGCCGGATTCAGTAAAATCAAAGATGCTGCGTGTGCTGTGGCCAAGGGAGTAAAGGCAGTCCTTACAGGAGCCAAGAGCTTATCTTCTGTAGCAGACGATTGTTTAAGAGCAGTCAAGACAACATGGACATCTGCAAAAACGGCCGTGACCTCTGCTGCAGGTGCTCTAAGTAAGGAATCCCTAAAACAGTCAGTGGTAACTCTAACGTCAAGCGGAGTCGCGAAAGCTACCATGAAGCAGGCTGGAAAGTACGCACTTCAGGAGGTCATGACGCAAGGTGTAATGAAAGGCCTTGATGTTGGCTTGAGTAAAGGTACGGAAGCCTTATTTGAAAAACTTCTCTCTGAAAGATTTAATGCTGAAGTTGGAAACGGTTTTCGCCAATCTAGTGAAATGAACGATTGTCTCATTCGGCTGATTGTATGTTATGGTGTTCCAGAAACCACTTTAAGCGCAGAAAACCCGCATGCTTATAGGATACCATCGGCTACCGAAACATTAATTCACAGGCACATCAAAGGCATCTGCGAACGTGTAGTCCCAGAATTGACCACAGATAACAAAGTTGTTAATGAAATATTTACTCGGCTAAAAGAAGTCAAAGACAATATGGAAGAAATTCTTAACTCAATGAATGCATCAGGAAAACTTTTAACGGCCGTTACAGTAGCTGCCGAATTTGGTGCTCATACGGCTAAATTTGTAACAATGATTCAAAATATCCCAACGCAAAAAGTGATGCGGGAAAAAGTAATACCAGAATTCAAAGATGATATTGAACCCCTTCTTAAAGACGGCGGTGCGCCTACTTACAAATCGGATGCTAGATCTAATTTCGCGACCGTTCTAGATTTAAAAGAAAAGCTGTTCAAAACATTAACAGAAAAGGTTTCATCTGCTTTTACAGATGCATGTGCGTCGAATCTGAATTCGTTCTTAACGGATTTAGCAAGGTCAAAATTGAACAAGACAGTCGGCAGCGCAGTTAGCAGAACACTTGGACGTTATCAGACAAATTACTTTTTCCAAACTCAGCAAGAACAATATCATATTAAGAAAATGCAACAAGACAGTGACCAGACAGCTAAAATGCCTGTGTCCGAATACGACTTAAACGAACTGACAGCACGAGTAAAGAATATAGAAGAAGCTGGTAAAGCCCCATCACTTGTAGAATTGAAGGCTTTGGTGGCTAGTGGACAGCTCGGTGGCAAGGGATTGGAAATACAAACTGTAGACAAAGATGGAACAGAGCTCTCGTCTGTGGCATTCGAAGGCTCCGACAGATCCGAAGGAGCAATAAAATTACGAGTTGTTCGTGAGGATGTACAGTTGGAAGGGTACGTACGGTGCCAAGCAAAAATGTGTCTCAGAACAAGCGCAAAATGCACAGAATTAGCTTCATCCCGCGAATGCGCAAAGTTGTAACCGGGCCTTTGCTCTCCATTCATGCATTCTGTATATCCAATGATTCTGTTAGCGAACGGTGAAGGCCCTGAACAGACTGCGTGGATGCTGTCTGCATATGCCCGAAGACACGCTTTCGTTTGGCGCGGCCCATGTTATAGATTTTTTAGCGTTCATATGCATGTGTTTTGGTAGCATCTTGAGTGTAAACTATAAGGCGTTTTGAAACTTAGTAAGGCTAGCTTGGTTATACCACAATTGGGCTGCGTTCATTACATCATACCACTCATGAGATGTTTTCAAATACTTCTGAACGATTATTGTAAACTCCGTGTTATGTATCCTCAAATTATAGAGTAGCTGTAATTCTCATTGACGATATTAGATTTAATAAATTATATCAATAATTATTAATTTTATAAATGATCGAATATACAATATCAACCCAGCAATATGTCCATATCTTTATTACGAGTAAGCATACGAACAATTATTCGAATAGGCCGTCATCTGGAACGTACTAAAAACAACTAGTTTTAGAGAATAGTTTGCGGATATTCGTTACCCTCCGCCGAAAACTGTAACAACAAAAATTTAGTTTTCTGGCGAACAAAAATGTACACAAGTACTGGTTAACTACTTAGAGGACTAAGCTTCTCCAAGGAAAAGGTTTATAACTTAGAAGAAAAAGTAAATTTATCTACGGACATTGATGAAAATATAACCATATTACAGAGGCTATACTGTCTGCTGCAGAGCAAGCTATTCCAAATAAAGTAGCTACCATCAGACCCGCGGAACACCCATGGATAACATGTCACATTAGAAATCTAATTAGAAAACGTAAACGTACATACAAGAAATTCAAAAGAGCATCAAATGCCAACCTTTGGGAAAAGTATAAGATAATTCGCAATAAAATAGTATCACTTATAAGGAAATCAAGGAATGATTATTTTAAAAAATTGGACTCTTTACTCTCGACTGAAACAACCGATATGAAATTATTTTGGAAAACATCTAAACAACTGTTAAAACTCGGAAAATCAACGTCTATCATCCCCACACTGAACTCGAATGACGAACGCTTTGAAAGTGACATTGAAAAGGCCACTTTGTTAAACACGTACTTTGCTTCTCAGTCAACAGTTGTCGACGATAATCGGTAAATGCCCCAACTATCCTATGTAGAACATAGTTGTCAGACTATTACTATATCAAGCCAGGAAGTTACAGATGTCCTTTTGAACCTCAATGTAAACAAAGCTTGTGGTCCGGATTTAATCAGTCCCCGTTTCCTTAAGGAAGGCGCAGTTACTCTTGCCTCTCCTTTTTCAGTGGTGTTCAATCGTTCTCTTGAATAGGGTTACTTCCCTTCTTCCTGGAAACACGGAAATGTAATACCTATTCACAAGAAAGATGATTAGTCATTGCCATCAAATTACCGCCCAATTACTCTCTTGAGATCGGAAAGACATTGGAACGATGCGTTCACAAACATAATTATAATTACGAGTTAGAAAATCAAATTCTCATTCCGTTCCAATCTGGATTTGTATCGGGTGACTCAACTACATATCAGCTACTTCATACACATACCACACATTCTGTAACGCAGAAGATGGCGGTAAAGAAGTAAAGGCAGTATTCTGCGACATTAGTAAAGCCTTCGATAGGGTCTGGCACAGGGGTCTTTTACATAAATTATCCGGGATAGGATGCTCGGATAGGGTGATCAAATGGTTTTCGAGTTATCTATCTGGACGCAGGCAGCGTGTCGTACTTAATGAACAAGCATCTTATTGGGCCCCTGTTGAAGCCGGGGTTCCTCAGGGATCTATTCTGGGACCCTTACTTTTTTTTGATATACATAAATGATATAGTGAAAAATATTGGCTGTTCTATACGGTTGTTCGCAGACGATACAAGTCTGTACATAATAGTAGAGCCTGCCCAGATAGCTGCAAATCTTATCAACACTGATCTTGATACCATCAGCATCTGTGCAGCTAACTGGTTAGTTAACTTTCATGAACGAAAAACTTTCTCAATGGTTTTATCTCGTAAACTGCTTCCTCCACAGCACCCACCGTTATTCGTGAATAACATAATGCTACCCGAAACAGATAGCCATAAGCACATTGGTCTCATCATGTCAAAGTCATGCACGTGGTCCAATCCAGGAAATTATTAACCAGATTATCCAGGAAATCGAATCGAAAGCCTGGGTACGATTGAATCTCATGCGAACACTGAAGTTTAGAGTTAGCAGAAAATCATTAGAACAAATATATGTAAGTTTTATACGGCCACTGCTCGAATATTGTGATGTCGTCTGGGACAACTGCTCAGCTGAAAATAAGAAACAACTCGAATCGATCCACATAGAAGCAGCGAGAATTATAACTGGCGCCACAAGACTTTGCAGCATCGAGAAACTATTCTAAGAATTAGGCTCGGAATCACTTCAAAGCGGTAGAAACAAGCACAAACTGACAATTTTCTTTAAGATTTTGAATGGTTTTACTCCAAATTATCTCGTGGATCTTTTCCTCCTCTGATACAGGAGACTACTAGATACAACCTTCGAAATTCAAACGACATCGAAACAATTCACACTAATTCCAACCTGTTTTATAATTCTTTTTTCTCGGCAAATATTCGAGCATGGAATAATTTGTCTGACGAAACAAAAGAAGCTACCTCTATTGCGGCATTTAAATTTCGTTTGAATAGAAACATATCAAAACCGCCAAATAATACCGGCTCACGCAAAGGCCAGATACTACATTCAAGAATGCGAATGGAGTGCAGCTTGCTCAACTCCCATCTCTTCAGGAAGAATATCGTGGCCGATCCCTCTTGCCAGTGTGGAGCTTTTGAAAGCCCGCATTACTTCTTCTTCAACTGCCCTAGGTATGCGGCCCCAAGAACAAGATACTTACCCAGTAACATAAACGCTTGCACATCTCATGATTTTCTTTTCGGCATTGACAACAAAACAAAAGGAGAAAATGAGGCTCTTTTTAGTCAAGTGCAAGAGTTCATTGTTAATTCCGCACGGTTTACCTGAGGAAACCGTGACCAGTACCAAACTATCGCCTCTCCAAATCTCTTAGAAATAACCTTTATGTACATGTATTAGGAAACGCTCTTGCCTCGGGGACACACAACATGATTCATCTGTCTATCTTCTCTCTCTCTCTCTCTCTCTCTCTCTCTCTCTCTCTCTCTCTCTGTTTGACTCAGCCATTCATCTATATATACTGTATGTTCCACAATGACGCAGGAAATGATATTATCAAGCTTTGGCTTACTGTCAGATCCTGTACCATGTGTTTGTACCTCCTATTACTGTTATAGTGTCAAATAAAATACTGTTTAAACCAAGGAAAAGGTTGATTAGATAACTGATTGTGCTCGCCATGACACCATTTAGTTGGCTGGACCGTAAAACCTCAACACAACCAAAACAGAAAAAGGAGAGGATTTTCAAAAAGCCATGAAAAAAGTTACCCAGGAAAGGCCACAATCGTGAATGCGCAGGCTAACTTAATCTTCGCCGGCATCACGAAAACATGCCAATATAGTTTTGACCCCTTAAACCCCACTTTAATACAGTAAAACTGGGGTTTACTGGGGTATACATTATTTTTCTTATTTCTGATCAAAACATGGATTGTGGATACTCGGTAGAACCGCCTCGTCCAGGCGGTTTTAACGATTACCACAATCTATGTTTTGAGCAGAAATAAGAAAAATATTAGATTTTTTTATCTGAAAATTTTCATTTTTTGGTGTAAAATTTTCAGTATATTTGAATAGGCATCTTTTCGTAATAGGGCACATATATCTAGAGGTACGTTTTATGACGATGTGGCTCATTTTATAATTTATAAATCTCCCACACTGATGGCAGCTTTGATTACTTCTTGAATGCTAAGCACTAGGTAAAACATCAACAGACAACATTTTCAATTTTTTTTTCAGAAAACAAGTTTTGACATTCCCTGCAAATTGTCTACAATGCAAATAATTTGCATAAAATGTCAAATCCTGTTTTCTGGTGCAACAGCGCAGAAAGTGCTTATGATAAATTGACATTACGAAACATGCCTATTCAAATATATTGGGAATTTTACCATCAAAAAATGAAAAATTCTGGTAATTTTCATATTTCTGCTCAAAATATAGATTGTGGGTACTTGTTAGAGCCGCCTGGGCGAGGCGGTTCTAACAAGTACCAACGATCTATGTTTTTGAGCAGAAATAAGAAAAATAATGTATACCCATGTAAACCCTAGTTTTACAGTATAAAAGTAGGGTATAAGGACGTTTACACTATATCGGCGTGTATTCGTGATAAATTGCCGTGAGAGGTCTCAGACTAAAGGACAGTTTCTTCCGAAATCGGTTTTCGAAGGTTGGTATCTTGTCTCTTTGATCGGGCCCTATGTGACCCTACGCATGGTTTGCTGTTGCTCTGACGCCATCGCGTCTTCGACCTTCATCACGAAAACATACCTATATAATTTTGACCCACTTAAACCCCACATTTATATAGTAAAACTGGGGTTTACAGGGGTATATATTATTTTTCTTATTTCTGCTCAAAAACATAGATTGTGGGTACTCGTTAGAACCGCCTCGCCGAGGCGGTTCTAACGAGTACCCACAATCTATGTTCTGAGCAGAAATATGAAAACTATCAGAATTTTTAGCTGAAAACCTTCAGTTTCTTGTGGTGAAAGTTTCAATATATTTGAATAGGCGTGTTTTCGTAATGGTTTGAGAATAGTTACTTTCTTCTGTACTGCTATGATTCACTGTTACTGGGGAAATCTTTTTACGGATTGATATTTATCATCACGAAAACATACCTATATTATTTTGACCCCCTTAAACCCCACTTTTATATAGTAAAACTGGGGTTTACAGGGGTATATATTATTTTTCTTATTTCTGCTCAAAAGCATAGATTGTGGGTACTCGTTAGAACCGCCTCGTCGAGGCGGTTCTAACGAGTACCCACAATCTAAGTTTTGAGCAGAAATATGAAAAATATCAACATTTTTCCCTGAAAATTCTCATTTATTGGTGGTAAAATTTTCAGTATATTTGAATAGGCGTGTTTTCCTAATGAGTTGACCATTTCAGCCCTGTACACCAGTACAGATACGGTTTTAGCCATTGTCTTGAAACTTAACAGATTGATAGGGAATGATGGTTAGATGACCTGATCAACTTCGGAATGTTTTTCTTCAGTTATGGCTCTTTGAAAATTTCGGCATTTCAACCTTGTAAGCAAGATTTCTCGAAAACTGGTTAAGCTATTGCCTCACACTTGACACGCCAATAGGGGATGGTAAGTAGATGACCTGATTAACTTTTGAAAAACTTCTTTTTTTTTTTTTTTTTTTTTTTAGTTATGTCCTTTCAAAATTTTAGCATTTTAAGCGTTTAGCAAGGTTCTCGAAAAGAAAAAAAACTCTTTGAGCTATTACCTTGAAACTTGACAGGCTGTTAGTGAATGGTGAGCAGAAAATCTGATTAACTTTCGATTTTTTTTTTTTTTTTTTTTTTTTTTTAGTTATAGCTCATTGAAAGTTTCGGCATTTTAACCTTGAGAAAGATCAGCAAGATATCTCGAAAATTATTTGACATGTTGCCCCGAAACTTGGCAGACTGATAGGGAATGATGAGTAGGCATATCCGGGTTCAACTAAACCAAGGTTAACCCTTATCCTGTTGTTCATGACAACCCCTACCTTTTCAAACAGTGTACATCCAGATCAGATGGCTTCTGATCAGGATCTACACTGTTTGTCATTCAGTGTGTGATTTTGAATGAAAACATTTTATGATGGAACCTGATTGGCTGATAATCAGAAATGGGTTGGCAAATTAAATTATTCAGCAGGATAAGGGTTAATAAGTGGATTTATATGTTGCTATGATTCTGCATTTATCTACGCATTAGTTCATCATGAGGACAAAAACATAATTTGGTCTGTATCTGCACTAAGTGTGATGGCTGAGTTTTTTTTAATAGGTTTAATCCCCGTGTTTCCTTTGCAGCCTTTTCATTTGTTCGTTCCGTTTTTTTTTTGTTTTTTTTTTTTTTTGAGAAAGTGAGCCACAACTTCAGAAAACATACGCTCAGACATGTATGCATTTGCGCAGTTGCATCACGAAAACATGCCTTTATAGTTTTGACCCCCTTAAACCCCACTTTTATATAGTAAACCTGTGGTTTTAAGGGGTAAACATTATTTTTCCTTAATTGGGCTCAAGTACATAGATTGTGGGTACTCGTTAGAACCGCCTCGCTGAGGCGGTTCTAACGAGTACCTACAATCTGTGTTTTGATCAGAATATGAAAAATATCAGAATTTTTACCTGAAAGTTTTACTTGTTTTGGTTGTAAAATTTTCAATATAATTTTTTTGAATAGGCGTGTTTTCGTAATGATAAAAATATTCACTGGGTGTATTTAGAGTAGCCAATGGGAAAAACCATAGGTGTTTGACGTTTTGCGAATGTCCTGGCGGGACTGTTTCCATGAAATGTTACCCTATCTTCCTGGAAAATTATTTAAAACTTTTAAAATCCGGATCTAAAATGCCACCTGCATGCTTTATAGCTTAGATCTAATGCTGCTTATCACCAGCTACTCCGTTTGGTGCTAAACAGACGTTCGATTACCTTCCACTGATTCGCGAAGGGAATTTGTCAGTTCCTGGCCAAAGTGTGTGCACAAGTATTGGTAAACTGCTATGAGGATTAAGCCTGTCCAGGTAAAAGCATGGTTAGGTAAACTGACCGCGCTCTACATGACCCATGGATAACATGTCACATTAGAAATCTAATTAGAAAACGTAAACGTACATACAAGAAATTCAAAAGAGCATCAAATGCCAACCTTTGGGAAAAGTATAAGATAATTCGCAATAAAATAGTATCACTTATAAGGAAATCAAGGGATGATTATTTTAAAAAATTGGACTCTTTACTCTCGACTGAAACAACCGATATGAAATTATTTTGGAAAACATCTAAACAACTGTTAAAACTCGGAAAATCAACATCTATCATCCCCACATTGAACTCGAATGACGAACGCTTTGAAAGTGACATTGAATAGGCCACTTTGTTAAACACGTACTTTGCTTCTCAGTCAACAGTTGTCGACGATAATCGGTAAATGCCCCAACTATCCTATGTAGAACATAGTTGTCAGACTATTACTATATTATATATTACTATATGGCTCTAAAACCTCAAAACAAACAAACAAGTGCGCGGGCGTAATTACTTAGCGCTTAGCACTCTGGATAAAACTTTCAGCAGAAGAGCTTCGGGAATATTTGTCTTATTTTTTCCAAGGAAACAAGTTTTAACAATTTATACAAATTGTTACCAGTGTTAACAACTTGCATGAAAAGCCAAATCCTGTTTTCTGAGAAAAATATGGAATAACAGCAATTTGTCATCTGCTGAGTTTTCCCAGGGGCGGTAACGGTTAAAATATGGATACACCAAGAGATATAACTGCCGTTTTGGGAATGTGTTAGGGAGTATGCCTCCCTAGTGTTTGAAACCTTTCAGAAATGGCCATTATTCTTAAAAGAAGGAATTCGCTCTCAGTGGGAGCAAATTCTTTCCATTATGAAAACATTCCTATTCAAATATATAGAAAATTTCACCTCCAAAAACTGAAAATTTTCAGATGAAAAACTCTGATATTTTTCATATTTCTGCTTCAAACACATACTGTGGGTACTCGTTAGAACCGCCTCGGCGAGGCGGTTCTAACGAGTACCCACAATCTGTGTTTTTGAGCAGAAATATGAAAAATAATGTATACCCCTGTAAACCCCAATTTTACTATATAAAAGTGGGGTTTAAGGGGGTCAGAATTATATAGGTATGTTTTCGTGATGATTTATATTATCCTCCAATGAAAAGGATGAGGATGTAAATACTCCATGTCCTAATTATTTCCAGTTATTTCCATTGAATGTGTAGCCATTCATTACATGTCCTAATTATTTCCAGTTATTTCCATTGAATGTGTAGCCATTCATTAGGCCTATCAATAGACAACATGCTTCTGTAAGATGGTTGACAAATTTCAATGTTTAGTACTCTGGATATAATTTTCAGCAGACGACATATTGAATTTATTGAATTTTTTCCCAGGAAACAGGTTTTGACATTTCATGCAAATTGTCTCCACTATAGGCAATTTGCATGACATTACAAATCATGTTTTCTGGGATAAAAATAAGAAAAATACTGTCAGTTAGTTGTCTGCTGAATAAATCCAGAGAGTGGTAAAGATTAAAAGATTTGCAACAACTTCCTGTTTCAGACAAAATGGCGTCTTCCGAAAAATGATGGACGCTGTTTTCGGACAAGACAGTCCCTGGAGTGGACATTTCGATCTTGTCAGCAACGATGGTAAAACAATTATCAAACTCGACAGTGACGAAGATAATTCTCTTTTTTATGCGGTTGCCAAGGCAACACATCCAGATTTAAGCGGGGATGAGGTGAAAGACAAGGCCGGTTTCCTCAGATCTGAGGTTGGAGACGAGGTAAATTATTAAGGAGGCTACATTCACTTGAAAGATTTTCCGCTATTTCTTTTTTTTACAAGGGAGACAAGTTTTATGACTTCCAGATTGCTTTCCTGCACACTAATCCAGTAAGCATTCTGCATAAATCTATAGCGGACCGTTATCGGCCCGTTAGGGTTGCTGACGGGCCGATAACGACCCGCTGTATATTTATGTAGAATGCTAGCTGGAAAACCTGTTCTGGAAATGAGTCTACACTACCAGTTGTGAATAAATTCTTTCCTTTTAGAGTAGACCCCTATTTGGAAGGGAGCAAAACAATTTTGATAGTTGTCTCCCTTAAAAATGTATTAGTTCTTCTAAAAACTGTAATCACTTCAAATCGGTATACGTTTTCAGTTTGAACCAGAAACGCATAAAACCAATCATAGTATATTGTAGAGTGTGGTAGATTTTAAGCCATGTTTTACAGATGAAAACATTTTGTGACTTCTTTTGAGAGTTCAGTCGTAGTAAATTTGCTTTTACTGCACAAAAACCCATTCTTAAAGGTGTTCTTCCATCTTAGAGAAGACAATTCTTTCTGAAGGGGAAAATCCGATATAACAGAGTTACTTCCTTTCCTTCAAAGTATATCTATTCTCCTTACTAAAACAATATCTGGCCTGTTTTGTAGTCAGCACGAATAAGATAATCATGAAATCAAACAGAGAAAATTTATTTAAATAAAAGTTATGTTGACCAAGTTGACTGCAGTGCACGTATACGCCTACGGTAAAGAAAAAAGAAAAACGTGAGTATAGTATATTATCAAATAGCAAAACCCTTCAGTTACGATCAAAATGTTATCCACTTTAAGGTTATCAGCCCCGTCTCCTGGGGTATATTCAATTTCTCTGAGACGGTACGAAAACAAACGATTGTTTTCCGAAGCCAAATCCGATAACTCCAATCAACTGCTGGCAATAATAAGCTAACGGTGCCCGTGAACCGTCAATAAAACAGTAAAACAAATTGATAATGTACCATCTGACTTAGACTAGCTGCTAGTCTGATAATAAAAGTCTGATCATTTCTGTTTATTTTTAAAAGGTTATCAACTTGTTAACAATGGCGAGTCTATTTGGTAGCATTACGAAAACACGCCTATTCAAATAAATAGAAAATTTCACCGCCAAAAACTGAAAATTTTCAAATAAAAAACTCTGATATTTTTCATAATTCTGCTCAAAACAGAGATTGTTGGTACTCGTTAGAACCGCGGCGAGGCGGTTCTAACGAGTACCCACAATCTATGTTTTTGAGCAGAAATAAGAAAAACAATGTATAACCCTGTAAACCCCAGTTTTACTATATAAAAGTGGGGTTTAAGGGGGTCAATATTATAGCCATGTTTTCGTGGTGGAGACTCCAATATATATCTTGACTAAGTACTATCAGGCATTAAAATTGAGAAAGGAGAATAGAGTAGCTATAAAAGTATTATATTGTTCATTTTAACGCAAATGGATGATTTTGTATCTTTGTTATTCATTTTAACGCATAGTGGCTAGGCTACATTTGACTCTATTATTAAAGGTTCAGTCTTAAATCAAATATATAGTAATTTTTCAAATGGTAATACTCCAATCACCAGCTTTAGTTGTGCGTCTTCGAAATGCGCAGGACTGAGCACCAGACCAACAACAGCCCAACAGACATTCTACTTACATCACGAAAACACGCCTATATAATTTTGACCCCCTTAAACCCCACTTTTATATAGTAAAACTAGGGTTTACAGGGGTATACATTATTTTTCTTATTTTTGCCAAAAACATAGATTGTGGGTACTCGTTGCCACCGAGGCGGTTCTAACGAGTACCCACAATCTATGTTTTAAGCAGAAATGAGAAAAATATCAGAGATTTTTATCTGATTTTTTTAGTTTTTTGAAATGAAATTTTCTATATATTTGAATAGGCGTGTTTTCGCAATGAATCTGTATCGTACCTTTATCGGCCCGCCAGGATTCGAACGGTCCGATATAGTTTTAGTAGAATGCTAGCTGGGAATACTGAATATTCATCTTTTTTTCGCATTTCAGATACTTAAGAATCCTGATAAGTATGTCGTTTTGCATCATAGACAAAAAGAGTATGAAGCTGCTTATGGGGAGAATACCTTTTTCTCTCTACCACCACGCCCCACACCATCTGATGAACGCTTGCAGAGGAGTGATGCTACTGTCGGGGAGCTTGACAGAAGTGACGCAAACATAAAAGACACGTCCTTTACCTTGACAAAATTGAAGATGTCCCTGGAAGAGAAAGCGAACGAGATCTGGATGAAGCTGGTTTCCGGAGACAAAGCCTTCCTAATGGCCTCACTGAAAGCCAACGTGGCTATTATCAAGAGCATAGCCAAACCCATTGGAGATGACGACGACAAGTGAGTATATGGTTTGATATTAACTAAACGCTAAGCACTCTGGGTAAAATTTTCAGCAGGCGGCATTTTGAATTTTTTTTCTTATTTTTCTCAGAAAACAGGAGATGACATTTCATGCAAATTGTCTCCAAAGGAGACAATTTGCATGAAATGTCAAATCCTGTTTTCTGGAAAAAATAAGAAAAATATCATCAATTTGTCGACTGATGAAAATGCCCAGAGAGTGGTAAAACTGCAGGACAGACAGGCCTGAGCAAACAGTTTAGAAGCTGCTCAGACGCCGCAATCGTTGCGTCTCATCAGGTTCTTGGGGTCGTCGGGTGGAGCGAAGGTGTCGTGCATCTCGCGTCACCGGGACGTCCAGCTGATATTGGCTTACAGCTGAGCAGGGCCTGTTATTCTTGCAGCAGGGAAGAGTAGAGGGGAAATGTTTTTATTTCTTCTGTTTTTTTTCACGTTCAGTCCTTTTCCTCTTTCTTCCATGTCCCTCTTTTTTATCTCTTCTACCATCTCTTCTATCTCTTTTCTCCTTTTCTCCGGGAGACGACACAAAATGACCCACAAGAACTGAGGTGTCGTTAAACCCCAACACAATCAATCATCAGGTTCTACTATATTTCAGCCGCAAAGTCAGAAAACGTACCTTCGGACATGTGCGCCCAGCGAAGATTCAGATCAGCCTGTGCATTCGCGCAGTCTGATCAGAATCTTCACTGGGTTCCTATTAAATAGCCAAGGATGCAAAGTTTCTTCATGCGGATAACGACGCCTCTGATCAGACTGCCCGAATGTGGAGTGATCTGTCTTCGTTGGGTACACGTGTGAGAAGGTACGTTTTTTCACAATGCGGTTCAATTGCCTCTCCCCCAGAAGTTTTAACCCTTGTCATGCTGAATATATTAAGATGCCATGCCCACTTCTAATTTTCAGCCAATCAGATTACTTGATCCAGATTGTTGGTATAAATTTACATACTTAATGGCAAACAGTGCAGATCCAGATCGGTTGGCTTCTTCTTTAGAAGCCAACTGATCTTGATCTACACTGTTTGCAAAGGCAGGGTATATCCGGGTTTAGCAGGACTAGGGTTAAGACACATCAAGATGTAGTCAAATTTTACGACAAGTATGGTAAGGAATTAAGATGTCCGAATATTGAGTGGTAAATACCATGTCTGTTTTTTTTTTGTTTGCTTTTAACCGTTTACAAACACGTTATAAGATTTGTAAAGGTTATGGTCAATCATAACTGACGAACAAATCAACATACCGACCTCCTCAAACAGAAAGCGACCATATGACATATGCGACCAGCGTATACTCAGGTCTTTCTGTGCATCCGTTTAGTCTGAAAAGAAGTTATGTTGGTCGCTGATAAAATGTATAAATCTGAAACATTCTATCTGAGAAGAACATAGACTCTGTTCAGACTGCACAGATGTTTGTTTCATTGTTTTATTAATATAGTTGATTACTCTATTTTGTGTTTATTGGTTGCATCACGAAAACATGCCTATATAATGTTTACTCTTTTAATTGATTGTGTTGGGGTTTAACGACACGTCAACCCTTGTGGGTCATTTTGTGTCGTCTCCCAGAGAAAGGGAGAAAAGAGATAGAAGAGATAGTAGAGGAGATGAAAGAGACGATTTGGGAAGAAAGAGGAACAGGAATGAAAGTGAAGAAACAGAAGAAATAAAAACATTCCCCCTCTACCCTTACCTGCTACAAGGATAGCAGACCTTGCCCAACTGTAAGCCAATTTCAGTTGGACGCCCCTGTGACGTAAGATACACGACACCATTGCCACTCCCGACCACCCCCGTTTACTCTTTTAAACCCCACTTTTATATTGTAAAATTGGGGTTTACAGAGGTATACATTACTTTTCTTATTTCTGCTAAAAAAACATAAATTGTGGGTACTCGTTAGAACCGCCTCGCCGAGGCGGGTCTAACGAGTACCCACAATCTATGTTTTGAGTGGAAATATCCAAAATATCAGGGTTCTTTTATCTAAAAATTTCCAGTTTTTGGAGGTGAAATTTCCTATATTTGAATAGGCGTGTTTTCGTAATGTAGAATTGTTTGTTCAATATTCTATTATTATTGTAATTATCATTATTGTTATTATTATTATTATTATTATTATTATCGTTGTTGTTGTTGTCGTTGCAGTTGTTATAGATGTATCGCTCATTATACGCATTACGCATCTGCGTAAGATAAATTATTTGCCATTACGAAAACACGCCTATTCAAATATACTGAAAATTTTATCACCAAAAAATGAAAATTTTCAGATAAAAAATTGGTATTTATCATATTTCTGCTCAAAACATAGATTGTGGGTACTCGTTAGAACCGCCTCGCCGAGGCGGTTCTAACGAGTACCACAATCCATGTTTTTGAGCAGAAATAAGAAAAGTAATGTTTACCCCTTTAAACGCCAGTTTTACTATTTAAAAGTGGGGTTTAAGGGGGTCAAAATTATATAGGTATGATTTCGTGATGCAATAAAGCGAGATCACCTAACATTTCTTCCTTTATTGACAGGCTACTTTTAAAGGAAAGAATTTTCTCTCTCTGGGAGCAAATTCTTTCCTTTCAGAGTAGTCCCAGTTTTGAAGCAATAGTATGGAGAATTTATCTAGGTTTTTTCATGGGTGTACGTAAAAATAATCCCATTATGGCTACGCAACTGATTATTATTATTATTATTATTATTATTATTATTATTATTATTATTATTATTATTATTACTGGTTCGAGTGTTAACAATACTATACATACACCAAAATTTCCATTAGGGTGTTATCCACGTGATTATCATTGACCAATGAAATCAAAGCGCGCATCATTTTTCATAGAATGAATAATTAAATACAAAAAACAAGTTGAATTGCATTTCCCCGCAAACTGTTATTTCTTTTTTAGTATTGTGCTGAACTAAACATATTAATTCTGTACAACAAAACAGTAATTTCTGTCAGACAAAGGTCAAAAAATAATATCATTCAAAAGTAAAACAAAACTGATTTTATATTTATTAAAGGAATCCAGATTAATAGTGATAACAATCTAAGGGTAGCAATTGAAGCTGTGCGGGGTTTGCCTTCTAGCAAGTATAGCTTCTCATTACGAAAACACGCCTATTCCAAATATATAGAAAAATTCACCTCCAAAAACTGAAATTTTTCGGACAAAAACTGATATTTTTCATATATCTGCTGAAACATAGACTATGGGTACTCGTTAGAACCGCCTCGGCGAAACGGTTCTAACGAGTACCCACAATCTATGTTTTTCAGCAGAAATAAGAAAAATAATGTATACCCCTGTAAACTGCACTTTTACTATATAAAGGTCGATTTTAAGGGGGTCAAAATTATATAGTCCAGAGTTTTCGTGATGACAAATAGGATAGTAAATACTTATAGTGGGTCGTAATTCCCCAGAGTTTTTGACAAACGGCAACTGAGGGTATAGACCTAGATCAGACGCCGCAGAATGCCGAGTTTGCCACTTACCATGCGAGTTAATACACATTAACAGGTAGTCCATCACGAAAACATGCCTATATAATTTTGACACCCCTTAAACCCCACTTTTTATATAGTAAAACTGGGGTTTACAGGGGTATACATTAATTTTCTTATTTCTGCTCAAAAGCATAGATTATGGGTACTCTTTAGAACCGCCTCGCCGAGGCGGTTCTAACGAGTACTCACAATTTATGTTTTGAGCAGAAATAGGCGAGGCGGTTCTAACGAGTACCCACAATCTATGTTTTTGAACAGATATATGAAAAATATCAGTTTTTTATCTGAAAATTTTCAGTTTTTGGAGGTGAAAATTTCTATATGTTTGAATAGGCGTGTTTTCGTAATGCAAGGGGATCGTTCTGTTTGCTAAAATTACAATGAGCTAAGGGTTAAACGAAACAGTCTCAAGTCTCCGTTCAGGACCGTTTTCCCAGCCTACACTCAAAGACAATCGACCCACCAGTGCTCTCAGTGCTTTGATTATCATTTTTATCACATATAAGACAAAATACCCAACATTCAGCATGAATTATCTTACGATGTAAATGATTTACTTGCATGCAAATGTGATAAACCAGTAATACCATGGTTCTATGCATGTAGCGCTCGTGCATTATCGCATCGTACATGCACAGAACCATGATATAAATGATTTATCATTTACATCGCAAGGTATTTCATGCTGAGTGTTAGGAATGCTGGGAAATTTGTCTTCTATGTGATAATGATGATAATCAAAGTACTGACAGCACCAGCCATGGTACAGTTGATTCTCGTTATCTCGACCGCGCTTATCTCGAATAACCGCTTATCTCTAAGTGAAAATCTGGTCCCTGCCTAAACATGAAAATCTAACAACAGGTAAAAAATATTGTGGAAAAGAGGAGAAATTGCTCCCAAGGAGCAATTTCTCCTCTTTTCCACAATATTTTCAATATATCTCTAACTCCAAGAGTCCAATTACACATATATTTGTTAAATGTGGTTGTTCGAATTTTTTTTTCCTCAATTCTGCAAATCTGGTATGTCGAGGTACGGATATCTCGAAGTATTTCAGAGAGTCCCTTGGAATTCGAGATAACGAGAGTCGACTGTATAACTAATGACTTATTATTATAACTATTATTTCTTTAAAAAGAGACGACTCATCAGAAGATGAAGACAGCCATACAAAGAAACCATCTATCCCTGGTGCTGCGAAACCGATCAAGAAAACAATACTTTACATACCTTGTCAAGGTATATTGCAGGGATGTTCTGAAAAACTAAGCCCACAGTTTGCCAAGTTTGCAGTTCATTGGTCGAAAGGAGTATTTGTGTCTGCTGTGATACCAAAAAGGAATGTAACGACCAGATCCTCGCTTCAATGAAAGGCAAGGCTTATGGTGCCTCCGAAAGAGGAAACACCTATGCTGTGTACAAGTAAGATTTCCCTGGTTCTCTTTTAATGCAACACTGATATCTATCTATCTATCTATCTTTCTTTCTATCTTCTTTTTAGAGTATTAGGCGCAGGCCTTCCTGGGTAGAAAGCAGTAGTACTAAGCAATATGGATAAAGTGTCTTGCTCAAGGACACTTGGAATTCGCTTGGGTTGAACTCGCTAAATATCTATCTTGAATCCGACGCTTTACCACATATTGTGTGTGTGTGTGTGAGCGTGCGTGCGTGTGTACGTGCTTGCGTGTGTGTAACCGAAAACAAGTGTGTGTGTGTGTGTGTGTGTGTGTGTGTGTGTGTGTGCGCGCGCGCGCACACATATGCGTGTGCGCGAGAGAAAGAGAGAGAGATGATATCGGGGCATATGCGAACAGTAAAGATACAGACATCAGCCAACAAAGGCGAACAAGCTTTAGGGGATTTGCTATGTCATGCTGTATCTCATGATTTTGGTTGCGGGCAACGAAGGCCCTGATCAGATGCGCAGTCTGGTTTGAGCATTCGCTACCCGCATATACCCCGAAAGCACACTTTCACATGGAGTAGCTCAATTATATAATTAACCATCCCAGTAAGCATTCTACATAAATCTATAGCGGGCCGTTATCGGCCCATCAGGGTGGCTGACGGGCCGATAACGGCCCGCTATAGATTTACAAAGAATGCTAGCTGGCTGGGATTACCTTTAAAACTTATTAATCTTTGTATTCAGTGACTTATACCGTGATGTCATTTATTTGCTTATCATTCTTGCTACAGAAATCTGCTGACAGACTGCCTGTGTGGCACAGATGGAGAATACAACCCAACAAGACTTCTGAAGCTAGCTATGATCTGTTCCCACCCAGATTCCACTCTAGACATCCTGAAAGCTGCTGGTCTGGTCAGTGGAGGATCACCAGAATTAAACGAAGCTGGTCTTGTTAAACCTGAAGGATTAGGTGAAGGAGATGCCATACCAGAAGATCAAGATCCTCGACTTGCCAAAATCGTGGAACTTAGTCCAGAAAATGGGAGAAGACTAGAAGGGCCTTGGGGCTTATCAGATGATGGACTTGATGCCTACTTCAAAGTCTGTTACTTGATTGTGTTAACTAAGTACAAGGCTGCTGACTGCCTGGAAGAAGAACCCTATCAGGAACTCGTGGCCTGGGTGGAACAAGATGGTTTTCTCGATGCCGAAGGAGAAGAGTATATATCAGTATTGAATGCACTGAAAGCAGTTCACAGTTCGGAATCACCATGACATCTTTAATATTTAACTCTTTCCGCGCTAAATTTCAGACGACATTTGTCGTCTGCGTTTTTTTTTCGTTTTTTTTTTTTTAATTTTTAACAACTATCGTTTGGAAAGACGTTTATATGTAAAGTTGAAAGACTAAATGTCAAACAGCGTAGATCCAGATGAGACCGTCTCATCTGGATCTATGCTGTTTGCAAAAACCTATAATTATCGCTTATGGCAGTGAAAGAGTTAAAGTGCAATGGGCTTATTCGGCAGAAGACATATTGGTGATATTTTTTTCATAAATATAAGAAAAATATTCCAAAATGACAACTGCTGCAAATTGTACCCTGCATGCTAATCGTATTAAGTATATTGCAGTATTGAATGCACTGAAGGCAGTTCATAGAGCGGAATCGCCTCTTTTAAACTTACAGTGCAATAGGCAAATTAAGTAGACGACAGATTGGTAATAGTTTTCATATTTTTCCTAGAAAATAGGATTTGACGTGACATTTCATGCAAATAGTTTCCAATGGAGACAATTTGCATGAAAATGTCAAATCCTAATTTCTGTAATAAAAATAGGAATAAAACTAGTATTTCAAATGGCCGTCTCTGAAAATTTTACCAAGCATGCTAAGCGTTAAGACAGCTTCTGCTGTAGTTACACAACGGCATGCACAGCGTCTTTCTTAACATGTAAAATGACGATTTACCTTTACCACTTTCTGGGTTAATTCAGCAGATGAAACATTTACCATTACAAAAACACGCCTGTTCAAATATATAGAAAAATTCACCTCCAAAAACTGAATTTTATTTTTAGATGGTAAAAATGAAAACATGTGGCTGGCGAGTCCAGAGGTGAAAACCCCATTGAAATATTCCAACTCTAACAAAGTTATTAAAATGTTAAGTTTTTGCTCATTTGTATCTTATTAATATTCTTGAGAAACTAATTACGTCACTGGTTCTTATGATTAATTTTAAAAATATTTTAAAAACTAATTTGAAAATGTTCATGGATTGAATGAAGAAAAACATTCATTTGTAGGGCTGTAGTGCTTATAAATTTTCATAATGTTTGATTTTTAAATGAATTTAACGTTATAAAATCGGATTTAAGTAAATTTTGAAATTAATTTTAATTCAATTTTCAGAAATAATTTATTGAAATTTTATATTAATTTTGTCATTATCTTTTGGAATGTAATTTCAACAAATTTATTTATTTTTGGTCAGTTTCTTTACAAAACATAGTGATGTGAATCTTGCATTTTTGATATTTTAAAAAATGTTTTTAAAACTCAATCAAATCACTTTTCGTCATTTAAGAAATGCTAGCATGTAATATTAAGTCTAACTATTCAATAGTATTAATATATTCATTATTTTAACCAGAATCAGTAGTCTGGAATAAAATTATTGAGATTAGAAAAATAAATTTCGAAGTAAAATTTAAATATAACCAATGACATTATAGTGCCTTGTGGGATGAATTTTTACTTAACTATAAATAGCAATACAAGGTACTACGACTTTGAATGCATGTAACTTTTGAACTAATAAGGACTTTTGAAATGCGGTTTTCAACTAAGGGGTTCGTCACCTGGGTTAAATTAGGACGCTGTTCTTAGGAACTGTCTGTCAAGAGTAAGGGCTAACATATGTCTAAGTATTTTAAAGTTCCAAATTCCTCAAAAAATAGACATTGTATTATCCAAAAAAAGGTTCAATATATTGATATAAGGTATTAATACAATCATAAAATGTGGCACCTGACAGCCTGTAAAATTTCAGTTAGTCTCTCGTTCTTGAAATGAAAAGTTTTTTGGGTTTCTTTTATTGTATCTCTGAATTAATGTGGCCTATAATTCAGAGATACGATACAAAATCATTTCATTTTTGATCCAGTTCAAAAACGAGAGACTAACTGAAATTTTACAGGCTGTCAGATGTTACGTTTTATGATTGTATTAATACTTTATATCACTTTATCAAACCTTTCTTGGATAAAATGTCATTTTTTAAGAATATGGAGCCTTTAATTGTAACGGTAATTGTTCTAACAACTTTACACCCAGTTTTGCTGCGAACTGTTTCAAAAGATGATGCTCAACATTTTTGTCCTGAATTAAGAAATCTCGAAAACCGAAAATGATGTATTGTATGATATTCATTGTTGCATAGTTTCATTTACTAATATTTCTGAGCAACACATCTATTTCATGCCACAACCAGCCATTCTGCTGAAGCAAAAATAAACGGTTCCTTTTCGGCCTTTTTCGAAGAACGCAAAGTGCTAAAAATCCATTTAGCCGAACGATCATGTTTTTATCGGCGTCATTATGACGCGATTAAACGTTTTAAACAGTATTTTAGGTGTTCTAATACTATGCATGTGCACCATGGCCATCACGAAAACACGCCTATTCAAATGTATAGAAAATTTCACCTCCAAAAACCGAAAACTTTCAGGTAAAAAACTCTGATTTTTTTCATATTTCTGCTCAAAACATAGATTGTGGGTACTCGTTAGAACCGCCTCGGCGAGGCGGTTCTAACGAGTACCCACAATCTATGTTTTAAGAAGACATAAGAAAAATAATGTCTTCCCCTGTAAACCCCAGTTTTGCTACATAAAAGTGGGGTTTAAGGGGATCAGAATTATATAGGCAAGTTTTCGTGATGCAAAGGTAAAAATACAGCCAGTTGCCTTGTCTACACTCTGTTTTGATAAACTCCTAATACATACTGGCTGAAGCGTATTACATTTTGATTGCGGTATAATCTAAATGCATGCTCAGTGTCTTTAACCCTTAAAGCGCCAGTCACAACTATTGTCGTCTGCTTTGTCATCTGCTTGTGATTTAAAAAGTCATTTTTGCAAACAGTGTGGACCCAGATCAGACTGCTCCTTTAGGAGCAGTCTGATCTGGGTCCACACTGTTTGCCTGTATGCAAAACTAGGTTTGAAAAGTTTGCAAGAATATTCAGCAGACGACATAAACAGACGACATTTTCAGATGCAGTTTTTCTTGGCGCTTTAAGGGTTAATAAAACAATACATACAGAGGATCTTGCACGAATGGTCATTTAATACGAAGTTAATGAAACGAGTTTTTTTGCGAGTTTCGTGAATTTCATTTGAAATGACTACGAATGTAAGATTCTGTTTATCATATGACTTTTAAACTGTATATTATGGCCATAGAAGTCGAACAATTTTCCAACAGAAAACATTACGTTGTCATAGATGACGTGATGACGTCACGCGTCAGTAGCCAACTGTTAACGTCACGCGTCAGTAGCCAACTGTTAACGTATGTAACCTATGGTCATATCATTTTTATGACATGACGTTATCCACTGAATGTGAGCGACGCCATGTGATAAAATCGGTTATCCACAATTTTATTGGGGCTTGCTGAAGCTTGTCCCTATAAAACTGTCTAAGATACGATGATTATATTTCATTATTAAAGCCACTTACCATGTAGTCACTATTTTTATATTTGATTGCGAAATTTCCATGAACAGTTTGTGGCAGTATTTGTATTTAATGACCATTCCTTGACAATATTTTTTTATATTTGAACACTTCGTAGTAATGCTTCCATTTTAACACTTCATAGAAATCCTTCCATCTGTAAAAGCTTCTGAGCTATTCATCCATTTTATGAATACTTCGTAGCAATACCATTACATGGCATTCTTCGATTTTTGAATATTTCCTAGATTGTTTCCCATTTTTAACGCTTCACTTCAATCATTACTTCAAATGAGCACTTTATTGCAATAATCCTTGCTTTATGTGTAGTTCATCAATTCTTCTATTTTATGGTTATTTTGTAGCAGTTCTTCGTTTACTTTACTGAACACTTCATAGTAAACATATATTTTATGAACACTTCATAGAAATGCTTCTATTTTATGAGCACATTTTTGTTTAATATTTGGCTGACTCTTAGTATGCGGATCTGCAGCGGACATAAGGAAAACACGCCTATTCAAATATATTGAAAATTTCACCACCAAAAACTGAAAGTTTTCAGATAAAAACTCTGATATTTTTCATGTTTCTGTAGGTACTCGTAAGAACCGCCTCGCCGAGCAGAAATATGAAAAAAAAATGTATACCCCTGTAAACCCCAGTTTTATTATATAAAAGTGGGGTTTACAGGGGTCAAAATTATATGGGTATGTTTTCATGGCAAGTGAATATTGCTTTCTGATGTGTCCAGGAAAAAAGGTGTTTTGCATTGCATGTATCCCTGTTGGAATGATTTCCCATCCCATTATCGTGAGTTATGGAGTCAAGCATTTCATGCATCAGACGATTCAAATAAATATCATGCTCTGCTTCCAGGGGAAAGCTAGTTTTAAAATACCATCTACTAATCTTTAAGGGGGATTGATACACATGTAAAGGAGACAGCTTTCTCAAAATTATTTATTCATCCTCCCGAAAATACAAATGAGCCGTTTGGTAGATTTTGTAAAAAATAAAAGATACGATAGTACCATACAAAAAAAAATCTACAAAACGGTTCCAAAAGATATATACATGTAGTTTCCTTTTGGGGTTAAATGTTGATACTAACAAAGACTTTTTCCCTTCGTTGGTCATTATATATCAGTAGTGTATGTTGCAGTAGCCTCTCTCTCTCTCTCTCTCTCTCTCTCTCTCTCTCTCTCTCTGTTATTGAGTATATATTATTAGAAGTTTTGTGTTAGTACATATATGTTTTAATCCATTTATGCCTAGCGTCCTAACAAAGGAATCTTGCCAAACAGTGTAGACCCAGATCAGACGCCACATAACGGGTCTACACAGTTTGATTTAATTCCATGAATTTCTATAAGATATGGTAATGATATACAATTATTGCCCTTGTGCGGAGGTAATATGACAACTTGTTCACCCGAGTCAGGTAAAGTTACCCGAGGGCTTGCCCGTTCGTAACATTAACTGTCAAGGGTGAACAAATTGTCATATTACTCTCGTACAAGGGCAACAACTATTTCATTGTGCCCGTCTTACAGCTGCATGCACTTGCACTGACAGTAATGACGTCACCAGAGTGTGAGCTTACCTACGAGGGCAATATTACAGAGAAACCAGGTTGAATGTTACCCTACACGAGAAATACGCATAGAAGCGACGACAGAAGGTAATTTTTCGAGGGTAATATTATAGGGTAATGTGAGAGAATATTACCCTGCACGTGATACGCTCTCGACCAATGAAACTTCCAATATAGATTATGAATGTTAATGAGCTATGATAAATAAAAACTAACCAGAGACCCCTTTTACTGAAAATGGATCGGCCTGAAGAGTTAAGGTAGAAGAGTCTACTAGGCATAAATGGGTGAAATTTATGGTAAATTGTTTCTGTAACGCAGCAATTACTTGTGAACTAGAGATTTAATGTGTATGAATTATAATAGCCCTCATCAACACATATATAAAATGACTATAAAAAGATTAATGACAAAAAATAGTAGGACAAACAAACCTTTACACTCAGCAATCACAAGGTTCTTTGTGAATGAAATAACCACGCATAACAGTAATAGTCATTATAAAAGCATGAAAAAGGAAGAAGTTATGGTGACGATATATGGAAATGGTTTTGTTTGTCCTACTCTGTGATTTCATTGCAAATTAGTGCTATTGGTCCATTATTATTTGCCTACCGTATTTACCCTAAGTATTCGGACACCTCAACTCCTTACCATATATGTTCTAAAATTTGAACCAGTACAATTCACTACCCGATGTTGTGTCTAAAAATTGCTGGATGAGTGGCAAACAGTGTAGACCCAGATGAGACGCCGCGTTCTGCGGCGTCTCATCTGGGTCTATACTGTTTGCTCAGGCCTGTCTGTCCGAATACATATGGTAAATACGGTATATATGTAAACCTTTGCAAATAAAATCTGCTTTAAACAAACTTCAAGTCTTACTGCGATGATGCTGTATGTGGCTGTGATCTCACCTTACTCGTTGAAATGTTACATGTAGATACGTAACCGGATATTCCTCCCACTATTATAGGCTGGCACCGGACCAACCAGTATTTAGCTCTGTGGGACGAGGCATAAACTGAATGAACAAAAACAGGTAAGAGAAAAGTCCAGGGAGTGCCACAATCACAAGCCGCAGCCCTTCCCAGATACCAAGAGGAAGAGGAAACAGAGAAAACCAAACAAGTGCAAATCGAACAAACGTACAAAAAGCACTAAGATTAGCTCTCTCTTCCCAAAGCGAGGTAATCGCAATGCTAAAAGGACTGAAAAATACAAGAACAAAATAACACACTTCAAACAACTAATAATATCAACCATATATTTAAACAATAGATAGTATATACAGTCAACTCTCGTTATCTCGACCTCGCTTATCTCGAATAACCGCTTATCTTGAAATTCCGGTCCCTGTTTAAACATGGAAATCTAAGAACAGGTAACAAAATATTGTGGAGCAATTTCTCCTCTTTTCCACAATATTTCAATATATCTCTAGCTCCAGGGGTCAAATTACGTATACATCTGTGAAATGTGGTTGTTCGGTGCATTGCTTTCCTCACTATTGCAACTCTGATATTCCGAGGTACGGATATCTCGAAGTGTTTCGGAGAATCCCTTGGAATTCGAGATAACGAGAGTCGACTGTAGTTGTAAGAATCAAAACACATTAGAGTTGATGGAAGCTGATAACTATAACTCCAACAACAAAAATTTAAAGAAATTGCCTAGTTGGCGTTGAACAAAACTTTTTTATATTTTTTTTCTGTTATCTGAATGCACGAGCGCTGTAAATTAAAATAAAATAAGAATCTTACTTTCTTTTACTTTAAAGTGCACATGCATTTTCCTCAAAACTATTGGTGCGCCTACTAAAGTTATTTGTGCGACAAATGCTGCTCCTGTCGCACCCTTGTCGAAGCCCATGTCTAGCCACGGGGTAGGCTTTACTCTGTTCTCAAACATCTGTTTAAATCTACTGACCCAAAAGGACACGAAAATGGAATAATAGCAACACTATATCACTCTACCAGGAGAACTTTTAGGGCCGCCACAAGATACAGCTACAGTACTCCGAAACGACATACAGGCCTCGAGGTTATAAAACGTTTTGCATGCTCAACTTAGCTGAGCATGAAAGTCTTGCTAATAAATCTCAAATTACTAACTAAATTCTTTCTTGCTTAACATAGCTGAGTATGAAAATTTCTCTGCTAATAAATATGAAAATGCATACAATAGCTGGCATTTTCATATTTATTAGCAGAGAAATTTTCATGCTCAGCTCAGTTGGGCATAAAAAAGTTTTATAATCTCGAGGCCAGATTGTGACACGACTTGTAGTCTGTCGATTAACAGATTAACGACAGATTGAGCATTTCGCAATGCACTGTACGAATTATGAAAACGCATTTTAGTACACCATGAGTACTGGTCCCGAGCTTATAAAACTTTTTTCATGCTCAACTCAACTGAGCATGAAATTTCACTTGGTCATAAAAATAAAAATACCAAAAATTTAAAACTTTTTTCATGCTCACCACATGAAAGAAGATTCAAAATTTTGTCAGTATACAAAGATTTATAAACAAAACAAATTTCATGCTCAGCTGAGTTGAGCATGAAAAACGTTTTATAACCTCGGGGCCTGATCACATCGAGGCAAATACAGCCAATCTTTTGAATGACGTTCCAACTTCGAAAGTTAATGTTGAGCTGCAACACGACAAAACCAACAATTTGACTTGTTTTCCTCGCGATGACTCAGATAAGCCTGGCATCCACCTAGTCTGATCAGAATATTTGCTCTCAGCATGAAAAAAAGCTTGGGTCATCAGCTATCCAATGATCGCTTAGCGAAGCCTCTGATCAGACTGAACAGATACCCAATTTGATCTGAATCTTTGCTGGGCACACGGGTCCAACTGTTGGCTTTGTCATGAGCAGGCTCAATTTATATTTCTGTCATGCAAAGATAAACAAGACCGTTTACTCAGCAGAGCTTCTCTGACAATTCGGTCCCTTTCATTACGCGGATTTTTCCACTTAGCGGGAACACTGGGGTGAGATCACTCGAGGGTTTAGTAGCTCTGTTGAACCGTAAATTTCACACTTCGTAAATTTCACGCCGTGAAGAAGAATTGGTACCAATTCCTCACAGCGCGTGAAGAATTGGTACCAATACGTCACGGATTTCATACCAATATTTCTCACGTGTGAGAAACATACGCACGTAGTCAAAGTTCATGTAGCAATCATGCATATTCCTCACATCGATAAAATATCCCTCAAAGCTGCTGCATTTTGCATTCGATTCCAATCTTTCACACGCATACCATAATTTTATAAACGTGGAAGGAAATTCCAATGTTTTACTGTTTGAACTTCTGGGACAAGAGTCAGAATGCTTAAGATGAGCCGAGTCGCGATAAAAACTTTCCACGGTGTGTCCGACTAGACCCGCCAGCCTGTGTAACTATAAAAGCAAGTATTAGCAAGAGCTAATTTTTCTGCTAATGTTTATTTGTAATTATATGGTTTCTGCTCGGAGGGGTTTCCTCTTCTTCTTGGTGCTTGGGATAGGCTGCGTTGTTTTATTGTGACACTCCCTAGGCCTTCCATATAATTATTTTTAACTTCTGATTTAGAAACTTGGTATATTCTTCAATCAGTGCAACGAAAAACAAATGCTCTGATTCTTCTGAGTGGTTACGGAGTTATTCTACGCATTTGTTTATTTTTTTTATTTTATTTTATTTATTTATTTTTTTTTATATTTTTTTTTCTTTGTTTGTTTGTTTGATTTAGTGTTTGACGTCTACGATCAACAGTTAAGGTTATTGATGGTCAGTTGATCTAACCACACTGTTCCTGGACAAGCCTCCCGGAGGCAGTTAACCAGTACTTAGTGAAAATTCTTTCTCCATCAGCTGACAACTGCTCTACTGGAATTAGCGGAAGAGGATGATCGGTCGTAGCAATATTTTCATGAATTCTTCACATGCAAGAGGAATTGGTACCAATTCTTCACATGTAAGAGGAATTGGTACCAATTTTTCACACATGTAAGAGTAATTGGTACCAACTCTTCACCCACGCCCCTACCCCCCCCCCCCCCCCCCAAAAAAAAAAAAAAAAAAAAAAAAAAAAAAACAGGTCACAGGTGTGACGAATACTTACCAATTCTTTACATGTCAGAAATTGTCAACGAATTCTTCACATGTGTGGTGAGGAATTGGTACCAATTCTTCACATGTGTGAGGAATTGGTACCAATTCTTCACACCCGAGAAAAAGTCGCACCAGTTCTTCACAGGTGTGACGAATACTTACCAATTCGTCACACGTCAGAAATTATCAACATGAGAAATTTGCGCACAAATTTTAGACCCCAAAATTTATCGAAATTGACCATACGTAAATTTCACATTTGGCAAATGTGACTTATTGGTACCAATTCTTCTTATGGGTGTGAAAATTACGAAATGAGAAATTTACGGTTCAACATAGCTCTCATTCGGACAAATTTATGCTTGGAATGTCCTGTTAAAGATTATTGTCTTATCGACGGATTTTGCTAGGTTTTACATTGAACAAGAGTGAAATATATAGACCTAGTCTCATCGCTCATCATCCGAAAGAAATTACAAGAGGGCGCAGAGGGCCATGACTCGCTCAACTGAGTGTCATTGTCTCTAGTATATTCTAAAAGATATGGCTTCTCTTTATAGGACTACGGTGTGTATGTTTAACATTTGTTGAAAATGAATGTTTTCAGATGACAGGCTGGAGGTTCGCTTGGGGAAGAGAGAGCTAATCTTAGTGCTTTTCGTACGTTTGTTCGATTTATGCTTGTTTGGATTTGTCGGTTTCCTCTTCCTTCTTGTGTCTTAGAAGGGCTGCGGTTTGTGATTGTGGCACTCCCTAGTTTTTTCTCTTATCTTTTTTAAGAACTGTGTTATACAGGCCTTGGGAGGAATGTGATGGTGCTTGGCACAGATAAAAGCATGTCGGCTTGTACAGTGTTATGGGGAATTGGGGGCGGGTACTTGACAGAAGCAAGATCCCATGGTGCCTTAGTTTTTGTTCTTTTATTTTTAGCTCTGGCGGCCACCTTGTTCAGCAGAGCAGGACGGTTTGAGCAATTTTGGTAGCGGATCACCCAAGAAACATTCTTGTGAAATTATTGAAAAATCTGTCCAGCAGTGTCAGAGGAGAAGTCTTTAAAAGCAAAAATTGCAATGTATGCATGTTAACTTTTATGGAAAATCAGCTCCTCTTATGGCTTTTGAAGGCCTGATGAACAGACGGATGAATAAATAAACAAACAAACGGAGGGGAATTTGGATACTTTGGATTGATATCTAACATCATACCAAATATTAACTTAATCCATCATTTTGTTATAAAAATATGAGCTCTTAAAATATTTTAACATAAAAGTTATGACACAAAAACCCAAAATGTGTTTCGTGGACCTTAAAGTCATGGGCATGGGTAATAATAATCTATGGCATTTTTCTTATTTCTGCTTCAATACTTAGAATGGGGCTATCTTATATAAGTCTATGTAAGAAATAGATTTTCAAGATGTCGGCCATGATGGCGGCCATCTTGGATTTCCGATCGAAACGATTTTAGCTATTTTTGATCTACAAGTCACCCCGATGCATAAGCGTCAAGTTAGTAACTTATTCCCGTTTCGCTATTCGATATTCAATAACGAATAAGTAATACGTTACTTATTCGTTATTTAAAAGTTATGCCAAGTACAGATAACATTTGTCTTATATTTCTGAATAGGAAATAACTAAACAGTTACTTATTCGCTATTCGATATTCAATCACGAATAGGTAATACGTTACTTATTCGTTATTCAAAACTTATGCCAAGTACAGATAACATTTAAACAGTTACTTATTCGTTAATGGTGTGTGTTAAAATAAAAACTAAACTAAATTTGTAAAAGATGCGTGCGACTGGTCTATACACATGTTGCTTAAATGGTAACTTTACCTTCAATCGATTAAGTCTAACTGAGTAGCAAGGTTTCTGAAAAGTCTAGTGCATATTACCCGCTATATGTCTAGTGCAGATTACCCAGTAAATAACATTTATTTTATTAACGTCCTCACAAATCCCGTGTTTCTCCCTTTACCCTAGAAAAAGTCATGAATCAAAGGTAAACAAAACGTCACAATACATGCACTATTTCTGCTTGTTAAATGTTTCTGTATTTAATCATTTTCAATCCTCAGAAGCTATTTCTACTATTTCTATTGTGATCAGAGTCTTCGCTGTTACCTTGTGAAAGTTTAAAGCACTTTTATTGTGAAAGATGATGCAACAATGATCATTCAGACGATCCAAATACAAATATAAAGAAAGCTGTTAGTGCACTGTTCAAAGATGATAGATTAGATATACAGTTTCTTATTCCTTATTGGAAATTGATTATACACTATAGTACCATGTTAGCAGCGTGGCAAAAAAACCTGCTCTTTGAAGCGTGACAAGCAAACGTTCAGAGCAGTCTGTGCATCCGTAAGATGGAATCAGAGTCTTCTCTGTCCTAAGTAGAACTGTCAAAGACATAGGCCAAGTAAGAGCGACATACCTAATAAGGGGGCTTGGATGAGCAGTCTAATCTGAATTATCTGCGCTAGTAATCTCGGAGTCGGGTTTTCGCGTGACACGGCTAATATGATGTGCGACCTGAATAAAGGTATTTATACTCTATGCAAACAAGGCTCACAGGACTTGTGCAAATAAGAAATGTTCATAAGACTCTGTGCATTCTCGCATTTTCATCATGGCTTTCGCTGTTCACATGCTTGAAAGATTGAACTCTTGGAAGCGCATGGTGATAAAGAATAAATTTGAACCGACGGATTTGCCTTAAAGTTATCACTGCTCTTACATATAAGGGATCCTTTTTTCACGACACAGCTTAGTGATAATGATAAAGTAATATAACGGTTTTATGGAATGGAACTCCCGCTTAAGAAACTACTAAAAATTATCTATAACGTTTTTTTTTGTTTTTTTTTTTGTTTTTTTTTTTTGTTTTGTTTTTTGTTTTTTTTTATCTTCGGAAAACCGTACCCAGCGTGCACAGAAGGTTGAAACAACGCCGATATTCAAAGTCGGTTCAACGTTTTGACGTTGAAAGCGTTCAATCGACGTTGCTTCAAATCGTGTGCCTGCTTTTGTCATCTATAGCAGAAGATAATAACATCCATATTTATTATACAAAGTATACAGAACAAGAATAAAAACAAGTAAAAATTATATATACAAAATTTACTTAATTATATAAGAAAACTTTGCGGCCTGTCTGAGTTAGAGCTATTTAATTTTTCAGTATTATGCTTTCCGGAAAAAATTAAACAAAACAAAAATCAAAACATCTACATAAAAATGAACTTCACAAATAGTAAAACCTGGAATATATGAGTACCTAAGTTCGAGCTACTGAGTGCCCCAGCTAGTGAGTATAGAGGACTTATACAGAGCTAGGGAGTTTTCAAAGAGATGAAACTTGGTGAGTATAGAGGGCGTATACAGAACAACTAGCAGGAAACTTTTAAAAGAAATTTGTCGGAAAAAAATTTGAGAAATTTGAGACTACAAAGGGCACATGCCTTTCATTGGCGGTGGGGTACCCAAGTTCGAGCTCCTGGGTACCCAAGCTAGGGAGATTTCAAAGAGATGAAACTTGCTGAGTATAGAGGACACACACAGAGCAACTGGCAGGAAAATTTTTAAAAGAAATTCGTCGGGTAAACTTTGAGAAAAGTATCGTAGAAAAAGGGTCACTTTTGCATACAAACGACTATATTCAGACGTGTACCTGTTCGAGCTTCTGGGTACCCCATCTAGGAAGTTTTCAAGGAGATAAAACTTTCGAGCTCCTGAGTACCCCAGCTATAAAAAATTCAAAGAGATGAAACCTGCTGAGTATAGAGGACACACGTAAAGCAACTGGCAGGAAACTTGGTGAGTATAGAGCACACAGAGCAAATGGCAGGAAAATTTGAAAAGAAATTCGTCGGGAATATTTTGAGAAAGGTATCGTAGAAAAAGGGTCACTTTTGCATACAAACGACCATATTCATACGTGTACCTAAGTTCGAGCTTCTGGGTACCCCATCTAGGAAGTTTTCAAGGAGATAAAACTTGGTGAGTATAGAGGCCGTACACAGAGCAACTAGCAGGAAACTTTTCAAAGAAATTCGTCGGGAAAATTTTGAGAAAAGTCCAGTAGACTACAAATGGCACATGCTCTTCATTGGCGGTGGGGTACCCAAGTTCGAGCTCCTGGGTACCCAAGCTAGGGAGATTTCAAAGAGATGAAACTTGCTGAGTATAGAGGACACACACAGAGCAACTGGCAGGAAAATTTTTAAAAGAAATTCGTCGGGTAAACTTTGAGAAAAGTATCGTAGAAAAAGGGTCACTTTTGCATACAAACGACTATATTCAGACGTGTACCTGTTCGAGCTTCTGGGTACCCCATCTAGGAAGTTTTCAAGGAGATAAAACTTTCGAGCTCCTGAGTACCCCAGCTATAAAAAATTCAAAGAGATGAAACCTGCTGAGTATAGAGGACACACGTAAAGCAACTGGCAGGAAACTTGGTGAGTATAGAGCACACAGAGCAAATGGCAGGAAAATTTGAAAAGAAATTCGTCGGGAATATTTTGAGAAAGGTATCGTAGAAAAAGGGTCACTTTTGCATACAAACGACCATATTCATACGTGTACCTAAGTTCGAGCTTCTGGGTACCCCATCTAGGAAGTTTTCAAGGAGATAAAACTTGGTGAGTATAGAGGCCGTACACAGAGCAACTAGCAGGAAACTTTTCAAAGAAATTCGTCGGGAAAATTTTGAGAAAAGTCCAGTAGACTACAAATGGCACATGCTCTTCATTGGCGGTGGGGTACCCAAGTTCGAGCTCCTGGGTATCCCAGCTAGGGAGTTTTCAAAGAGATAAAACTTGGTGAGTATAGAGAACACACATAGAGCAACTGGCAAGAATATTTCAAAAGAAATTCGTAGAGACAATATTGAGAAAAGTATCGTAAAAAAAGGGTCACTTTTGCATACAAACGACTATAATGAGACGAGTACCCAAGTTCGAGCTTCTGGGTACCCAAGCTAGGGAGTACTCAAAGTAATGAAACTTGGTGAGTATAGAGGGCGTATACAGAGCAACTAGCAGAAAAGTTTTGAAAGAAATTCGTCGGGAAAATTTTGAGAAAAGTATCGTAGACTACAAAGGGCACATGCTCTTCATTGTCGATGGGGAACCTAAGTTCGCGCTTCTGGGTACCCCAGCTAGGGAGTTTACAAAGAGATGAAGTTTGGTGAGTATAAAGGCCACACATAGAGCAACTGGCAAAAAAAATTTAAAAGAAATTCGTCGGGAAAATTTTGAGAAAAGTATCGTAGGAAAAGGGTCACTTTTGCATACAAACGACTATATTGAGACGGGTACCCACGTTCGAGTCTTGGGTACCCCAGCTAGGGCGTTTTTAAAGAGATGACACTTAGTAAGTATAGAGGGCGTATACAGAGCAACTAGCAGGAAACCTTTAAAAGAAATTCGTCGGGAAAATTTTGACAAAAGTTTCGTAGACTACAAAGGGCACATGCTCTTCATTGGCGGTGGGGTATACAAGTTCGAGTTCCTGATTACCCCAGCTATAAAAAAATCAAAGAGATGAAACTTGCTGAGTATAGAGGACACACGTAGAGCAACTGGCAGGAAAATTTAAAGAAGATCGTCGGGAAAATTTTGAGAAAAGTATCGTAGAAAAAGGGTCACTTTTGCATACAAACGACTTTATTGAGAGGGGTACCCAAGTTCGACCGCCTGGCTGCCCCAGATAGGGAGTTTTCAAATGATGAAACTTGCTGAGTATAGAGGACACAGGTAGAGCAACTGGCAGGAAAATATAAAGAAGATCGTCGGGAAAATTTTGAGAAATCTATCGTAGAAAAAGGGTCACTTTTGCATAAAAACGACCATATTCAGACGGGTACCCAAGTTCGAACTCCCTATTGAGACGGGTACCAAAGTTGGAGCTCCTGGCTACCCCAGCTAGCGAACTCTCAAAGAGATGAAACTAAGTGAGTATACAGGACACACACAGAGCAACTGGCAGGAAAATTTTGAAAGAAACTCGTCTGGAAAATTTTGAGAAAGGTATCGTAGAAAAAGGGTCACTTTTGCCTACAAACGACCATATTGAGACGGGTACCCAAGTTCGAGCTCCCGGGTACCCCACCTAGTGAGTTTTCAAAGAGATGAACCTTAGTGAGTACATAGGGCGTATACAGAGCAACTAGGAGGAATCTTTAAAAGAAATTCGTCGGGAAAATTTTGAGAAAAGTCTCGTAGACTAAAAAGGGGTCATCCTCTTCATTGGCGTTTGGGTACCCAAGTTCGAGATCCTGGGTCCCCGAGCTAGGGAGTTTTCAAAGACAAGAAACTTGGTGAGTACTGAGGACATATGTAGAGCAACTAGCAGGAAAATTTTAAAAGAAATTCGTCGGGATAATTTTGAGAAAAGTCTCGTAGAAAATGGGTCGCTTTTGCCTACAAACGACCACACTGAGACGGGAACCCAAGTTCGAGCTCCCGGATACCCCATCTAGGGAGTTTTCAAAGAAATGAAACTTGGTGAGTACAGAGGGCGTATACAGAGCAACTAGCAGGAATCTTTCAAAAGAAATTCGTCATAAAATTTTGAGAAAAGTCTCGTAGACTACAAAGGGCTCATGCTCTTCATTGGCGGTGGGGTACCCAAGTTCGAGCTCCTGGGTACCCCAGCTAGGTAGCTTTCAAAGATATGAAACTTAGTGAGTATAGAGGACATATGTAGAGCAACTGGCAGAAAAATTTGAAAAGAAAGTCGTCGAGAAAAGTTTGCGAAAATTATCGTAGAAGAAGGGTCATTTTTGCCTACAAACGACCATATTGAGACGGCTACCTAAGTTCGAGCTCCCGGGTACCTCTCTTAGAGAGTTTTCAAAGACATGAAACTTGGTAAGTATAGAGGACATATGTCCTGGCAGAAAAATTCTAAAAGAAATTCGTCGGGAAATTTTTGAGTAAAGTCTCGTAGACTACAAGGACTCATGCTCTTCATTGGCAGTGGGGTACCAAAGCTCGAGCTCCTGGGTAACCCAGCTAGGGAGTTATCGAAGACATGAGTCTTGGTGAGTATAGAGGACATATGTAGAAAAACTGGTAGGAAAATTTAAAAAGAAATTCGTCGGGAAAATTTTGAGAAAAGTATCGTAGAAAAAGGATCACTTTTGCCTACAATCGACCATATTGAGACGGGTACCAAAGTTCGAGCTCCCGGGTACCCCATCTAGGGAGTTTTCAAAGACATGAAACTTGGTGAGTGCAGAGGGCGTATACAGAGCAACTAGCAGGAATCTTTTAAAAGAAATTCGTCGGGAAAATTTTGAGAAAAGTCTCGTAGACTACGAAGGGCTCATGCTCTTCATTGGCGGTGGGGAACCTAAGTTCGAGCTCCTGGATACCCCAGCTAGGGAGTTTGCAAAGACATGGAACTTAATGTGTATAAAGGACATATGTAGAGCAACTGGCAGGAAAATTTTAAAAGAAAATTTTGAGAAAAGTATCGCAGGAAAAGGGTCACTTTTGCATACAAACGACTATATTGAGACGGGTACCCACGTTCGAGTCTTGGGTACTCCAGCTAGGGCGTTTTTAAAGAGATGACAATTAGTAAGTATAGAGGGCGTATACAGAGCAACTAGCAGGAAACCTTGAAAAGAAATTCGTCGGGAAAATTTTGACAAAGTTTCGTAGACTACAAAGGGCACATGCTCTTCATTGGCGGTGGGGTATACAAGTTCGAGCTCCTGATTACCCCAGCTATAAAAAAATCAAAGAGATGAAACCTGCTGAGTATAGAGGACACATCTAGAGCGACTGGCAGGAAAATTTAAAGAAGATCGTCGGGAAAATTTTGAAAAAAGTATCGTAGAAAAAGGGTCACTTTTGCATACAAACGACTTTATTGAGAGGGGTACCCAAGTTCGACCGCCTGGCTGCCCCAGATAGGGAGTTTTCAAAGACATGAAACTTGGTGAGTATAGATGACACACACAATGCAACTGGCAGGGAAGTTTAAGAAGAAATTCGGAGGGAAAATTTTGAGAAATCTATCGTAGAAAAAGGGTCACTTTTGCATAAAAACGACCATATTCAGACGGGTACCCAAGTTCGAACTCCCTATTGAGACGGGTACCAAAGTTGGAGCTCCTGGCTACCCCAGCTAGCGAACTCTCAAAAATAAGATAAAACTAAGTGAGTATACAGGACACACACAGAGCAACTGGCAGGAAAATTTTGAAAGAAACTCGTCTGGAAAATTTTGAGAAAGGTATCGTAGAAAAAGGGTCACTTTTGCCTACAAACGACCATATTGAGACGGGTACCAAAGTTCGAGCTCCCGGGTACCCCATCTAGGGAGTTTTCAAAGACATGAAACTTGGTGAGTGCAGAGGGCGTATACAGAGCAACTAGCAGGAATCTTTTAAGTGAAATTCGTCGGGAAAATTTTGAGAAAAGTCTCGTAAACTACACAGGGCTTATGCTCTTCATTGGCGACGGGGAACCTAAGTTCGAGCTCCTGGATACCCCAGCTAGGGAGTTTGCAAAGACATGGAACTTAATGTGTATAAAGGACATATGTAGAGCAACTGGCAGGAAAATTTGAAAAGAAATTCGTCGGGAAATTTTGAAAAAAGTATCGTAGAAAAAGGATCACTTTTGCATACAAACGACCATACTGAGACGGGTACCCAAGTTCGAGCTCCAAGATACCCCACCTAGAGAGTTTTAAAAGACATCAAACTTAGTGAGTATAGAGGACATATGTAGACCAACTGGCAGGAAAATTTAAAAAGAAATTCGTCGGGAAAATTTTGAGAATAGTCTCGTAGACTACAAAGGGCTCATGCTCTTCATTCGCGGTGGGGTACCCGTTCGAGTTCCTGGGTACCCCAGCTAGGGTGTTTTCAAAGACTTGAAACTTGGTGAGTATAGAGGACATATGTAGAGCAACTGGCAGGAAAATTTGAAAAGGAACTCGTCAGGAAATTTCGAAAAAGTATCATAGAAAAAGGGTCACTTTTGCGTACAAACGACCATATTGAGACAGGTATCCAAGTTCGAGCTCACGGGTACTCCATCTTGGGAGTTGTCAAAGAGATGAAACTTTGTGAGTACTGAGGGCGTATACAGTGCAACTAGCAGGAATCTTTTAAGAGATATTCGTCGGGACAATTTTGAGAAAAGTCTCGTAGACTACAAAGGGCTCATGCTCCTTATTGGCGGTGGGGTACCCAAGTTCGAGCTCCTGGCTTACCCAGCTAGGGAGTTCTCAAAGACATCAAACTTGGTGAGTATAGAGGACATATGTAGAGCAACTAGCAGAAAAAATTTGAAAGAAATGCGTCGAGAATTTTTTTTAGAAAAGAATCGTAGAAAAATGATCACTTTTGCCTACAAACGACCGTATTGAGACTGATACCCAAGTTCGAGCTCCCGGATACCCCACCTAGGGAGTTTCCAAAGAGATGAAACTTGGTGAGTATAGAGGGCGTATACAGAGCAACTAGCAGGAAACATCTAAAAGAAAATCGTCGCGAAAATTTTGAGAAAAGTCTCATAGGCTACAAAGGGAATATTCTCTTCATTGGCGGTGAGGTACCCTAGTTCGAGCTCCTGAGTATCCCAGCTAGGGAGTTTACAAAGAAATGGAACTTGGTGAGTATAGAGGACACACACAGAGCAACTGGCAGGAATATTTTGAAAGAAATTCGAAAGGTTGATTTTGAGAAAAGTATCGTAGAAAAAGGGTCACTTTTGCCTACAAACGACCATATTGAGACGGGTACACGAGTTCGAGCTCCCGGGTCCCCCAGCTAGTGAGTTTTCAAAGAGATGAACCTTGGTGAGTACAGAGGGCGAATACAGAGCAATTAGCAGTAATCTTTTAAAAGAATTTGTCGGGAAAATTTTCAGAAAAGTCTCGTAGACTACAAAGGGATCATGCTCTTCATTGGCAGTGAGGTACCCAAGTTCGAGCTCCCGGGTACCCCAGTTAGGGAGTTTTTAAAGACAGGAAACTTAATGACTATAGAGAACACACAAAATGCAACCGGCAGGGGAGTTCAAGAAGAAATCCATCGAGAAAATTTTGAGAAATCTATCGTAGAAAAAGGGACACTTTTGCATACAAACTTCCATATTGAGACGGGTACCCAAGTTCGAGCTCCCGGGTACCCCACCTAGGGAGATTACAAAGAGATCAAACTTTGTGAGTACAGAGGGCGTTTACAGAGCAACTAGCAGGAATCTTTTAAAAGAAATTCGTCGGGAAAATTTTGAGAAAAGTCTCGTAGACAACAAAGGGCTCATGCTCTTCATTGGCGATGGGGTTCCCAAGTTCGAGCTTCTGAGTACCCAAGCTATGAAGTTAACAAAGACATGAAACTAATCGAGCATAGAGGACATGTAGAGCAACTGGCAGGAAAATTTTGATAGAAATTCGGCGGGAAAATTTTGAAAAAGTATCGTAGAAAAATGATCACTTTTGCCTACAAACGACCGTATTGAGACGGATACCCAAGTTCGAGCTCCCGGGTACCCGACCTAGGGAGTTTCCAAAGACATGAAACTTGGTGAGTACAGAGGGCGTATACAGAGCAACTAGCAGGAATCCTTAAAAAGAAATTCGTCGGGAAAATTTTGAGAAAAGTCTCGTAGACTACAAAGGGATCATGCTCTTCATTGGCGATGGGGTACCCAGGTTCGAGCTCCTGGGTACCACAGCTAGGGAGTTTTCAAAGACATGAAACTTGGTGAGTATGGAGGATATATGTAGAGCAACTGGCAAGAAAATTTTGAAAGAAATTCATCGTATACAGAGCTACTAGCAGGAATCTTTTAAAAGAAATTCGTCGGGAAACGTTTGAGAAAGGTCTCTTAGACTACAAAGGGCTCATGCTATTCATTGGCGGTGGGGTACCCAAGTTCGAGCTCCTGGGTACCCCAGCTAGGGAGTTTTCAAAGACATCAAACTTGGTGAGTATAGAGGACATATGTAGAGCAACTAGCTGGAAAATTTTAAAAGAAATACGTCGGGAAAGTTTTTTAGAAAAGTATCGTAGGAAAAGTGTCACTTTTGAATACAAACGACCGTATTGAGACGGATTCCCAAGTTCGAGCTCCCGGATATCCCACCTAGGGAGTTTTCAAAGAGATGAAACTTGGTGAGTATAGAGGGCGTGTACAGAGCAACTAGCAGGAAACATTTAAAAGAAATTCGTCGGGAAAATTTTGAGAAAAAGTCTCGTAGGCTGCAAAGGGCACATGCACTTTAATGGCGGTGGGGTACCCAAGTTCGAGCTCCTGAGTATCCCAGCTAGGGAGTTTACAAATCAATGGAACTTGGTGAGTATAGAGAACACACACAGAGCAACTAGCAGGAATATTTTGAAAGAAATTCGAAAGGATAATTTTGAGAAAATACAGAGCAACTAGCAGGAATCTTTTAAAAGAAAAGTCGTCGGGAAAATTTTGAGTAAAGTCTCGTAGACTTCAAAGGTCTTATGCTCTTCATTGGCGGTTGGGAACCCAAGTTCGAGCTCCTGGGTATCCCAGCTAGGGAGGTTTCAAAGACATGAAGCTTGGTGAGTATAGAGGACATATGTAGAGCAACTGGCAGGAAAAAATTCAAAAAGAAATTCGTTGGGAACATTTTGAGAAAAGTCTCGTAGAAAAAGGGCCACTTTTGCCTACAAACGACCATATTGAGACGGGTACCCAAGTTCGAGCTCCCGGGTCCCCCACCTAGTGAGTTTCAAAAGAGATGAACCTTGGTGAGTACAGACGGCGTATACAGAGCAATTAGCAGGAATCTTTTTAAAGAAATTAGTCGGGAATATTTTGAGAAAAGTCTCGTAGACTACAAAGGGCTCATGTTCTTTTCATGTTCTTCTTGGCGGTGGGGCGCCCAAGTTCGAGCTCCTGTGTACCCCAGCTAAGGAGTTTTCAAAGACATGAAACTTGGTGAGTGTAGAGGACATATTTAGAGTAACTGGGAGGAAAATTTGAATATAAATTCGTCTGGAAAATTTTTAGAAAAGCATCGTAGAACAAAGGTCAATTTTGCCTACATACGACAATATTGAGACGGGTACACATGTTCGAGCTCCTGGTTACCACACCTAGGGAGTTTTCAAAGAAATGAAACTTAATGAGTACAGAGGGCGTATACAGAGCAACTAGCAGGAATCTTTTGAAAGAAATTCGTCGGGAAAATTTTGAGAAAAGTCTCGTAGACTACAAATGGTTCATTCTCTTCATTGGCGGTGGGGTACCCAAGTTCGAGCTTCTGAGTACCCAAGCTAGGAAGACTTCAAAGACATGAAATTTATCGAGCATAGAGCATGTAGATCAACTGGCAGGAAAATTTTGATAGAAATTCGTCGTATACAGAGCAACTAGCAGGAATCTTTTAAAAGAAATTCGTCGGGAAAAGTTTGAGAAAGGTCTCTTAGACTACAAAGGGCTCATGCTATTCATTGGCGGTGGGGTACCCAAGTTCGAGCCCTGGGATACCCCAGCTAGGGAGTTTTCAAAGACATCAAACTTGGTGAGTATAGAGGACATATGTAGAGCAACGAGCTGGAAAATTTTAAAAGAAATGCGTTGGGAAATTTTTTTAAAAAAGAATCGTAGAAAAAATGATCACTTTTGCCTACAAACCTACAAATACGACCGTATTGAGACGGATTCCCAAGTTCGAGCTCCTGAATACCCCACCTAGGGAGTTTTCAATTAGATGAAACTTGGTGAGTAAAGAGGGCGTATACAGGGCAACTAGCAAGAATCTTTTAAAAGAAATTCGTCGGGAATATTTTGAGAAAAGTCTCAATGAAGCTTAGTGAGTATAGAGGACATATGTAGAGCAACTGGCAGGAAAATTTGAAAAGAAATTCATAGGGAAAATTTTGAGAAAAGTATCGTAGAAAAAGGGTCACTTTTGCCTACAAACGACCATATTGAGACAGGTACCCAAGTTCGAGCTCCCGGGTACTCCACCTAGGGATTTTTCAAACAAATGAAACTTGGTGAGTACAGAGTGCGTATACAGAGCAACTAGCAGGAATCTTTTTAAAGAAATTCGTCGGGAATATTTTGAGAAAAGTCTCGTAGACTACAAAGGGCTCATGCTCTTCTCATGCTCTTCTTGGCGGTGGGGTACCCAAGTTCGAGCTCCAAGATACCCCAGCTAGAGAGTTTTAAAAGACATCAAACTAAGTGAGTATAGAGGACATATGTAGAGCAACTGGCAGGAAAATTTAAAAAGAAATTCGTCGGGAAAATTTTGAGAATAGTCTCGTAGACTACAAAGGGCTCATGCTCTTCATTCGCGGTAGGGTACCCAAGTTCGAGCTCCTGGGTACCCCAGCTAGGGAGTTTTCAAAGACTTGAAACTTTGTGATTATAAAGGACATATGTAGAGCAACTGGCAGGAAAATTTGAAAAGGAACTCGTCAGGAAATTTCGAAAAAAGTATCATAGAAAAAGGGTCATTTTTGCGTACAAACGACCATATTGAGACAGGTATCCAAGTTCGAGCTCACGGGTACCCCATCTAGGGAGTTGTCAAAGAGATCAAACTTTGTGAGTACTGAGGGTGTATACAGTGCAACTAGCAGGAATCTTTTAAAAGATATTCGTCGGGACAATTTTGAGAAAAGTCTCGTAGACTACAAAGGGCTCATGCTCCTTATTGGCGGTGGGGTACCCAGGTTCGAGCTCCTGGCTATCCCAGCTAGGGAGTTCTCAAAGACATCAAACTTGGTGAGTATAGAGGACATATGTAGAGCAACTAGCAGGAAAAATTTGAAAGAAATGCGTCGAGAATTATTTTTAGAAAAGAATCGTAGATAAATGATCACTTTTGCATACAAACGACCGTATTGAGACTGATACCCAAGTTCGAGCTCCAGGATACCCCACCTACGGAGTTTCCAAAGAGATGAAACTTGGTGAGTATAGAGGGCGTATACAGAGCAACAAGCAGGAAACATTTAAAAGAAAATTGTCGGGAAAATTTTGAGAAAAGTCTCGTAGGCTACAAAGGGAATATTCTCTTCATTGGCGGTGAGGTACCCCAGTTCGAGCTTCTGAGTATCCCAGCTAGGGAGTTTACAAAGAAATGGAACTTGGTGAGTATAGAGGACACACACAGAGCAACTGGCAGGAATATTTTGAAAGAAATTCGAAAGGTTGATTTTGAGAAAAGTATCGTAGAAAAAGGGTCACTTTTGCCTACAAACGACCATATTGAGACGGGTACACGAGTTCGAGCTCCCGGGTCCCCCACCTAGTGAGTTTTCAAAGAGATGAACCTTGGTGAGTACAGAGGGCGTATACAGAGCAATTAGCAGTAATCTTTTAAAAGAAATTTGTCGGGAAAATTTTCAGAAAAGTCTCGTAGACTACAAAGGGATCATGCTCTTCATTGGCAGTGAGGTACCCAAGTTCGAGCTCCTGGGTACCCCAGTTAGGGAGTTTTTAATGACAGGAAACTTAGTGACTATAGAGAACACACAAAATGCAACCGGCAGGGGAGTTCAAGAAGAAATCCGTCGAGAAAATTTTGAGAAATCTATCGTAGAAAAAGGGACACTTTTGCATACAAACTACCTTATTGAGACGGGTACCCAAGTTCAAACTCCCGGGTACCCCACCTAGGGAGATTACAAAGAGATCAAACTTTTTTGAGTACAGAGGGCGTTTACAGAGCAACTAGCAGGAATCTTTTAAAAGAAATTCGTCGGGAAAATTTTGAGAAAAGTCTCGTAGACAACAAAGGGCTCATGCTCTTCATTGGCGATGGGGTTCCCAAGTTCGAGCTTCTGAGTACCCAAGCTATGAAGTTTACAAAGACATGAAACTTATCGAGCATAGAGGACATGTAGAGCAACTGGCAGGAAAATTTTGAAAGAAATTCGGCGGGAAAATTTTGAAAAAGTATCGTAGAAAAAGGGTCACGATTGCCTACAAACGACCGTATTGAGACGGATACCCAAGTTCGAGCTCCCGGGTACCCGACCTAGGGAGTTTCCAAAGACATGAAACTTGGTGAGCACAGAGGGCGTATACAGAGCAACTAGCAGGAATCCTTAAAAAGAAATTCGTCGGGAAAATTTTGGGAAAAGTCTCGTAGACTACAAAGGGATCATGCTCTTCATTGGCGATGGGGTACCCAGGTTCGAGCTCCTGGGTACCACAGCTAGGGAGTTTTCAAAGACATGAAACTTGGTGAGTATGGAGGATATATGTAGAGCAACTGGCAAGAAAATTTTGAAAGAAATTCATCGTATACAGAGCTACTAGCAGGAATCTTTTAAAAGAAATTCGTCGGGAAACGTTTAAGAAAGGTCTCTTAGACTACAAAGGGCTCATGCTATTCATTGGCGGTGGGGTACCCAAGTTCGAGCTCCTGGGTACCCCAGCTAGGGAGTTTTCAAAGACATCAAACTTGGTGAGGATAGAGGACATATGTAGAGCAACTAGCTGGAAAATTTTAAAAGAAATACGTCGGGAAAGTTTTTGAGAAAAGTATCGTAGGAAAAGTGTCACTTTTGAATACAAACGACCGTATTGAGACGGATTCCCAAGTTCGAGCTCCCGGATACCCCACCTAGGGAGTTTTCAAAGAGATGAAACTTGGTGAGTATAGAGGGCGTGTACAGAGCAACTAGCAGGAAACATTTAAAAGAAATTCGTTGGTAAAATTTTGAGAAAAAGTCTTGTAGCCTACAAAGGGCACATGCACTTTAATGGCGGTGGGGTACCCAAGTTCGAGCTCCTGAGTATCCCAGCTAGGGAGTTTACAAAGAAATGGAACTTGGTGAGTATAGAGAACACACACAGAGCAACTGGCAGGAATATTTTGAAAGAAATTCGAAAGGATAATTTTGAGAAAATACAGAGCAACTAGTAGGAATCTTTTAAAAGAAAATCGTCGGGAAAATTTTGAGAAAAGTCTCGTAGACTGCAAAGGTCTTATGCTCTTCATTGGCGGTTGGGAACCCAAGTTCGAGCTCCTGGGTATCCCAGCTAGGGAGGTTTCAAAGACATGAAGCTTGGTGAGTATAGAGGACATATGTAGAGCACCTGGCAGGAAAATTCAAAAAGAAATTCGTCGGGAACATTTTGAGAAAAGTCTCGTAGAAAAAGGGCCACTTTTGCCTACAAACGACCATATTGAGACGGGTACCCAAGTTCGAGCTCCCGGGTCCCCCACCTAGTGAGTTTCCAAAGAGATGAACCTTGGTGAGTACAGAGGGCATATACAGAGCAATAAGCAGGAATCTTTTTAAAGAAATTAGTCGGGAATATTTTGAGAAAAGTCTCGTAGACTACAAAGGGCTCATGTTCTTTTCATGTTCTTCTTGGCGGTGGGGTACCCAAGTTCGAGCTCCTCTGTACCCCAGCTAAGGAGTTTTCAAAGACATGAAACTTGGTGAGTGTAGAGGACATATTTAGAGTAACTGGCAGGAAAATTTGAATATAAATTCGTCTGGAAAATTTTTAGAAAAGTATCGTAGAACAAAGGTCAATTTTGCCTACATACGACCATATTGAGACGGGTACACATGTTCGAGCTCTTGGTTACCACACCTAGGGAGTTTTCAAAGAAATGAAACTTAATGAGTACAGAGGGCGTATACAGAGCAACTAGCGGGAATCTTTTGAAAGAAATTCGTCGGGAAAATTTTGAGAAAAGTCTCGTTGACTACAAAGGGTTCATTCTCTTCATTGGCGGTGGGGTACCCAAGTTCGAGCTTCTGAGTACCCAAGCTAGGAAGACTTCAAAGACATGAAATTTATCGAGCATAGAGGACATATGTAGATCAACTGGCAGGAAAATTTTGAAAGAAATTCGTCGTATACAGAGCAACTAGCAGGAATCTTTTAAAAGAAATTCGTCGGGAAAAGTTTGAGAAAGGTCTCTTAGACTACAAAGGGCTCATGCTATTCATTGGCGGTGGGGTACCCAAGTTCGAGCCCTGGGATACCCCAGCTAGGGAGTTTTCAAAGACATCAAACTTGGTGAGTATAGAGGACATATGTAGAGCAACTAGCTGGAAAATTTTAAAAGAAATGCGTGGGGAAATTGTTTTAGAAAAGAATCGTAGAAAAAATGATCACTTTTGCCTACAAACGACCGTATTGAGACGGATTTCCAAGTTCGAGCTCCCGGATACCCCACCTAGGGAGTTTTCAATTAGATGAAACTTGGTGAGTAAAGAGGGCGTATACAGGGCAACTAGCAAGAATCTTTTAAAAGAAATTCGTCGGGAATATTTTGAGAAAAGTCTCAATGAAGCTTAGTGAGTATAGAGGACATATGTAGAGCAACTGGCAGGAAAATTTGAAAAGAAATTCATAGGGAAAATTTTGAGAAAGGTATCGTAGAAAAAGGGTCACTTTTGCCTACAAACGACCATATTGAGACAGGTACCCAAGTTCGAGCTCCCGGGTCCCCCACCTAGTGAGTTTCCAAAGAGATGAACCTTGGTGAGTACAGAGGGCGTATACAGAGCAATTAGCAGGAATCTTTTTAAAGAAATTAGTCGGGAATATTTTAAGAAAAGTATCGTTGACTACAAAGGGCTCATGTTCTTTTCATGTTCTTCTTGGCGGTGGGGTACCCAAGTTCGAGCTCCTGTGTACCCCAGCTAAGGAGTTTTCAAAGACTTGAAACTTGGTGAGTGTAGAGGACATATTTAGAGTAACTGGCAGGATAATTTGAATATAAATTCGTCTGGAAAATTTTTAGAAAAGTATCGTAGAACAAAGGTCAATTTTGCCTACATACGACCATATTGAGACGGGTACACATGTTCGAGCTCCTGGATACCACACCTAGGGAGTTTTCAAAGAAATGAAACTTAATGAGTACAGAGGGCGTATACAGAGCAACTAGCAGGAATCTTTTGAAAGAAATTCGTCGGGAAAATTTTGAGAAAAGTCTCGTAGACTACAAAGGGTTCATTCTCTTCATTGGCGGTGGGGTACCCAAGTTCGAGCTTCTGAGTACCCAAGCTAGGAAGACTTCAAAGACATGAAATTTATCGAGCATAGAGGACATATGTAGATCAACTGGCAGGAAAATTTAAAAAAAAAAATTCGTCAGGCAAATTTTGAGAAAAGTATCGTAGAAAAAGGGTCCATTTTGACTCCAAACGACCATATTGAGACGGGTACCCAAGTTCGAGCTCCCGGACACCTCACCTAGGGAGATTCCAAAGACATGAAATTTGGTGAGTACAGAGGGCGTATACAGAGCAACTAGCAGGAATCTTTTAAAAGAAAATCGTCGGGAAAATTTTGAGAAAAGTCTCGTAGACTACAAAGGGGTTATGCTCTTCATTGGCGGTGGGGTATCCAAGTTCGAGCTCCTGGGTATCCCAGCTAGGGAGGTTTCAAAGACATGAAGCTTGGTGAGTATAGAGGACATATGTAGAGCAACAGGCTGGAAAATTCAAAAAGAAATTCGTCGGGAACATTTTGAGAAAGGTATCGTAGAAAAAGGGTCACTTTTGCCTACAAACGACCGTATTGAGACGGGTACCAAAGTTCGAGCTCCCGGATACCCTACCCAGGGAAGTTTTAAAGAGATAAAACTTAGTGCGTACAGAGGGCGTATACAGAGCAACTAGCAGGAATGTTTTAATAGAAATTCATCAGGAAAATTTTAAGAAAAGTCTCGTAGACTACAAAGGGCTCATGCTCTTCATTGGCCATGGAGTACCCAGGTTCGAGCTCCTCGGTAGCCAAGCTAGGGAGTTTTCAAAGACATGAAACTTGGTGAGTATAGAGGACATATATAGAGCAACCGGCAGAAAAATTTCAAAAGAAATTCGTCAGGAACATTTTGAATAAAATATCGTAGAGAAAGGGTCACTTTTGCCTACAAACGACCATATTGTGACAGGTTCCCGTTCGAGCTCCCGGGTACCCCACCTAAGGAGTTTATAAAGACATGAAACTTAGTGAGTATAGAGGACATATGTAGAGCAACTGGAAGGAAAATTTTAAAAGAAATTCGTCTGGAAAATTTTGAGAAAAGTCTCGTAGACTACAAAGGTCTCATGCCTTTCATTGGCGGTGGGGAACCCAAGTTCGACCTCCTGGGTACCCAAGCTAGGGAGTTTTCAAAGACATGAAACTTGGTGAGTATAGAGGACATATGTAGAGCAACTGGCAGGTAAATTTGAAAGAAATTCGTCGGGAACATTTTGAGAAAAGTATCGTAGAAAAAGGGACACTTTTGCATACAAACGACAGTATTGAGACGGGTACCCAAGTTCGAGCTCCCGGGTACCCACCTAGGGAGATTTCAAAGACATAAAACATTGAGAGTACAGAGGGAGTATTCAGCACAACCAGCAGGAATCCTTCAAAAGAAATTCGTCTGGAAATTTTTTAGAAAAGTCTCGTAGACTACAATGGGCTCATGCTCTTCAATGGTGGTGGGGAGCCCAAGTTCGAGCTCCTGGGTACCCAAGCTAGTGAGTTTTCAAAGACATGAAACTTAGTGAGTATAGAGGACATATGTAGAGCAAATGGCAGAAAAATTTGAAAAGAAATTCGTCCGGAATGTTTTGACAAAAGTATCGTAGAAAAAGGGTCACTTTTGCCTACAAACGACCATATTGAGACGGGTACCCAAGTTCAAGCTCCCGGATACCCACCTAGGGAAATTTCAAAGACATGAAACTTTCTGATTACGGAGGGCGTATACAGAGCAACTAGCAGGAATCTTTCAAAAGAAATTCGTCGGAAAATTTTGAGAAAAGTCTCGTAGACTACAAAGGGCTCATGCTCTTCATTGGCGGTGGGGTACCCAAGTTCGAGCTCCTGGGTACCCCAGCTAGGGAGCCTTCAAAGACATGAAACTTAGTAAGTATAGAGGACATATGTAGAGCAACTGGCAGGAAAAATTTAAAACATTTCGTCAGGAACATTTTGAGAAAAGTATCGTAGAAAAAGGGTCACTTTTGCCTCCAATGGACCATATTGAGACGGTCCCCAAGTTCGAGCTCCCGGGTACCCCACTGAGGGAGTTTTCAAAGAGATAAAACTTGGTTAGTACAGAGGGCGAATACAGAGCAACTAGCAGGAATCTTTTAAAAGAAATTCGTCTGGAAAAGTTTGAGAAAATTCTCGTAGACTACAAAGGGCTCATGCTCTTCATTGTCGGTGGGGTACCCAAGTTCGAGTTCCTGGATACCCCAGCTAGGGAATTGTCAGAGACATAAAACTTAGGGTGTATAGAGGACATATGTAGAGCAACTGGCAGGAAAATTTTAAAAGAAATTCGTCGGGAAAATTTTGAGAAAAGTATCGTAGAAAAAGGGTCACTTTTGCCTACAAACGACCATATTGAGACGGGTACCCAAGTTCGAGCTCCCAAGTACCCCACCTAGGGAGTTTTCAAAGACATGAAACTTAGTGAGTACAGAGGGCGTATACAGAGCAACTAGCAGGAATCTTTTAAAAGAAATTCGTCGGGAAAATTTTGAGAAAAGTATCGTAGACTACATAGGGCTCATACTCTTCATTGGCGATGGGGTACCCAAGTTCGAGCTCCTTGGTACCCTAGCTATTGTGTTCTCAAAGACATGAATCTTAGTGAATATAGAGGATATATGTAGAGCAACTGGCAGGAAAATTTGAAAAGAAATTCGTCGGGAACAGTTTGAGAACAGTATCGTAGAAAAAGGGTCACTTTTGCCTACAAACGGCCATATTGAGACGGGTACCCAAGTTCGAGCTCCCGGTTACCCCACCAAGGGAGTTTTCAAATAGATGAAACTTGGTGAGTAAAGAGGGCGTATACAGAGCAACTAGCAAGAATCTTTTAAAAGAAATTCGTCGGGAATATTTTGAGAAAAGTCTCGTAGACTACAAAGGGCTCATGCTCTTCATTGGCGGTGGGGTACCCAAGTTCAAACTCCTGAGTACCCCAGCTAGAGAGTTTTCAAAGACATCAAACTTGGTGAGTATAGAGGACATATGTAGAGCAACTGGCAGGAAAATATTAAAAGAAATTCGTCGGGAACATTTTGAGAAAAGTATCGTAGAAAAAGGGTCACTTTTGCCTACAATAGACCATATTGAGACGAGCATGAGCCCTTTGTAGTCTACGAGAATTTTCTTTTAAAATTTTCCTGCCAGTTGCGCTACATATGTTCTCTAAACTCACCAAGTTTCATGTCTTTTGAAACTCCCTAGCTGGGGTACCCAGGAGCTCGAACTTGGGTACCCCACCGCCAATGAAGAGCATGAGCCCTTTGTAGTCTACGAGACTTTGCTCAAAATATTCCCGACGAATTTCTTTCAAAAGATTCCTGCTAGTTGCTCTGTATACGCACTCTGTACTCACCAAGTTTCATGTCTTTTAAAACTCCCTAGGTGGGGTACCCGGGAGCTCGAACTTGGGTACCCGTCTCAATATGGTCGTTTGTAGGCAAAAGTGACCCTTTTTCTACGATACTTTTCTCAAAATTCTCCCGATGAATTTCTTTTAAAATTTTCCTGCCAGTTGCTCTACATATGTCCTCTATACTCATAAAGTTTCATGTCTTTGAGAACTCCCTAGCTTGGGTACCCAGGAGCTCGAACTTGGGTTCCCCACCGCCAATGAAGAGCATGAGCCCTTTTTAGTCTACGAGACTTTTCTCAAAATTTCCCCGACGAATTTCTTTTAAAAGATTCCTGTTAGTTGCTCTGTATACGCCCTCTGTACTCACCAAGTTTCATGTCTTTGAAAACTCCCTAAGTTGGGGTACCCGGGAGCTCGAACTTGGTACCCGTTGCATTATGTCTTTGTATTTTTCAAGCTATCGCTTTTCTTACTGTTTGTGAAGTTCTTTATGTTTTCTTATAATTCGTTGTCTTTTTTTCCCTTCGCTGAAAATACTGTTAGGTGTTTCTTCTTAATATTTGAGGGAAGGCATAATGCGTGAAAAACAGAATAGCTCCAATTCGGACGGCTGTAAAATTACTTTCATATTATATGTTAAAATGTATTTTGGTACGAGTATTTAATTATTTTTCTCTTGCTTTTCTACATTTTTTTTTATTCTTATTCTATATACTTTTATAATAAACATCTTCTTCTTAATATAATAATCATAATCTTCATAATTCATAATCTTCTTATCTTCTCTCAGAGATTATGAAGCACAAAAAGCACATGAATACATTAATTCTTTCGCTACCAAATTTCAGACTAAATGTCTCGTCTGTTTTATTAAATGCACCATCGGTTTGAAAGTTCATATGTAAAGCTGAAAGACTAAATGTGAAATAGTGTTGATCGCGATGAGACGGTTAATTATAAGCCGTCTCATCTGGATCCACGCTGTTTGACAAAGCCTGTTATCATTGCCTATGGCAATGAAAGTAGTTTATTAAGGGGAGTTCGATAAAACTGTCATTTTGAATACAGATATAACTTTATCATTGCTGCTAAGCTGCGTGGTGAACAATCTATCCCTTATATATAAGATAAATGATCACTTTCAGGCGAATCCGTCGGAAAAAAAAATATATTCTTCATTTCCTGGTGCTTCCATGCGGTCAATTTATCAAGCAAATGAACAGCGAAAGCCCTTGTGAAACTGTGCGAATGCAGAGTCTTATGAACCTTTAATATTTGCTAGAGCCCTATGAACCTTGCTTACGTACAGTATAAAAAGCCTTATTTCAGATTGCACTCCATATGAGCCGTGGCACGAGAAAGCCCGATTTCGAGATGCCAGCGCAAATGATTCAGATTAGCCTGCTCATCTACGCTCGCTTATCATTACGTAAACACGCCTATTCAAATACATTGAAAATTTTACTACCAAAAAAGGAAAATTTCAGTTAAAAAAAATCTGATATTTTTAATATTTCTGCTCAAAGCATAGATTGTTGATGCTCGTTAGAACCGCCTCGGCGAGGCGGTTCTAACGAGCACCCACACTCTATGTATTTAAAGAAATAAGAAAAATAATGTATACCCCTGTAAACCCCAGTTTTACTATATAAAAATGGGGTTTAAGGGGTCAAAATTATATAGTCGTGTTTTCGTGATGAAGACATCGACAGCTCTACTTAAGACAGAGAAGACTCTGATCCGCCCTCGCGGATGCACAGCTCCTCTGAACATTGTTTATTCGCTCTTCAAGGAGCAAGTTTTCTTACCTCACTGCAAATATGATAATGTAGTGTATTCTGGTTAACAATTTCGAACAAGGAATAAGAAACAAGTCATTGATAAAATGACATTTTGACCGCATATCTAATTTATTATCTTTGAACGGTGCACTAGCGCCTTTCTTTATATCTGTATATGGGTCGTCTGTATGGTCATTGTTGCATTTAGCGACAACCTAGGCAGGCTCACCTAATGGTATTAAAGGAATTGAAAAGCTAAAAGGTGAACAGTGATCAAAATAGAAATAGTAAGAAATAGAGTCTGAGGATTGAAGATGATTAAATACAGAAGCATTTAACAAGCAGAAATGGTGCATGTATTGTGAACTTGTGTTTACCCTGATTCCCCATTTTTTTCTACGGTAAAGGGAGAAACAGGGGATTTGTTAGGATGATAACGTAATATTATTTACTGGGCAATCTGCACTAGGCATATAGGCATTATTTTGCAAGTTAGACTTTTTAGACTTAATCGGACGTAGGTAAAGTTATCATTTGAGCAGCGTGTGTATAACACACTCGTAGTCATCTTTAACATTTAGTATAGCTTTTATTTTAACCCATTCGAATAACGAATTAGTATTTTTATTATTATTATTTATTTATTTCTTATCCATTTAATTTAACGACTTGAGGCAGTCTGTGCATAACACAAAGCTAGGCATTTAGTGTGTATGCAAGTCGAATAATGAATAAGTAGCTGCTTATTTTATTTTATTTTACTTATCTGTGCTTGGTGACACTTTTGAATAACGAATAAGTAACGTATAATTTATTTGCGATTGAATGTCGAATAACGGATAAGTAACTGTTTATTTCTTTTACAAAAAAAAAAAAAAAAAAAAAAAAGAACTAACTTTATCAAACTTCGCATAACGTTTGAATAACGAATAAGTAACGTATTATTTATTCGATATTGAGTGTCGAATAACGAATAAGTAACTGTTTAGTTATTTCCTGTTCAGAAATATAAGACAAATGCTGTCTGTACTTGGCATAACTTTTGAATAACGAATAAGTAACGTATTACTTATTCGATATTGAATATCAAATAACGAAACGGGAATAAGTTACTAACTTGACGCTTATCATGTTCTAAGCCTTTCGTGTAAAAAGCTCGTTCGCTATCGCTCACACGATGTTTTTTGCAAACACGGAAGCCTTAGAACACTAGTGAATTATTTCTCCGTAATCGGTCAAAACAAACAAATAAACTCTAATTAAACTGTGAGAATGAAAGAATGATGTAAGAGCTTGCTAGTTTTGTTCATCTGAACTTAGATAAAAAATCAGTAACCACAATCTTTACCAGATTTTTACAGTGAACCCTCGTTACAACGACAGCATTTGTTCCCAAAGATGTTGCCACTAAAATGAATTAAGTATAGAATACTTAATGAGCAGATTGATATGTAAGAAAGGTCTTGTTTTGTTATTTTTTCCTCATAAAACATATTTTTTAAATATTTGTTAGAATCGCCTCACTGAGGCGATTCTAACAAATATCCAAAACATATGTTGCTTTCAAATATTAAATACAATATTCTTGCATAATTTGTGACCAAATGTTCCCTCTTACGCGAAGGTTTCGTGACAGTCAAGTTGTCATTATAACTAATTTTATCGTTGTATCGAGTGTCGGTATAAAAGGGTTGTCTGTAGTTTATGTGAATTATCTGTCATTTGGATCTTTCCTTGGTTACATTATGTTTCCTTTTCGTTATAAGTATGCTTCTCTGTATGTACTCCTATGTGGGCCGAAAATTCGAAATACGGATTTTTGTTTCTCATATCGCTGAAATGTCATGTTTAGACACACACCAGGATATTCCACCTACTATTTTACAGGCACTGGACCAACTAGTCTTATCTCTACTTTCTTAACCCATTTTAGTCTGAAGACCATAAAAAGAATAATTGGCAAACAGTGCAGACCAAGATCAGACGCCGCGTTCTGCGGCGTCTGATCAGGGTCTCCACTGTTTGCAAATAGTTTAGCCATTCCTCTCTAGGAATATCTAAATTACATACCTAAAATTGAAATTTGACTTCCATTATACAGTATGGGGCAGTTTATTCAGTCTAAAATGAACGGTGAGCGCCAAGCATGGCTTGGCCTAGTTCGGTATGGCTGAACTAGGGTTCAAGTCCACAAACGCTCAGGTGCTGAGCCACTGTGCCGGTCCAGATGGTATAAATTCATTCCCCTTTGAACAAAGTATTATTCTGTTACGATTGGCAGTTACATTGTACTGATCGATAGTCATTTACTGTTACGCCTGTTCAACATATTGTTGAAAATAGAACAGGTAGGAGACTTAATAAGCAAGCAATAACAGTAACTTTTATTTACCCTATTTACGCTTAGTCAGACAGACAGGTCAGAACATCCAGGGCAGATCCAGATCAGACGCCGCGAACACGACATCTAATCAGGGTATACACTGTTCACCGCTCCTCTAGCAGTTTCAGACATATTAACAGACAGCAAAATGGAACTATTCAAACATCAGAGCTAGCATGGTACAGCGTTATACCCTATTTACCCTTAGTATTCGGACACCTCAACGCTTTACCATACTTGTTCTAAAATTTGTACAAGTACAAGTTACTACCCGATGTTGTGTCTAAAAATTGCTAGATGAGTGGCAAACAGTGTAGACCCTGATGAGACGCCGCAGAATGCGGCGTCTCATCAGGGTCTATACCGTTTGCTCAGGCCTGTCTGTCCGAATACATACGGTAAAGTGTTCGAGTATTTAGGGTCAATATGATAAGTGTTAACATGGAAAAAATCGCAGACTGTGTAGATTGATCAGACCCAATGCTCTGCAATGTCTGATCTTGTAGACCTTCGCAGATCAGACGCCACACGGATCAGATGCCGCGTTCTGGGGCATCTGATATAGGTTTACACTGTTGCTCAGGCCTGTCTGTCCGATTAGGATAGAAACAGTACGGCTATTGTATCAGACGGGAAGAGTGAAGACTGAGACCAGTCTGGGTGTCTGCGCAGTTTAATCAGGACCAATATCAATATATTCTATAGTTTCCAGTTATTTTATGATTGGGGCAGTTAGAAAATGTAAAGTGTCCGGACAGAAGAAACCACATAGCATAGAAAACTCCCTGTCATTCAGAATTGTAGCAGAAAATAAGGACATCTCTATCTAGCAGACAGTTCACATATTATGCGAAACACGACTCACATGATTATCGGAAGAATTTCCTAGGGACTCAAACACTATTTTGAATCAGTCACAGTGAACCAGCCATCGCATTACAAAAACACGCCTATTCAAATATACTGAAAATTTTACCACCAAAAAATGAAAATTTTCAGATAAAAAAACCAATATTTTTCATATCTGCTCAAAACATAAGATTGGGTGTGATCGTTAGAACCGCCTCGGCGAGGCGGTTCAAACGAGTACCCACAATCTATGTCTTTTTGAGCAGAAATAAGGAAAATAATGTATACCCCTATAAACACCAGTTTTACTATATAAAAGTGGGGTTTAAGGGGGTCAAATTATATAGGCATGTTTTCGTGATGGGTATAGGAGCCATTGAAGTTTTACTGAATATTTGCATTTTTTGAACTTCCTCATAATCTCTGCGACTATAAGGACTCAAACACAAGTTTGAATCAGTCACAGTGAACCAGCCATCGGTATTAGAGCCATTGTAGTGTTACTGTTTGTTGCCATTTTGAATCAGTCACAGTGAACCAGCCATCGGTATTAGAGCTATTGTAGTGTTACTGTTTGTTGCCATTTCTTGAACTTCCTTATGATCTCTGGGACTATAGGGACTCAAACATGAGTTTGAATCAGTCACAGTGAACCAGCCATCGGTATTAGAGCCATTGTAGTGTTACTGTTTGTTGCCATTTCTTGAACTTCCTTATGATCTCTGGGACTATAGGGACTCAAACATGAGTTTGAATCAGTCACAGTGAACCAGCCATCGATATTAGAGCCATTGTAGTGTTACTGCTTGTTGCCATTTCTGAACTTCCTTATGATCTCTGGGACTATAGGGACTCAAACACAAGTTTGAATCAGTCACAGTCAACCAGCCATCGGTATTAGAGCTATTGTAGTGTTACTGTTTGCTGCCATTTCTTGAACTTCCTTATGATCTCTGGGACTATAGGGACTCAAACACAAGTTTGAATCAGTCACAGTGAACCAGCCATCGGTATTAGAGCCATTGTAGTGTTACTGTTTGTTGCCATTTTGAATCAGTCACAGTGAACCAGCCATCGGTATTAGAGCTATTGTAGTGTTACTGTTTGTTGCCATTTCTTGAACTTCCTTATGATCTCTGGGACTATAGGGACTCAAACATGAGTTTGAATCAGTCACAGTGAACCAGCCATCGGTATTAGAGCCATTGTAGTGTTACTGTTTGTTGCCATTTCTTGAACTTTCTTATGATCTCTGGGACTATAGGGACTCAAACATGAGTTTGAATCAGTCACAGTGAACCAGCCATCGGTATTAGAGCCATTGTAGTGTTACTGCTTGTTGCCATTTCTGAACTTCCTTATTATCTCTGGGACTATAGGGACTCAAACATGAGTTTGAATCAGTCACAGTCAACCAGCCATCGGTATTAGATCCATAGAAGTGTTACTGTTTTTTGCCATTTCTGAACTTCCTTATGATCTCTGGGACTATAGGGACTCAAACACAAGTTTGAATCAGTCACAGTTAACCAGCTATCGGTATTAGAGCCATTGACGTGTTACTGTATGTTGCCATTTCTTGAACTTCCTTATGATCTCTGGGACTATGGGGACTCAAACATGAGTTTGAATATGTCATAGTCAACCAACCATCGGTATTAGAGCCATTGAAGTGTTACTGTATGTTGCCATGTCTTGAACTTCCTTATGATCTCTGGGACTATAGGGACTCAAACATGAGCTTGAATCAGTCACAGTGAACCAGCCATCGGTATTAGAGCCATTGAAGTGTTACTGTATGTTGCCATTTTTTGAACTTCCCTATGATCTCTGGGACTATAGGGACTCAAACACGAGTATGAATGAGCCCCAGTAAACCAGTCACTGGTGTTCGAGCCATTGAATTTTACTGTATGTTGGCATCTCGTTCACTTCCTCATAATCTCTGACCCGCCCTCACCCCAAAAGTGATGAATTGAGGGGTTTGGATAGATACTTAATAAATGAAGCGTTTCTTTTATGTTTTTTTTTACCCTTAAAGCGCTTGAAAACTTATAGCAGAGGACATTTTATGTTTCATTATCATCTTTCAGAGAAAATAAGTTTTGGCATTTCATGTGAATTGTCTGCCTATCGTCTGCTTGGCAGACGATTTATATGTAATGTCAGTTATTCTCTGAAAAATAAATAAATAAATAAATAAATTACCACCTGCTGCAGTTGTCCTTAGCAATTTAAAGGGTAAAATCTTAAGAAATAATTTTTGAGATTTTTTTTTGTTTCTTGAACCCCACTTAAAGGGCAAAAGCTAGCTTTGCACAAGCATATTAGGGATTGGAGCTTGATATGATAAGACCACTGAATAACCTTTACTAAGATAAGATATCGATACAAGTATTAGCTGTTGTACAGAAAACTTAATGAGCAGATTGATATGTAAGAAAGGTCTTGTTTTGTTCTTTTTTAGTTGAGCATGAAAAAAGTTTTATAACCTCTCGGCCAGTACTCATGGTGTACTAAAATGCGTTTTTATAGTTCGTACAGTGCAATGGCGTAAGGCTGAATCTGTCGCTGATCTGTGAAACGACAGACTATAAGTCGTGTCACAAACTGGCCCCGAGGTTATAAAACTCTTTTCATGCTCAACTCAGCGGAGCATGAAAATGTCTCTGTTAATAAATATGAAAATGCCAACTATTGTACCTAAAGTATCTCCTCGTACTGTAATACAGTGTTGCTATTATTCCATTTTTGTTTCCTTTGGGACAGTACTACTGATTTGAACAGATGTTTGGGAACAGAGTAACGCCCACCCCGGGGCTAGACATAATCATGGACAAGGGTGAGACAGGTACAGCATTTGTCGCACAAATAACTTTAGTAGGTGCGGCATGCCGCACCAATAGTTTTGAGGCAAATGCATGTGCACTTTAAGGTAAAAGAAAGTAAGATTCTTATTTTCTTTTAATTTACAGCGCACGTACATTCAGATAACAGAAAAAATAATAATAAAAGTTTTGTTCAACGACAACCAGGCATTTTCTTCAAATATTTTGTAGTTGGAGTTATAGTTATCAGCTTCCATCAGCTCTGATGTATTTGATTCTTACAATTACAGTCGACTCTCGTTATCTCGAATTCCAAGGGACTCTCCGAAACACTTACAGATATCCGTACCTCGAAATATCAGAGTTGCAATAGTGAGGAAAACAATAAACCGAACAACCACATTTCACTAATGTATACGTAACGATTTGACCCCTGGAGCTAGAGATATATTGAAAATATTGTGGAAAAGAGGAGTAATTGCTCCTTAGGAGCAACACCTGACTCTGGTGTTCTTACGAGTACCTACAGAAACATGAAAAATATCAGTTTTTATCTGAAAACTTTCAGTTTTTGGTGGTGAAATTTTCAATATATTTGAATAGGCGTGTTTTCCTTATGTCCGCTACAGATCTGCATACTAAGGGTCAGCCCAATATTAAACAAAAAAAAGTCTTCATTAAATAGAAGCATTTCTATGAAGTGTTCATAAAATATATATTTACTATGAAGTGTTCAGTAAAGGAAACGAAGAACTGCTACAAAATAACCATAAAATAGAATTGATGAAATACACACAAAGCAAGGATTATTTCAATAAAGTGCTCATTTGAAGTAATGATTGTAGTGAAGCGTTAAAAATGGGAAACAATCTAGGAAATATTCAAAAATCGAAGAATGCCATGTAATGGTATAGCTACGAAGTATTCATAAAACGGATGAATAGCTCAGAAGCTTTTACAGATGGAAGGATTTCTATGAAGTGTTAAAATGGAAGCATTACTACGAAGTGTTCAAATATAAGAAAATCTATATATTGCCAAGGAATAGTCATTAAATACAAATACTGCCACAAACTGTTCATGGAAATTTCGCAATCACATCACGAAAACATGCCTATATAAATTTGACCCCCTTTAACCCCACCTTTATATAGTAAAACTGGGGTTTACAGGGGTATACATTATTTTTCTTATTTCTGCTCAAAAACATAGATTGTGGGTACTCGTTTGAACCGCCTCGTCGAGGCGGTTCTAACGAGTACCCACAATCTATGTTTTGAGCAGAAATATGAAAAATATCAGAATTTTTATCTAAAAATTTTCAGTTTTTTTGGAGGTGGAATTTTCTACATATTTGAATAGGCGTGTTTTCGCAATGAAATATAAAAATAGTGCCTACATGGTAAGTGTCTTTAATAATGAAATATAATCATCGTATCTTTGACAGTTTTATAGGGGCGAGCTTCAGCAAGCCCCAATAAAATTGTGGATAACCGATTTTATCACATGACGTCGCTCACATTCAGTGGATAACGTCATGTCATAAAAATGATATGACCATACATTACATACGTTAACAGTTGGCTACTGACGCGTGACGTCATCACGTCATCCATGACAACGTAATGTTTTCTGTTGGAAAATTGTTCGACTTCTATGGCCATAATATACAGTTTAAAAGTCATATGATAAACAGAATCTTACATTCGTGGTCATTTCAAATGAAAAAGGCTCGTTTCATAAACTTCGCATTAAATGACCATTCGTGCAAGATCCTCTGTATGTATTGTTATATTAAAGACACTAAACATGTATTTAGATTATACCGCAATCAAAATGTAATGCGCTTTTGCCATTATTTATTAGGAGTTGATCAAAACAGATTGTAGACAAGGCAACTGGTTGTATTTCTACCATTGCCATGGTGCACATTCGTAGTATTACGTCACCTAAAATACTATAACGTTTTATCGCGTCATAATGACGCCGATAAGAACACAATCGTTCGGCTAAAATGTTTCTCAGCGCTTGGCGTTCTTTGAAAAAGAAAAGCCGAAAATGAACCATTTATTTTTGCTTCAGCAGAATGGCTGGTTGTGGCATGAAATGGATGTGTTGCTAAGAAATATTAATAAAATGAAACTATGCAACAATGGATATCATACAACGCATCATTTTCGGTTTTCGAGATTTCTTTAATTTAGGACAAAAATGCTGAGCATCGTCTTTCGAAACAGTTCATAGCAAAACTGGGTATAAAGTTGTTAGAACAATTACCTTTACAATTAAACGCTCCATATTGCTAAAAAAAAATTTTTTTTTTATCCAGAAAAGATTTGATAAATTGATATAAAGCATAAAGCATAAAACGTGGCATCTGACAGCCTGTAAAATTTCAGTTAGTATCTCGTTTTTTAACTGTATCTCTGAATTAACATACAAATGTTACAACAATGTAGGCAACATTAATTCAGAGGTACGATAAAAAAAATCATTTCATTTCAAGAACGAGAGACTAACTGAAATTTTACAGGCTGTTAGGTGACACATTTTATGATTGTATTAATACCTTATATTAATATGTTAAACCTTTCTTGGATAATAAAATGTATATTTTTGAGGAATATGGAGCCTTTAAAATATTTAGACATATGTCAGCCATTACTCTTTACAGACACAGTTCCTAAGAACAGTACCGTAATTTAACCCAGGTGACGCATCCCCTAATTGAAAACCGCGTTTCAAAATAAAAGTAAAAAAAGATTGTCTTTGGAAACAAAGAACACACAAAGTCACAAAAATCGGAGACTCGGTTTGATTGAGCCTCTTCATATGCAACACTGTAGTTTGCGAGGCTCATAAGTCCTTATTGGTTCAGAAGTTACATGCATTCAAAGTCGTAGTAACTTGTATTGCTATTTATAGTTTAGTAAAAAGCTATCCCACAAGGCACTATGATGTCACTGGTTCTTTTTAAATGTTACTTTGAAATGTATTTCTTTTTAAATCTCCATAATATTATTCCAGACTACCGATTTTGGTAAAAATATATATTTTATTAGTATTGAATAGTTAGACTTAATATTTGAAGCTAGAATTTTTAAATGACGAAAACTGATTTGAATAAATTTTAAAAACATTTTTTTTTAATATTAAAAATACTAGATTCACATCACTATGTTTGTAAAAGCTTACCAAAAATAAATAAATTTGTTGAAAATTACATTTCAAAAGATAATGATAAAATGTATATAAAATTTCAATAAAATTACTTCTGAAAATGGAATTTAAATTAATTTTAAAATTTACTTAAATCTATTTTTGTAACGCTAAATTCCATTTAAAAATCAAACATTAGGAAAATGTATAAGCACTTCAGCCCTACATATGAATATGGAGGAGGTCTGTTTTTTCTCTCCATACAATCCTTGAATATTTTCAAACTAAAGTTTCTAAATCATTTTTAAAATTAGTCATAAGAACCAGTGATGTATATGGTTCTCGTGAATATTAATGAGATACAAATTAGCAAAAACTTAATAAATTTGTAAGTATTTGGAATATTGCAATGGGGTTTTCACCACTGGACTCGCCAGGCACTTATTTCTTTCTAGCATCTAAAACAAAAAGAGAAATTAGGGGATTTGTCTGGTTTAACACTTACTTACGCTATGGGTAAATAGAGCAGACGACAAACTGACGATATTTTTCTGATAGAATCTAACACTTCATGCAAGTTATCTCCTAAGGAGACAATTAGCATGAAGTGTCGGATCCTATTTTCTAGGTAAAAATGAAACACATATTTCAAAATGTCGTCTGCTGAAATTTTTACCTAGCATGCAATATGTTAGTATTTAGGCAGTATTTTGACATTCAAACACCTTACCAGATGCTCATAAAATCTAAAGAAGCCATTTATGCTACCCCTTGGTGTGTCTAACACTGTTGGATGGGTGGCAGACAGTGTAGACCTTGATTGGATTGCGGGGTCTGATCTGGGTTTACATGTTTGCTCAGGTCTGTCTGTCCGAATAATTAGGTTAAATACTTTAGTTCTCGCCAATGATACAGTAAATAGTTAATCTTCTATGTGAATTTATTGTGAAAAAGGGTGTGGATTACTTAACGCTCTGCATGCTTGGTAAACAATTCAGCAGACAACATTTTGCAATATTTTTTCTAATTTTTCCCAGAAAATATGCTTTGACGTTTTACGCAAACTATCTCCAAATGCATGAAATGTCAAATCCTATTCTCTAGAAAAACAAAAGAAAACTGTCGTGAATTTGTCATCTGCTGAATTAACCCAGAGAGTGGTAAAGGTAAATCGTCATTTTACATGTAAAGTCAAAGACGCTCTGCATGCCGTTGTATAACTACAGCAATCTTCAGTTATACCACAGTGAACCCTCTTTATACCGACACTCGATACAACGACAAAAGTCGTTATAGTGACAATTTAAATGTCACGAAACCTCCGCTATAAAGGTGACAATTAATGAGAAATTATGCAAAAATATTGCATTAAACACTTCAAGCAACATATGTCTTGGATATTTGTTAGAATCGCCTCAGTGAGGCAATTCTAACAAATATCCAAAACATATGTTCTATGAGGAAATAAGACTAAAACAAGGCCTTATTTACATACCACTCTGTCCATTAAGTATTTTGTACAACAGCAAATTCATTTTAATGGCAACATCTTTGGGAACAAATGCTGTCGTTGTAACGAGGGTTCACTGTATATTACGTATGTAAACAAGATGAAGCTGTGTTAACGCTTAGCATGTTTGGTAAAATTTTCAGCAGACGACAGTTTGAAATACTAGTTTTTCTTAATTTTATACCAGAAAGCAGGGTTTCACATTTTCATGCAAATTGTCTCCAATGAAACTATTTGCATGAAATGTCACGTGAAATCATATTTTCTGGGAAAAATATGAAAATAACACCATCTGTCGTCTACCGAATTTGCCTATAAAAGAGGCGATTCCGCTCTATGAACTGCCTTAAGTGCATTCAGTACTGCAATATACTTAATACGCTTAGCATACTGGGCAAAATTTTCAGCAGACGTCTTTTTGCAATATTTTTCATATATATATAAAACAAAATATCACCAATATGTCTTCTGCCGAATAAGCCCATTGCACTTTAACTCTTTCACTGCCACAGGCGATAATTATAGGCTTTTGCAAACAGCATAGATCCAGATGAGACGGCTCAACGCTGTTTGACATTTAGTCTTTCAACTTTACATATAAACGTCTTTCTAAACGATAGTTTATTAAAAATAAAAAAAAAATAAAAATAAAAAAAAGAGCAGACGACAAATGTCGTCTGAAATTTAGCGCCGAAAGAGTTAAATATTAAAGAGGTCACGGTGATTCCGAACTATGAACTGCTTTCAATGCATTCAATACTGATATATACTCTTCTCCTTTGGCATCGAGAAAACCGTCTTGTTCCACCCAGGCCACGAGTTCCTGATAGGGTCCTTCTTCCAGGCAGTCAGCAGCCTTGTACTTAGCCAACACAATCAAGTAACAGACTTTGAAGTAGGCATCAAGTCCGTCATCTGATAAACCCCATGGCCCTTTTAATCTTCTCCCATTTTCTGGACTAAGTTCCACGATTTTGGCAAGTCGAGGATCTTGATCTTCTGCTATGGCATCTCCTTCACCTAATCCTTCAGGTTTAACAAGACCAGCTTCGTTTAATTCTGGTGACCCTCCACTGACCAGACCAGCAGCTTTCAGGATGTCTAGAGTGGAATCTGGGTGGGAACAGATAATAGCTAGCTTCAGAAGTCTTGTTGGGTTGCATTCTCCATCTGTGCCACACAGGCAGTCTGTCAGCAGATGTCTGTAGCAGGAATGATAAGCAAATTAATGACATCAAGGTATTCGTCACTGAATACAAAGATTAATAAGTTTTAAAGGTAATCCCAGCCAGCTAGCATTCTTTATAAATCTATAGCGGGCCGTTATCGGCCCGTCAGCTACCCTGATGGGCCGATAACGGCCCGCTATAGATTTATGTAGAATGCTTACTGGAATGGTTATTTATATAATTGAGCTACGCCATGTGAAAGTGTGCTTTCGGGGTATATGCGGGTAGCGAATGCTCAAACCAGACTGCGCATCTGCGCACACGCACACACACACACACACACACACACACACACACACACACACACACTTGTTTTCGGTTACACACACACGCAAGCACGTACACACGCACACACACACACACACACAATATGTGGTAAAGCGTCGGATTCAATATCGATATTTAGCGAGTTCGACCCAAGCGAATTCCAAGTGTCCTTGAGCAAGACACTTTATCCATATTGCTTAGTACTGCTTTCTACCCAGGACGGCCTGCTCCTAATACTCTAAAAAGAAGATAGATAGATAGTTAGATAGATAGATAGATACAGTAGAACTTCAATGGCTCGAACCCCGATGGCTCGTTTACCATGGATGTCCAACACGTTCTTGTCCGTAGGGATTTCCTCCAAATACGATATACGGATAATTAAGGGAGATTTTCTTCTTTTATCTTGCAAATGTATGCTGTGTGCACTCATTAGAATCGAGATAACTCGATGAGGCGATTCTAATGAGTACACACAACATACGTTTATGATATAGAACACCGAAAAGATATCCCACAATTATCTCCATTATGGCTCCTGGTATGGCATTAATAGTAACACTCCGTGGCTCGAACTACCGCTGTCTCGATAAAATGTTCATAGTCCCAAAGGGGTTCGAGCCATCGAAGTTCGACTGTAGATAGATAGATAGCAATGTTGCATTAAAAGAGAACCAGGGAAATCTTACTTGTACACAGCATAGGTGTTTCCTCTTTCGGAGGCACCATAAGCCTTGCCTTTCATTGAAGCGAGGATCTGGTCGTTACATTCCTTTGGTATCACAGCAGACACAAATACTCCTTTCAGCCAATGAACTGCAAACTTGGCAAACTGTGGGTTTAATTTTTCAGAACATTCCTGCAATATACCTTGACAGGGTATGTAAAGTATTGTTTTCTTGATCGGTTTCGCAGCACCAGGTATAGATGGTTTCTTTGTATGGCTGTCTTCATCTTCTGATGAGTCGTCTCTTTTTAAAGAAATAATAGTTATAATAATAAGTCATTAGTTATACAGTCGACTCTCGTTATCTCGAATTCCAAGGGATTCTCTGAAATACTTCGAGATATCCGTACCTCGACATACCAGATTTGCAGAATTGAGGAAAAACAATTCGAACAACCACATTTAACAAATATATGTGTAATTGGACTCTTGGATTTAGAGATATATTGAAAATATTGTGGAAAAGAGAAATTGCTCCTTGGGAGCAATTTCTCCTCTTTTCCACACTATTTTTTACCTGTTGTTAGATTTTCATGTTTAGGCAGGGACCAGATTTTCATTTCGAGATAAGAGGTTATCCGAAATAAGCGAGGTCGAGATAACGAGAGTCAACTGTACTATGGCTGGTGCTGTCAGTGCTTTGATTATTATCATTATCACATAGAAAACAAATTTACCAACATTCCTAATACTCGGCATGAAATATCTTGCGATGTAAATGATAAAAATCATTTATATCATGGTTCAACTGTACCATGGTTCTATGCATGTACGATGCGATAATGCACGAGCGCTAGCGAGCGCGTTGACTCTCGTTATCTCGACCTTGCTTATCTCGAATAACCGCTTATATTGAAGTGAAAATCTGGTCCCGCCTGAACATGAAAATCTAACAACAGGTAAAAATATTGTGGAAAAGAGGAGAAATTGCTCCCAAGAAGCAATTTCTCCTCTTTTCCACAATATTTTCAATATATCTGAACTCCGAGAGTCCAATTACACATATATTTGTTAACTGTGGTTGTTCGAATTATTCTTTCTTCAATTCTGCAAATCTGATATGTCGAGGTACGGATATCTCTAAGTATTTCAGAGAGTACCTTGGAATTCGAGATAACGAGAGTCGACTGTATTACTGATTTATCACATTTGCATGCATGTAAATCATTTACATCCCGAGATTTGTCGTGCTGAATGTTGAGAATTTTTTCTTATATATGATAAAAATGATAATCAAAGCACTGACAGCACTGGTGGGTCGATTTCTTTGAGTGTAGGCTGGGAAAACGGTCCTGAACGGACACTTGAGACTATTTCATTTAACCCTTAGCTCACTGTAATTTTAGCAAACAGTACGATCCCCTTACCTCCTTGCTATGCTTCTAAAAATTTGACTACCTGTTAATATGTATTAACTAGCACCCATAGTCTAATATGAAAAAAATCAGTTTTTTTATCCGAAAATTTTCAGTTTTTTTTTGGAGGTGAATTTTTCTATATATTTGAATAGGCGTGTTTTCGTAATGAGAAGCTATACTTGTTAGAAGCCAATACTCGCACAGCTTCAATTGCTACACTTATATTGTTATCACTATTAAACTGAATTCCTTTAAATAAATTCAAAATCAGTTTTGTTTTACTTTTGAATGATATTATTTTTTTACCTTTGTCTGACAGAAATTACTGTTTTGTTGTACAGAATTAATATGTTTAGTTCAGCACAATACCAAACAAGAAATAACAATTTGTGGGGAAATGCCATTCAACTTGTTTTTGGTATTTAATTATTCATTCTATGAAAAATGATGCGCGCTTTGATTTCATTGGTCAATGATAACCTAATGGAAATTTTGGTGTATGTATATTATTGTTAACAATCGAACCAGTAATAATAATAATAATAATAATAATAATAATAATAATAAAAAAAATAATAACAAGTTGCGTAGCCAAAATGGGATAATTTTTACGTACACCCAAGAAAAACCTAGATAAATTCTCCATACTATTGCTTCAGAGAGAGCAAATTCTTTCCTTTAAAAGTAGCCTGTCAATAAAGGAAGAAATGTTAGGTGATCTCGCTTTATTGCATCACGAAATCATACCTATATAATTTTGACCCCCTTAAACCCCACTTTTATATAGTAAAACTGGGGTTTAAAGGGGTATACATTACTTTTCTTATTTCTGCTCAAGAACATAGATTGTGCGAGGCGGTTCTAACAAGTACCCACAATCTATGTTTTGAGCAGAAATATGAAAAATACCAAATCTTTTTATCTGAAAATTTTCATTTTTTGGTGGTAAAATTTTCAGTATATTTGAATAGGCGTGTTTTCGTAATGGCAAATAATTTTTCTTACGCACATGCGTAATGCGTATAATGAGCGATACAACTATAATAACAGCAACGACAACAACAACAACGATAATAATAATAATAATAATAATAATAATAACAATAATGATAATTACAATAATAATAGAATATTGAACAAACAACTCTACATTACGAAAACACGCCTATTCAAATATAGGAAATTTCACCTCCAAAAACTGGAAATTTTTAGATAAAAGAACCCTGATATTTTGGATATTTCCGCTCAAAACATAGATTGTGGGTACTCTTTAGAACCGCAGTACTTATGTAAGGAAGGTATATATGTTCTTGAGCAGAAATAAGAAAAGCAATGTATACCCCTGTAAACCCCAGTTTTACAATATAAAAGTGGGGTTTAAAAGTGTAAAAATTATATAGGCATGTTTTCGTGATGCAACCAATAAACACAAAATAGAGTAATCAACTATATTAATGAACAAATGAAACAAACATCTGTGCAGTCTGAACAGAGTATGTTCTTCTCAAATAGAATGTTTCAGATTTATACATTTTATCAGCGACCAACGTAACCTCTTTTCAGACTAAACGGATGCATAGGTAGACCTGAGTATACGCTGGTCGCATATGTCATATGGTCGCTTTCTGTTTGAGGAGGTCAGTATGTTGATTTGTTCGTCAGTTATGATTGACCATAACCTTTACAAATCTTATAACGTGTTTGTAAACGGTTAAAAAAAAAAAAAAAACAGACATGGTATTTACCACTCAATATTCGGACATCTTAACTCCTTACCATACTTGTCGTAAAATTTGACTACATCTTGATGTGTCTTAACCCTAGTCCTGCTGAACCCGGATATACCCTGCCTTTGCAAACAGTGTAGATCAGGATCAGTTGGCTTCTGAAGAAGCCAACTGATCTGGATCTGAACTGTTTGCCATTAAGTATGTAAATTTATACCAACAATCTGGATCAAGTAATCTGACTGGCTGAAAATTAGAAGTGGGCATGGCATCTTAATATATTCAGCATGACAAGGGTTGAAACTGCTTGAGGAGAGGCAACTAACCCGCATTGTGAGAAAACGTACCTTCTCGCAAGTGTACCCAACGAAGACTCAGATCACTGCACATTCGGGCAGTCTGATCAGAGGCGTCGTTATCCTCATGAAGAAACTTTGCATCCTTGGTTATTTAATAGGAGGCCAGTGAAAATTCTGATCAGATTGCACGAATGCACAGACTGCTCTGAATCTTCGCTGGGCGCACATGTCTGAAGGTATATTTTCTGACGTTACGGCTGAAATAACGTAGAACCTGATGATTGATTGTGTTGGGGTTTAACGACACGTCAACACTTGTGGGTCATTTTGTGTCTGTGGGTCATTTTGTGTCGTCTCCCAGAGAAAAGGAGAAAAGAGATAGAAGAGATGGTAGAAGAGATAAAAGAGAGGGACAGGGAAGAAAGAGGAACAGGGGAATGAACGTGAAGAAACAGAAGAAATAAAAACAGTCCCCTCTATCCTTACCTGCTGCAAGGATAGCAGGCCCTGCTCAACTGTAAGCCAATATCAGCTGACGTGAGATACACACCTTCGCACCACCCGACGACCCCAAGAACCTGATGAGACGCCGCGGCGTCTGAGCAGCTTCTAGACTGTTTGCTCAGTCCTATCTGTCCTGCAGTTTTATCTTTACCACTCTCTGGGCATTTTCATCAGTCGACAAATTGATGATATTTTTCTTATTTTTTCCAGAAAACAAGATTTGACGTTTCATGCAAATTGGAGACAATTTGCATGGAATGTCATATCCTGTTTTCTGAGAAAAATAAAAAAAAAATCAATATGCCACCTGCTAAAAATTTTACCCAGAGTGCTTAGCGTTAAGTTAATATTAAACCATATACTCACTTGTCGTCGTCATCTCCAATGGTTTTGGCTGTACTCTTGATAAGAGCCACGTTGGCTTTCAGTGAGGCCATTAGGAAGGCTTTGTCTCCGGAAACCAGCTTCATCCAGATCTCGTTCGCTTTCTCTTCCAGGGACATCTTCAATTTTGTCAAGGTAAAGGACGTATCTTTTATGTTTGCGTCACTTCTGTCAAGCTCCCCGACAGTAGCATCACTCCTCTGCAAGCGTTGATCAGACGGTGTGGGGCGTGGTGGGAGGGAGAAGAATGTATTCTCCCCATAAGCAGCTTCATACTCTTTTTGTCTACGATGCAGAACGATATACTTATCAGGATTCTTAAGTATCTGAAATGCGGAAAACAATGAATATTCAGTTCTCCCAGCTAGCATCCCAGCCAGCATGCTTTATAAATCTATAGCGGGCCGCTATCGGCCCGTCAGCTACCCTGACGGGCCGATAACGGCCCGCTATAGGTTTATAAAGAATGCTTACTGGGATTCTACTTAATGCATATCGGACCGTTATCCTGTCAATATCAGTGCTCTACTCAAGTGTTTCTTTACCATACGATTATATATGCATGGCAGTCACCTTGGTCAACAGAACTTTTATTCTATTAAATTTTCTATATTTTTTTTCATGATTATCTAATTCATACTGAATGCATAACAGGTAAGGTATTGTTTAAGTAAGAATAGATGCCCTTTCAAGGAAAGTAAGTAACTCTGTTATATCGTTTTTCCTCCCTTCTGAAAAGAATTGTCTTCTTTATAAAATAATTTGCTCCCCTTTCGAAATGGGTTTGGTATATCTGAAAGGGGTAAAACATTGATGTCATAAAACAGTCTGGTTGTTCAGCGGTTACTCACGGCTGACCACGTTGCTTACCTCTTTAGTTGCACGCCGGTGGGTGGGGATTCAGATTCTATAAAAAACTGTTCTCTCGGGGTCTGGGCCGAAACTTTTTATGCCTGTTTCTCGGCCCACCGGGGTTCAACAAGGGTTTTTCGTTTGCTCCAGTATTCCAGTGGTGTTGTTTGACAACACAGGGATCTCTAAGCGTCCTAACACGTTGTTTCTATTGAGTCCTCACCTTTGCTTCATTATAAGCGTTATCTATGATTAATCTGTTGCCCGTAATGATTCATGGAGGAGCTGATGTGGATCTGATTGTATCAGTTCCTCAATTCAGTTATTTACTTTGGTTTGCAGTAAAGCAAATGCACTACGACAAGTCACAAAATGTCTTCTCCTGTAAAACATGGCTTAAAATATCTCGCCCCCTACAAATTACTGAGTCTGGTTTTAGTTCAAACTAAAAACGCATAACCGATTTGAAGTAATTATAATTTTTAAGGAGAACTGATCCACTTTCAAGGAAGACAATATCAGAATTCTTTTTGCCTCCCTTCTGAAAAGTGGTCTACTCTATAAGGAAAAATATTGCTATTATGTGGTAGTGCGGACTCATTTCCAAAACAGGCTTAGTGAGCAGGAAAGCAATCCGGAAGTCACAAAATTTATCTCCCTTATAAAAAGGTGGCGGAAAATCTATCAAGTGACTGTAGCCTCCTTAACCCTTGTCCTGCTGAATAAATTAAGATGCCACGCCTAATTTTCAGCCAATCAGATGACTAGATCCCGATTGTTGCTATAAAGTCACATACTTAATGGCAGTGCAGATCCTGATCAGCTGGTCAACTGATCTGGATCTACACTGTTTGCAAAGGCAGTGTACATCCAGGTTCAGCAGGACAAGGATTAATAATTTACCTCGTCTCCAACCTCCGATCTGAGGAAACCGGCCTTGTCTTTCACCTCACCCTCGCTTAAATCTGGATGTGTTGCCTTGGCAACCGCATAAAAAAGAGAATTATCTTCGTCACTGTCGAGTTTGATAATTGTTGTACCATCGTTGCTGATAAGATCGAAATGTCCACTCCAGGGATTGTCTTGTCCGAACACAGACTCCATCATTTTTTGGAAGAAGCCCTTTTGCCTGAAACAGGAAGTTGTTGCAAATCTGTTAACCTTTACCACTCTCTGGGCTACTGGAAATTTTACCCAGACTTTAACACAAGCATTGGAATTTGTCAGCCATCTTACGGAAGCATGTAGTCGATAGGCTTAATGGATGGATACACAGTCACTGGAAATAACTATGAAAATGTAAACACGTTCACTGGAAATAATTATGACATGGAATTATTTACATCTACATACCCTTTTATTGGGGGATAGTGTTTATGAAAGAATTTGCTCCCACTGGGAGAAAATTTCTTCTTTTAAATAGTGGGCATTTCTGAAAGGTTCCAAACACTAGGAGGCACCCTGCAGGCACATGACGTTAATGCAACGTCGGATCAACGTCGATATAACGTCATGACATTTATGCAACGTTGCGTCAACGTCGACGTGTTCCCACTGGGCATAATCCCTTCTGTAGTCTCCTTTGCAAAACGGCAGAACATCTCCGGGGTATCAATTGTTAAATCTTTACCACTTTCCGGATAAATTCAACAGACGACAAACTGATAATATTTTAATTTTTTCCCAGAAAACAGGATTTGGAATTTCATGCAAATTATCTGCATTGCACATGTAAACCCTGTTTCCTGGAAAAATTAAGACAGCTATTTCAAAAACTCTTCTGCTGAATTTTTTACTCAGAGTGCTAAAGGCTAAGTAATAACGCAATCACACTTCTGTCACTAAACAGAGTAGCTTAATGATAAGCAGCACACGATCTAAGCTATAAAGCAGACTGGGTAAAAAAATCTGCAGACGGCATTTGAAATCCGGATTTTAAAATTTGTTTTTGTAATTTGTAGAAGACAGGGTTTGACATTTCATGGAAATAGTCCCGCCAGAAGAAAATTCGCATAAACTGTCAAACACTATGTTTTTTTGTTTTCCATTGGCTATCCTAAATGCACCCAGTGACGATTCTTATTCCGAAAACACGCCTATTCAAATATATTGAAAATTTTAGAACCAAAACAGGAAAATTTTCAGGTAAAAATTCAGAAATTTTTCATATTTCAGATCAAAACATCGATAGTGAGTACTCATTAGAACCACCTCGACGAGGCGGTTTTAACGAGTACCACAATCTATGTTTTTGAGCAGAAATAAGAAAAATAATGTATACCCTGTAAACACCAGTTTTACTAGATAAAAGGGAGATTTAAGGGGGTCAAAACTATATAGGCGTGTTTTCGTGATGCAACTGCGCGAGAACGTACACATCCGAGGATATGTTTCTGAAGCTGAGGCTCACTTTCTCGAAAACGGAATGAACAAATGACATCACGAAAGCATTCCTATATAATGTTGACCCCCTTATACCCTACTTTTATATTGTAAAAATGGGGTTTTCAGGGGTATACATTATTATTCTTATTTCTGCTCAAAAACATAGATTATGGGTACCCGTTAGAACCGCCTCGCCGAGGCGGTTCTTACGGGTACCCACAATCTATGTTTTGAGCAGAAATATGAAAAATAACCAAATTTTGTCTGATTTTTTTTTTTTTTTTTTTTTTTTTTTTTTTGTGGGGGGGGGGGGGGAGTAAAATTTTCAGTATATTTCAATAGGCGTGTCTTCAAAATGAAGAGGCTGCAACAGCCAAACCCGGGATTATTTTAACTCAACCATCACCCTTAGTGCTGATACAGACCAAGTTACATGTAACTGTTTGGTCCGCATGTGGATTCCCTAATTCATCAGTAGATAAATGCAGAGAAAATATATAAATTAACTTTTTAATCTTGGTCCTGCTGAACCAGGATAGGCCCTGCATTTGCTAACAGTGTAGATTCAGATCAGTTCGCTTCTAGCCGACCTGTATCTGGATTGCTTGTTTTTTGCGAGTTTGTATCAAAACTGGATCAAGTAATCTGATTGACTTAAATTATAAGTGGGTGTGGCTTCTTAATATATTCAGCATGGCAATGGTTAACAAGAAGACCATGATGGTCCTTTATGCTCACCTGTGCTGAAAAAATAGGCCAAGGTCACTCAATGTATATAACATTCATTAATCTGGAGGACATAAGTCCTAAAATATCCATGCCCCTTCCGCACCCCATCCCCCTGCCCCCTGCCCCCTCCCCCCTCCCCCTACACACACCCCATCTGCAAGTTTAAGGTTTAAGGAAGAACCAATTAAAACCGATTGAGCTATGCAGTAAACAACGTTAATGATATCAAAGGACATAACTCTATGTATCAGACTGTATAGGTTTTCAAACATTTTCAAAATCTTTTAAAGGGTTATAATGTTCTTAATATTTGGTGTACTGTAACCTCAAAAGAATACATGCTGTTCCACCTCATAGTCTTACTATCCAATATATTTCAGCTTTGATAGATGAAAACTGTAGAATGAGTTGGCCCAAAGTGAAGTCGTTTGTAAACTATCTTTAAAGAATAATAATTCGCTTAAAATTTGGTGTACTGTAATCTCGAAATAGTCCTATATAAACTGTAGGCGGAAATAGCTGGAAATACAAGTCATATCTGAATATTTTTAAAGCGTATAAATGCTACCAAAGTTGGTGTACTTCAACCTCCAAAAATTATGCGCTGTACCACTTTTAAGTCTTACTGCCCACTAAAATGAAAACTGTAGGAAGAGTTATCCGGAAACCAAGTAATGTCTGAAAAACCTTTTAAAAATAGTTATAATCATATCAAAAATTGGTATACTGTAACCTCGAAATAATAAGCCCTGTACCATCTCATTGTCTAACTGTCCACCAAGTATCAACCCAGTCCGATAAAAACTGTAGGAGTTCGCCGGAAATTATAGTCACATCTGAAAAATCTTTAAGGAGTAACGACAATAAACTTTGGTGTACTGTAACACTGTAACCTTGAAACAATATACGGTGTATATATAGACTACCTATCCATCAAGTTTCAACTTCATTCCGTGAAAACTGTAGGAGGGGTTATCTGGAAACGAAGTCATGTCTGAAAGACCTTAAATAAATAATGATAACTCTGTCTTTGGTGTACTTTGACCTCAAAACAATATGCACTGCATCACCTCATGGTATAACCATCCACCAAAATTTCAACCGATCTTATATGTAGGATTTTTGTGTGTATGTGTTCTTTGCTCTCAAGGTGGTTCTTTTCAGAATCTGCTTAAGGCTTAAATTTCGAAATTTTACAAGCGCCTATCCTCATACTCACCACGATGGAGTAATGTGTGGCGGCCGTAAAACGTTTGCCCTAACGTCACTTTAGGTAATTGTTTACTCTGCGACTGAACTAGCAAAATTAATTATTTACATCTTGTCTTACTGTTAATAAAGCATGAAGTTAAATACTATGAGACAGTATATGAACGGTCCGGTAAAATCTTTTTATTTTTCTTCAGATTTTACTTCACTTTTTATGTAATCATATGTATTGGTTCAACACTGCACTTATACGTTTTACTTTTCCTGCCTTAACCCATTGTAGACTGAATGAACTCACCCACACTATATTTTGGAAGGTTCTAATTACGATTTTAGGTATGACAGGCTATGTAATTTGATAATCCTAGAGAAAAATGGTTTAATTGTTTGCATCTGCAGCATCTGATCTGGGTCTGCACTGTTTGCCAATTACCCTTTTAGGGGTCTCCAGACTACAATGGTATAATGTCTCTACAAACTGTACATGTACTTTTAGGAGAACTAAATAAACCTAGTTTTCCTTCTGATCCTAATTTTAAGTTGCATCTCATATTGTGTATGTTATAACAATAATTCATGAAAAAATATTTAACCAAAAATATCTTTTGGTTTATAAAAATTCCGGTGTTGTTTTAAATAAACGTAAATCTAGATACTCCCGTGTGTCTGGTTTGTCTACAAAACATTTTTCCACGCTTTATACAACACTGCCGCATAAACTGATTAACGATTAGCTTTTTGATTTAACTGAAAGAACCTTTTTAAGAAAAAAATCATTGCGAAACATAATTTTGTCACTCCTGAGGATCATAAACATGGTACTTTGTGGTCTTGTCAGAACATTTGTGAGGCTCTTTCATTTCTTCTGGCTAATATCTTTATTCGGATTGGCATTAACACTGTTGGTATACCTAATGGTTCAAACTGCGCCCTCTTAGTGTAGATCTGTTTCTGGTTCGTTACTGAAGTGACTTTATACTGTCCCTTTCTCATGAAAGGCAAATATTATTAAAGCATTCAATTCAAAGTCTCGATATTTGGATGGCTTTTTGAATATTGATAATGAATATTTTGAACCAATGGTTATTACAATTTATCCAAAAGAACTACAGATGTATAAAACTGATATCTCTGATACCGAAACACCGTTTTGGGATTCTAATTTATCAATTTATAATGACATAATCTTTATTATTCTTTATGACACATGCAGCAACTTGGATTTCGTTATTGTAAATGATCCATTTTTGGATGGCGATGTCCCTCCTGCTACACCCTATGGAGTAAATATTTCTCAGTAAATTTGTTTTGCTAGAGCATCTAGTCAAGTCACTTATTATTGAAATGAAATTGATTATGGTTCTTATCTTTCCTCCTTTTGGTGCCTCGAAAGGGCTATATATATATATATTCAAATCCCATGCGATCGTTGAGCCTTTTTAAAGTTATTCGAAAACAGAATATCGCTCAACCTGGAGCTAGGAGGCGTGAGCAATATAATATTGTATGTAACACTACTGTTCGTGTGTAGACTCAATGAAGCCGAGTTTGTTTGTTTGTCTGTCTGTTGCTTCCTAAGTATCCCTTCCACCCGGCATATGACGTTGTATCACGTTAATGCGACGGTGTATAAATGTCATATGCCCGCTGGCTCATTTCAGAATCTATTAACCCTTTCATCCCTGAATTTCTGAAGTGGACTATACCATCTTTGGCCAGAACCGTTGTTCCAAATAGAGGTCTCAGTCAAATTTCAGAATAGGCTTGAAAACAATGTAGATTCTGTTAAGACGGCTTGTTTGCGTCCGCACCGATCTACAGGATTGAAAGGGTAAAACATAAATATCAATCTGTAAAAAGATCTCCCTAGTAACAGTGAATCATCGCAGTACAGAAGAAATGAACTATTCTCAAACCAAGTCAAAGACACGAAGAAGTCAGAACAACGAAAACTATGCGTAGGGTCACATAGGCCTCAATCAAAGATATCAGATACCAACCTTTGAAAACCGATTTTGAAAGAAACCGTCATTTAGTCTGAGGTCTTACTCACGACCATTCAGTTAACCATAACCACTCTCTAGGCTAATTCAGCAGAAGACAAATTAATGTCATTTTTCTTTTTTTTTTTTTTTTCCTGAAAACAGGATCTGACATTTCATGCAAAATTTCTCCATTATAATGTCAAAACCTGTTTTCTGGGGGAAAAAAAGAAAAGAAAAATATTCCAAAATGTCGTTTGCTAAATTTTTACCTAGAGTGCTGAGCATTAACCCATTTAAGCCCAGCGTCCCATAAAAGGGACATTGGCAAACAATGTAGACCCAGATCAGACGCCACTGCAGCGTCTGATCAGGGTATACACTATTTGCATTAAGTACAGAAGTTTCTTTAAAACTTGGTAATAATAAAAGCCTACCAGACACCCTTTCTATTGGCAATGGACCTGTCCAAAGACGAGGTAGAAGAATCCACTAGGTATAAATGGGTTAAAGAGGAAATCAAAGCTGCCGTCCGTGTGGGAGATTGTGAATACGTAAAAATAAAATTGGCCGCAACGTCGGAAAACGTACCTTCGGAAATGTGTGCACAGCGAAGATTCAGATCAGCCTGCGCATTCGCGATTGTGGCCTTACCTGGTTAACTTCTTTTGCATTTTTGAAACTCTTCCTCTCTTTCTGTATATCAGCTCGAATTACAGTGAACCCATGTTACAACGACAGCATTTCTTCCCAAAGATGTTGCCATTAAAATGAATTTGTTGTTGTGAAGAATCCTTAATGGATAGAATGATATGTAAGAAAGACCTTGTTTATTCTTATTTCCTCAGAGAATATATGTTTTGGAGATTTGTTAGAATCGCCTCTCTGATGCGATTCTAACAAAAATCCAAAGCACATGTTGCTTACTGTTTTAATACAATATCCATGCATGTCTCATTAGCTGTCCCCTCTTGAGCGAAGATTTCGTGACATTCAAATTGTTATTATAACGAATTTTATTATATCGAGTGTCGGTATAAAGAGGGTTGACTGTATAAATATCATCAATTACGGTACGGGCACAAAGTGTAGTGCTTAACGAACTGCAATAGTGTAGTGCTTCATGAACTACTAGAGGTATTTTTTAAGAACAAATCTGGCCTGCGTTCTGTTAACCGAGACTTCGCGGTCACTCGTAAACACAAGCAAATTTTCCGTTCACTTGTGACAGTTTTCAGCGGGGTGTGGAATATCTTCAAACATTTTCTTTTCTTTCTTTCTTTTTGGCACAACCAAGATGGCGGCCTATGTGAATACTGTTAGCTTATTCGTAACAAAATATATGGAAATGTTAACTGGGTTGATATTATACAACATTCGCTCTCTTACAAAATTAATAATTAATGGTATAATCTATTCAATCAAATATTAAGTTTCGTCAACGGGAATAAGAACTACTCTCTAATTTTGAGGTCACATAAGATGGAGTTTACAATAACCTTTCGAAAGAAAGAAACTTTTTGAAAACCTCACGTGAGGGATATGCTTTACTAAACGCAGTCCAGTTGTGGTCTTCTGTAACGATCTTGAACTTGTCGAATCTTCCCTTATTAATTTTCAGAACGCTTATAGTTTACACTCTAAATTGCTTATGTTACAAAAATACATGCACCTGACCCTAAATAAAGATATTACTTGGGCCGCGCCAAACGAAAACGTGTCTTCAGGCAAATGCGGACAGAGGAGGCCCAGATCAGTCTGCAATTCGCGCAGTCTGATCAGGGCCTTCGCTGTCCGCTACAGAATCATTGGATATTACAGAATGCATGAATGACGAGCAAATGTCCGGATGTGACTTTGTACATGCGCGGATGAATTTGAATCAGGTTCGAAGACACCTTTTTCCTTGGCGCGGCCTACATACCCTTCCAACTGTACATCTTCTCGAACAATTCGTAATTTGATCGTTCCTTCGGAACTATCAGAGCCTTTGAATGCAATAGACGAGAGCTCTGTTCCATCTCTATCTACAGTTTGTATTTCCAATCCCTTGCCACCGAGCTGTTCATTAGCCACCAAAGCCTTCAATTCCACAAGTGACGGGGCTTTACCAGCTTCTTCAATTTTCTGTGCTCGTGCAGTTAGTTCGTTTAAATCGTATTCGGACATAGGTTTTGTAGCTGTCTGATCAGTGTCTTGTTGCATTTTCTTAATATGATATTGTTCTTGTTGAGTTTGGAAAAAGTAATTTGTCTGATAACGTCCAAGGGTTCTGCTAACTGCGCTGCCGACTGTCTTGTTCAATTTTGACCTTGCGAAATCCGTTAAGAATGAATTTAAATTCGACGCACATGCATCTGTAAAAGCAGATGAAACCTTTTCTGTTAATGTTTTGAACAGCTTTCCTTTTATCTCTAGAACGGTCGCAAAATTAGATCTAGCATCCAATTTATAATCAGGTGCACCGCCGTCTTTTAGAAGGGGTTCAATGTCATCTTTGAATTCTGGTATTACATGTTCCCGCATCACTTTTTGCGTTGGGATATTTTGAATCATTGTAACAAATTTAGCTGTATGAGTGGCAACTTCTGTAGCTACTGTAACGGCCGTTAAAAGTTTTCCTGATGCATCCATTGAGTTAAGAATTTCTTCCATGTTGTCTTTGACTTCTTTTAGCCGAGTAAATATTTCATTAACAACTTTGTTATCTGTGGTCAATTCTGGGACTACACGTTCGCAGATGCCTTTAATATGCCTGTGAATTAATGTCTCAGTAGATGACGGTATCCTATAAGCATGTGGGTTTTCTGCGCTTAAAGTGGTTTCTGGGACACCATAACATACAATCAGCCGAATGAGACAATCGTTCATTTCACTAGATTGGCGAAAACCGTTTCCAACTTCAGCATTAAATCTTTCAGAGAGAAGTTTTTCAAATAAGGCTTCCGTACCTTTACTCAAGCCAACATCAAGGCCTTTCATTACACCTTGCGTCATGACCTCCTGAAGTGCGTACTTTCCAGCCTGCTTCATGGTAGATTTCGCGACTCCGCTTGACGTTAGAGTCACCACTGACTTTTTTAGGGATTCCTTACTTAGAGCACCTGCAGCAGATGTCACGGCCGTTTTTGCAGATGTCCATGTTGTCTTGACTGCTCTTAAACAATCGTCTGCTACAGAAGATAAGCTCTTGGCTCCTGTAAGTACTGCCTTTACTCCCTTGGCCACAGCACACGCAGCATCTTTGATTTTACTGAATCCGGCAGTTATTAAAGACATACCTATGCTGATTGCTTTTGAAATTGCCCATTCTGCCCAATCGAATGTTCCTTTTATCATTCCTTCAACACCTGCAATAATATCGGACACACCTTCTGATATCAGTCCAAGACCGAATTGACTAGCAGATCCAAAGCTACAGGCACAGACAAGAATGCCAGCAAACACTTGCAATGCTCCAATTATGGCACAAATAAGTGCACTTATACAGAATCTTGGCTTCTTTTTCACTTCATACACTACCTGTAGTCCTTCGTTGAAAAGCTCTTGCAACTCGTTGGACTCAAGATGACTTGGTTTCTCTATCAAAGCAAATATACCTTTTTCTTCAGTTATTGCATCTTCACCGTCCTTCTTTAGCTTCTGCAGCTTCTCGACAGCCTTGTTTGTGTAGTCCAGCCAGATTTTGAAGAAACTATTTCTGATTTCTAACTGTCTTTTAAAGTTGGTTTCACCTTTATTGTGTGGCTCAAATTGTCCACTTGCAGATGATATGTGACATGCCATCATGGTGTTTGCATTCTCTACGATATGTACATCTAAGCATTCTATTGTCTCCTTCAGCAAGTCTATTGCCTGATCCATGTAGCCGTCTTCTCCCATGTTGATAATAATGTAAGCTTTATTGTATATAGCAATGGCTCTATATGGATTGTCGGCTTGTATCGCTCGGTCCCAGGCAGCTAAAGTTCCACAGTCTCGAGTGTGATCAGCTTCATGCAGATACATACGGCCTAATGCTTGTTTAGTATGGTCATAGAAATTTGCTGAAGATCCTTGTGTAAGCTCAGTCTGCATTTGGTCTAGAACCGTGCCAAGATTTTCCATAAGTGTTTTAACGTCTTCGTTGTCTTCAATGCGATGTTCATTAAGTATGAGCCATTTTGCCCAAGTTTCCTTGAAAGCGTTTTGTGCCGGCTTGCAGTCCATTTTGTTTGTTTTGTTTAGCATGGCCAAGACGGTGGGCACATCTCGAACTACCATAGACCCAAAATCATTTTTCTCAAGACCCTGAAAAGATAGATTAGATAGAACTGATCTACAGTGAAACTTTGATGACTCGAACATCGATTGCTCGTTTACTTTCAAGTTGGCTGATTCACACTCAGTCTTAATTCCCTATGAACTTCTACACATAACTAAAAACAAAAAACAAAATTTTTGGGATGTTGGCTGGGAAATTGTCTTGTTTTATCATAAAGATGTATATAATAGGTACCGTATCGAGGCGATTCTAATTAGTACACCCAACATACTATTATTTCATAGAAGATAAAAAAGACGTGCCTTAATTGTCCCAGTTTACCTCCTGTTCTTGCGTTATGATTATCCTCAAGGGGCGAATTATTCGTATCTAGAACAAATTGTCATTGTCCCAAAGATGTTTGAGTTATTTAAGTTTGACTGTACTTGGTAGATTTTGCCCCGTTTTCGAAAAAATACAATTTTTTATACTTCTTGTTTACTTTACTGAATGCACGTCAGTCGCCTTTTGAAAAGGGATTCTATGTAGAAAAATGTGCTTCTTTCTTGGAGCAAATTCTTTCATTATAGAGTAGACCCTGTTTTTTTAGAAGAAAGGACAAAAACATTTTGAAAGAGTTGCTTCTCTTGAAAGCGTATCATTTTCCCTTAACAGCTTAATATTTTACAAATTATAATAGTCAACGGTTTACAACAACATACATTACGAAAACACGCCGATTCAAACATACTGAAATTTTTACCACCAAAAATGAAAATTCTCAGACACAAAATTCTGATATTTTTCACATTTCTGCTCAAGCATAGACACCATTGACAAGGCGGTTCTAACTTGTACCCACAGTCTATAGTTTTAGCAAAGTAAGGAAAATAACGTATACCCCTACATACCACAACTTTACTATGTAAAAGTGGGGTTTAAGAGGTCAAAATTATATAAGCATGTTTTCGTGATGAAAATATTTATTTGACCTGTAACGTGAGAAAATGTACCTGATCATGTGTACCCAGCAAAGACTCAGATCAGCCTGCTCATTCGCACAGTATGCGTGATTCTTAACCCAGTTTTTGATAATAGATAGATCCTGAGAGAAATTACCCTTAAGAGCAAGGGCCACACTTGAAAAACTAGAAAAACAGCTGAAATGCAAAGTTTTCTAAGCCTCTAGCTAATTGCGGTTAATTAAGCCTACCAGTGACCTTCATAAAAAAATTCAAAAAATCCGAAATGAGTTCAGTGACAACAAGGGACCAGAAAATATCACTACATTTTACTGCACGCTACCACAAGGCAGCAACACCAGTTGCAGTGAGGATAAATAGATTCACACTCACAAAACTGACAACAAATGAAGATAAACTTTGCTTCCCTCTTTAATTAGACGACGGTGAGACTCCTTCCTCAACCTGTTCTAGAAATTTGTCGCCTGACTATTACTGTCTGTGGTCGGGGCCAGCGTGGTTCCGACTGAGTTTTTTGCATTGCCTTCAGATCGCTTTTGGACCGTCTACTTTGTTTGTTGTCTATGTTTAGGTTTTACAGCCCGGCCAACCCATTAGGGTAATGTCGAGCACGATCAGTTTTCCTGGGCAGGCTTATTTTCTTTTGAATCAATGAGACCATTCTGGTTACATTGGACATCGAATATTGCTTAAACCGGTGCAGGGGTAGGGGTGGGGGTTGGGCGTATGCAGCCTCGCAAACTACTTTGTTTCATATGAAGTGACTTATTTACTTAGTAAAACCAAGTCTCCGAGTTTCGTTCTTTTATGTGTTCCTTGTTTCCAAAGGCAACCTTTCAGATATTTATATTATTCCTCTAGGCAGTTAACCAGTACTTGTGTATATTCTTTCACCAGAAACTACTTTGTTTCAGCATAGTTTTGTGATTATTTACAAAAGTTAACTGAGATGTTTCACTGATGAGTTAGAGGATCCCATGTGAACCGAACACATTCTTATGATTTGGAACTGCAACCGAATTCAGGCAAGGTTTTGATTGAGTTGAACTAATTAAGGCGTCCCCCACCCCACCTTGACATCCCGATTTAGCAGTGTTTTTTTTTTTTCTTCTCCTGACCGTTACAAGATTATTTTTTTGTTTGATTTTCGGATGTTGCAGTTGTGATGATACGCCATGCCATTATTTGTTCCTGATATACTCTTAATTCAGTGCCTCGTGAATGCTCTGTTTTTGTGGCTCTTTATTTTCTGGGTAACTGCAATAGTATTTTCGCTGGGTGCTCTGCTAATAGTCGAAACCTAACGTGTCTAGGAGCTTATAGCAAACCCTTGAAAAAACTGTATAGATGCATCAGGTGTTCTGAGATTTCGCTGGGTGTACGTTTATTTTCTCATCTATGGCTCATGTAATGGTACAAATAACTTGCAGGTGTTTTCATCAAATGGGCAAAATAGATTTAGCTATTTTCCATATGTTTTATAAGTTTTGCATTCATCCGAAATCATATCTTCTGCGAAGGCTTCTGCCAACCCAGCGTTATAATTGGTGAGGTGCGAGCGTATGTGCATATGTGTGCGAAATGATTAACAGACAGACAGTTTGTTATATATGTCTGGATTGACGTGTAGTTATTTACTCTTTCAACCCTGCAGACCAAAACAGAAACTTTTGCAAACAGTGTAGATCGAATGAGGTGAACAATCTCACCAGGACCTAGACTGTTTGCATTTCTTTTTTTTAAGACTAAACCCCCTATTTGTACCAATGAAAATTCCAAATTCGAGGACGGAAAAGTCCACTTCAGAAACCCAGGGGTGAAATGGTCAATTCACGTTTTTTCAAATATTTTAATTAAACAAAATAAATGGGCCGCCCATGGGAAACGTGTCTTTAGGCATATGCGAACAGGGAAGGCTCAGATAAGCCTGCGCATCCACGCAGTTTGATCAGAAACTTCACTTTCCACTGACAGAATCATCGGATACTTTAGAACGTTTCAATGTAGAGCAAATCCCCAGATGACACTTTGCGCATGTGCAGGACAATGTGAATCCGTACATTTGTGCATGCTGGAAGGCACTTTCACGCTTAACGCGGCCCAAATATGACACACGTTGCAAATGTGAAATAAAGTTTCACCTACCTCATAAAGGTTTGTAAAGGTAGAGAGTCTCTGGCAGAACATCGCGAAGAGTTTTTCTCTGATATCAATAGTCAGCAACTCGTCATTCTCCATGTTAGCGATCCTGTCCCTCTCATAGTCTTCTCTTAACCGTCTCATCATATCAGTACTTTGTCCCTGGTATGCAGGTGCCAAACCGTGGTAGTTTAGGATCATTTGGGCGATACCAGGTTGACCTTTGCGTGCTGTGCGGCCAAATATCTGTTTTTCTACTCTCCTGTTGTTGGGGAAGTGGGTTAATACGACAAATAATCCGCCACTTTCATTAACTTCTGTCGTAACTGAGACATCCGTCCCCCTTCCTCCTAGGTTTGTGGCTATCACTATCTGTCCTGGACCGAAGTCCATACCTTCAATTTTGTGTTTGTCACTTCGTATGTACATGGTTATATTGCTTTGACTATAAACAATCTTTCCCAGTGCCGACTGCAGCTTTGAGGCCGTTTTCATGTCTTCGCAAACAACGAGAGCGGCTTGCCCTTTGCACCACGTTTTAGCTGAAATTGCTTCTTTTGTCTTTTGACAAATTGTCTCTATCCAAGCTTTTTCACCGCCTTCTTTCTGGATCATTGGCATTTCGATAAGTTTCTTACGTTTATGTGTTGGAATTGGGTAACAAGTAGCCTTGAAGTGTTTTGTGAGAAATGCACAGTCAGCCTCGTACCCAAGTGTTCCTGAAACGCCATACACACCGTTGGTGTACCTTTTAAAGTAGTGAAAATTTGACAGGTAATTTGTTACTGTTGACAATGGCGTCAAAGCCAATTGATGTTTCATCTCCAGAAACTGTTGAAGACCGTCTCCCCATCTTTTATTTTTTTCTAACACTCCGCTAGCTTTGAAGTCGACGGGGATGATGCAGTCAAAATGATGTGGAGGAGAATCCGTAATGTTCTTTGCAGAAGACCGATCGATTATATATTCGCGACCTTTTGTCATAAGGATTGCTTTTAGTGCATTTTTGACAAAAATCTCCATGCGGTTCTGTATATATGGTTTCAGAAACTGGGGTACATATAGGACTCCATCACTGGTCTTGTCTTCCTTTTTAGGCAAACTGTATTCATGTGAATATTTTATCTTCTCCTCAACAGCCTTTTTAACAAAATCAGCCATTTCATCTTCTGTAAAAAGTTCACATGCTAAGCCTTTGTCCATAAGGAGCATTTTGATTTTCCCTTCTTTTGTGCCTTTTGGTCCAAACAATTCAGCGCGCCCAGAATTTATTTTGTAACATTCGAATGCAACCCCATCCAATGCCATCTCTAGAACTGTCAAAAGATCTCTTGCTTCTGGTACGCCAATTTCACTCATTATTTTATCAATGAGGTTCTGGGTATATTCCTTTGTTGTGTCTGGTGCATCGCCCTTTGCTATAATTTCTTCATATAACGTTAGATTTTTTAAATCTGTGGAGCTCATGTATCCAAGGTTGAGAGCAGGTTTTAGGACTTCCCAAGCATTAAAATGTTCATTTGTATCCGAACCAACCAAAGCAGACACAGCTGCCTTGTGAAAATGCATGACAGATGTAAACCAAAACCTGTCTCCAGATTCAGCTTCATCAACTGGCCTACAGCCGCAAACCATGTTCCAAATAGAAGCCAGTATTTGTTCTACATGCCTCATCCCGCTTGAAGCATGTGACAGGAAGGTGACTTGGACCCCATTATCTAGTGTCATATAATCAACCTCATCAACAATAACTGCATCATATCCACGTATTCCTCTTATTGTTTTCTTCTCAAATTCTTGTCTGAGGGTGTCTGCAGCAAAGTTTCCTACTGTTCCATAAACAATATTTGCTGTATAGGCAGAAGCTAGAAGTGCATCCCTTTGCTCTGGCGTCTTGCACTGTGATAATCCAATTGGAAAGGCAGCTCTGGCTGTAAGATTAAACTTGGCAAAATATCCACCCCATTCTTCTACATCACGAATCGCTAACATTGGAGAACTCGTCACCACATCAACCGTGTTTCCTCGTAGAGCCAAAATCACTGCAAGCATAGCAACTATACAAGATTTCCCTTCTCCAGTGCTAATTTCCAAAAGGCAGCCATTCAGATCAGACGTGCTGGAGACAAGAAGTGTTACTAGTGATACTAATTGTGTAACTCTTGGAAAGTAATGCATTTCCTGTTTTACCGCAATACATAAACCGACCAAGATGTGACCAAATTCAGACACATTGATATTGCTGAAGTCAATTGCTTTTAAAGCCTTGATGCCACTTTCAATTTCTTTGGAAATGTCTACGTCATCACAAGACGGTAATGCTGCAACAACATACTCTACAACCTGCTGCACCCTTCTTAAAATATTAACAGGAACCCCATTTTGCCTCATTTCCTCAATAACTGTCATCAGAGGTTTATCTTCTTCGTCGTCAATAAATTCTAGTAAGGCGTTTATTCTGTCACCGCTCTTCATTGCAATAGTTGCCTTACTGATACCGATTCTGTAAGTGCGAACTTTATGAAGAAACATTGTCAGTTCATCTTGAGTAATGTCAGATGTACGCAGCAGTAGAATTATTGCCTCTAGAGGTGTCCATATATCATTGAAGACAATCGATTCAATGTAATCTTTGTTAACCTGCGATAGGCCAGCAAACGCATCTAGAGAACTTCCTAGGAGATGGGTCGATAATAATCTGTTTTCATTCTTTAGTGTAGCCATCAGCCGAACCATAAGGGCGTGCTTTTCATGTACAGGCACTTCTTTATTAATTTCCTTGATTAGGTCAGCACTTTCCTCTTTTAATATTACACGGAGAAGGGCTTCAACGATTTCGAGTTTGTCCGTTAATGAACGTGAATTGAACTGAGTTGCTTCATCAAAACTGCTGTGGAACCAGATAGTCAGGTCAACTTCAGCGCAGTAGCGACCAATAAGCTGATCATATAATTTCCTGATTTTTTCGCCGACATCCGAAATAGACTCAGTAGTCTCTGCACTTTGTATAGTAACATTATAGGCCTTCAGCAGTTTATCAAAGCGCTCCGCCACTATGCTTTTCTGTTAAAGAAAAATAGACAGAATAAAAACGTAATTTAAAACAGGTACATGGATTTATTGCAGAATTTAGATTTAATTAAATATATTTATTGCATAACGATGATCTTGGGCAGTTATTATTGAACATAGTTCCATTTCGCGAAGAAAAAAGTACATTCTGTATAGGGCATATTAGTGGTAACAAAGTTAGGGTGACCCTTACAGCGCTAATCACAACTGCATAAGACAACATTTTTTTTTCCAGAAAACAAAAACAACAAAAAAAAAAATCTCGACATTCAATTCAGTTGAATTGTTAGACGATTAACATGAAATATCAAGACTTATCTTTTCTCTGAAAAAAAGCAAACAAAAATTTGAATGTAGTCTGCTATAAATTGTGCTTGGCGTTTTAAAGGTTAATAAGTAATTACTAAAACAGAATGAAAAATAACTTAAGCTTAACATTAATTCTAAGCAGCCTACAGCATGTATATCCAGCTGGATCTCAAATATGAACGCTTCTTTATAGTCTGCGCAAGTAGATTCTACAAATCCCGAACAGCGTATACCCTGATCAGACTGGGTCTTGGCTGTTCGCATTTGCCTTGTAGCTTTTTTTTCTTTATAACAGGATCTATGTCTTAACGCTTTACATGCTTGGAAAAGAAGCAGCGGACGACGATTTGATTTTTTTATTTTACCTTATAAAGCTGGTTTTGACATTTCATGCATATTAACGAACCTTATTTTCTGGATAAAATAAGAAAAATACCTACATCTGTCGTTTGCTGATTAGCCATGACAGCTACAGGTAAACCCTGAACCGCTATATATTTTTTTCAGCAGAAACCAATCTAAAAAAGGTTAGTTTTTTTTTCAGTTTTCAGAGAAATAATAATTGGCATTTCATGCGAATAGTCTGCCGAGCCGGCGATTCACATGAAATGCCAAGTCTTAGTTCCTCTGAAAAACAGAAAAAAATCAGTGTCACCTGCTGAAGTTTTGCTTTTCGTTTTAAGAGTTAATAAAAACCAGTTATATATATTTTTTTAAATATAAACCCTATTTTCTGAGAAAATAAGAAAAATGGCGTCTGCTAAATTTGCCCGGAAAGTACTAGAGGGTAATAGAGACCAGCTATATACCTCGTCATACTGAATTCCTTCTGCGTCATCCTCGACAGTTTGAGCAAGGACGTGGGTCCGCTGATGCTGTTGTTCGCGTCCGCTAAGACTTGTGTTTAGACGCCGTTTTTCTGCAGCTCTACCAAGCTTATTTTTCAGAGCATCAGCTTCTTTTGATATTTGTTCTTGGATCCTCTTTTCTCTCTCAATCCTCTCCCTTCTTCTCCTTTCTTCCTCCCTTCTTCTTCTTTCTGCCTCCTCTCGTCTCCGTCTCTCTGCTTCTCTCCTTACCTCTTCTTGCCTCTTTATTTCGCCTAGAAAGAAATACATCGGAGCCGAGTCATCAAAGAAGTGTCCGCGGGCCACATGCTTTCACTGTCCGCTTACAGAATCATTTAAGAGCGACGGCCCAGATCAGACTGTGCAAGCTCTGATCAGGGCTTTCACTGTCCATTTACAGAATGATTGGATAGCTATTGCTCTGATCAGACTGTACAAGCTCTAATCAGGACCTTCAATTTCCGCATACAGAATCTCTGGACAGCGATGGCTCTGATCAGACTGCTGCGCAAGCTTTAATTAGGGCCTTCACAGCCCACTTACAGGATCGTTGGACAGCGAGATGGTCCTGATCAGATTGTGCAAGCTCTGATCAGGGTTTTCACTGTCCGCTTACAATATCACTGGACTGCGACGGTTCTGATCAGACTGTGCAAGCTCTAATAAGGGCCTTCACAGTCCACAATGGACCGTTGGACAGCGATGGCTCTGATCAGACTGTGCAAGCTCTAATGGCTGCTAACAGAATAATTGGACTGTGCAAGCTCTCATCAATGCCTTCACTGTTCGCTTACAAAATCAATGGACAGCGACGGTCCCGATCAGACTGCGCAAGCTCTTATCAGGGCCTCCACTTTCTGCTTACAGAATCATTTGACAGCGAATGTCCTAATCAGACTGTGCAAGCTCTGATCAAGGCCTTCACTAGCCGCTTTCAGATTGATTGGACAGCGATAGTCCTGATCAGACTCTGCAAGCTCTAATCAGGACCTTCACTGTCCACTTACAGAATCATCGGACAGCGATGACCCTGATCAGACTCTGCAAGCTCTGATCGATGTTCTCTTACAGAATCACTGGACAGCGATGGCCCCGATCAGACTGTACAAGCTCCGATCAAGGCCTTCAATGTCCGCTTACTGAATAATTGTATACTGTACATCAAAAGTACAGGTCCTAATAAGGTCACGGGCTCCAAAAAATTACTGAGCATATAATGTCGTGTTAGATACAGCTGACATTCGTTATCTCAGACACTGATAACTGAAACTCTGCTCATGTCAAACTGAACAAAAGGCAATAATGCTATAGTTTGCTGAATGTACGTTATTATCTTTAATTTCAAATTACTGTTTTCTCGAAATAAGAAGCTCATCTCTCTGAGTTTGAGAAAACGAGTCCAATGTGGTGCCAAATATTATCTTTTTCTAAAGTGTTCGTTGCCTGATTTGATGCAAAACTGGTCAAAATGTATAAGTCAGGCAATTTGGCAGCAGAATTTAACTATAAAAAATGTATATTTTGGAAGCTTGCTTTGAACATAAACGAAAAAAAGCATCCGGAATACAATAGCTACCATTCATTTTTTTCCGTAAGGACGAGGTTTCACACGAGTAAAAGTAGTTTCAGCCCCCCCCCCCCCAACACGCCCCCGACGCCCCCCCCCCCACCCCCCCCCCCCCCCCATCCCAACATACACTCCTACCCGTTTCCGTTTGTGATTTCATATTTGGCGTTTTGTGGTGTCCTTATTTGTTCCTTTGTTCCCCATCCTTTGGTGCCTCGGGAGGGCTATGTTTCATGATTGTGGCATCCTGCTGGGTATCATCCATGATATACACAGTAAAACCTCGATAGCTCGAACACCGATGGCTCGTTTACCATGGCTAATTCGAACTCGTATTTGAGTCCCTACGAAATTCTTCCGACAGTTCAAGAAAACAAATATTTAGGGAAATTTTCTCATTTGATCTTGAAATTGTAATTTGTGTGTACTCATCGAGGCGATTCTAATGAGTACACACAAAATACAATTATTGTGTAAAAATCGTAAAAATATCCCTAAATTATCGCTACTTGTTTCCTGACATGGTGCCATGATTAACCCCCGAAGGTTCGAACTACCCATATCTCGAACAAATTTCCATGGTCTCAAAGATGTTCGAGCCATTCAAGTTCGACTGTATGAACATTTTAGAGGGACTGTTGTCAGGCATGTAGAAAATATTGACAACATTACGAAAACACGCCTATTCAAATATACTGAAAATTTTACCACCAAAAAATGGAAATTTTCAGATAAAAATTCTATTTTTTTTTTTCATATTTCTGCTCAAAACATAGATTGTAGGCTAGAACTGTCCCGACGAGGCGGTCCTAACGAGTAGCCACAATCTATGTTTTCGAGCAGAAATAAGAAAAAATAATGTATACCCCTGTAAACCCCAGTTTTACTATATATAAGTGGGGTTAAAGGGGATCAAAATTATATAGGCATGTTTTCACGATGATGAAACTCATTTATTCTAATTCCAGCTGGACAAGGAATGTGAGTCTATTTCTTGCTTCATCTAGGTCATAATTAGGTAAATAAAGCTCACTTTGGACAAAAAAGAAAAAGAAACACTTTTGCAATTTACGCGAAGCAAATAGTTCCAAGATTACTGCGGATTGCTTTTTATCAAAACATAACGTTTTTGAGTGTTTCGCGGGCGTTTATACATTGATAAATCCACAAAGTTAATTATTTTTTCTTATAAATCAAACTTTGTCATCAAACTATTACAGATGTTGTCCAAAATGTCAATCTTTTGAGAGGGTGGAGGGAAAATAGATCCGACGGATTCCTGCTCTGGTCTTCGTTGAAGTGTAAAAATGTTTCCTTCAACAATTAAATTGCGTGCAATGTATATGAAGATGAATTGCTGGAATTATGAATTAAGGGTAGATTTCGTCGGTGTCAAATTCTGGAAAGGCGAACTATGTTGTCAAAAGACAGCTCTTGTTTTACATTGATCACAAAGGGGCCGCACCAAGCAAAAAGGTGTCATTGAGCATGCGCAAAGTGTGCGGATTTACATCTGCACACGCGCAATATCTCATCGGGCACTTGCCCTCCATTAAAACATTCTATAGTATCCAATGATTCTTTTAGTGTGCAATAAAAGCTCTGATCAAACTGCGCGGATGTGCAGGCTGACTTGGGTCTTCGCTACCGCATATGCTCGAAGAAACGTTTTCGCATGGCGTGGCCCAAATAAGGCTGTCATATTGCCGACGACGTGAATCATATTGCCCGCGACGTGAGAAAATGTACCTTCCAACATGTGCGCAACATTACGAAAACACGCCTATCCAAATATATAGAAAATTTCACCTCCAAAAACTGAAAATTTTCAGATAAGAAAAGCTCTAATTTTTTTCATATTTCTGCTCAAAACATAGATTGTTTGTACTCATTAGAACCGCCTCGGCGAGGCGGTTCTAACGAGTACCTACAATCTACGTTTTTGAGCAGAAATAAGAAAAAATATTGTATACCCCAGTAAACCCCAGTTTTACTATATAAAAGTGGGGTTTAAGGGGGTCGATATTATATAGGCATGTTTTCGTGATGAAACAACACAGATAAGCTATACATTCACACAGCCTGATCAGATATTTTACTGGGCGCTCTTTGAATATATAGCAAAGAAGCCAAGGTTTCTTCAGACGGATTGCGAAGCTTTTAATCACACTCGCACATGTCATAGTTTACATTTCCTGATCTTTCTATAACAAACTCACCAAGATTCGGACACCAGGGCTCGTCCCCTCCTAGACTACAACACAGTCGTATCATGTTTCCGATTGGTCGAATGTAAAAATCTGGGCTATGGATTCCATTATAATATCTTTGCTATTAAAAGAGAAAAAAAATACGTGAGAAAATACCCCTGTATCACATACCGGTAACGAATTCCCTGATGAGACTGCGGATTTCGCACAGTCTGATTAGTGCCTTCGCTGCTCGCTTACAGAATCATTGGCTACTTTGAATATATGAATTATATCCATGATCAAAGAAGGCTGTGATCAAACTACTAGGATGAGCAGGCTAACCTGGGTCTTCGGTGTTGAAACATACCAATTCACCATTTTCCTACACTGTGGGTCAAAATAATACTGTTAGTTATAAATCCTCAACCTTTACTACTCTCGTCGCAGCTTCAGCAGAGGACAAATTGGCGGTGTTATTTTTTCATTTTCCCTCAGGAAACACGCTTAAAATAGTTCATGAAAATTGTTTCCTTGGGAACAAGAGGACCACGAGATCTTGTATAGCTGACTAGAGTTCAAGTCAATGGACAATGAAATACAGGTCTCTGTTGTAGTGAAAGTTTTGTGCGTGTGTAATCATATGCATATGCGCACAAGGTATAAATAGTACTGTGTAAACACTTATGTAGTATTTAGTTACCTTATGACATATATCAACTTTCAAGGCAATCAGCCCATCAGTTATGGAGAACATGATTTTTAAGTTTCTTACCATATACAGACATGGCAGCCACCTTTGTCATGTGACCATTCTCTCATCCAATGTAGTCAATATGCAATATGACTTTAAGTACCTTAGAAGTTTCAAAGAAAAAGTAATTAAAACATATGCATTCCTAGTGACCTTCGGCCAAGATCACTGAACGACCTTAACCGTTGGCATTCATAGAGGTTCATGCAGAACCTACTTTCATATGACAGTTAACAATAGTTTTAGAAAAAATCCGTTGTTTTACCCTTTTCCGATTCAAAAGTCTATGGGACCAAATTTGGCATTGCCTTAGAGAGATCAAGGTAAACCTAGTAATCATTTGGTAGTACTTAGCCATCTTATGCCATACCGAATTTAAAGGCAATCGGCCCAGCAGTTCTTTAGACGACGATTTTAAGGGTTTACCATATATGGGCATGGCAGCCATCTTGATAATGTGATCCGGATCATTTGAACAAACTGTCCTTTCCATTTTGCAAGGAGACTGCATTTGTACTTAAATTGAAATTGGCTCAGCGGTTTCAGAGAAGGAAACCTTTAAAATGTCGACGGAGGTTCAGTCCTAGTGAACTTAGGCAAAGGTCACTGAATGACATTGACTTTTAGCATTCATAGGGCTCGTGTATTACATACTTCCATATCAAAGATTTAAGTTGTTTTGGAAAATTCATTTTAACCATATCCAGTTCAAAGGTCAAAGAGAACAAATTTAACCTTGCTGTAAAATGGGTCAAGATCATCTTAGGGTTATCATTTGAACAAACCTGATAGTACATAGTCAACGGATACATACCAAGTTTCGAAGCAATCGGCCTAGCAGTTCTGGAGAAGAAGATTTATAAGGTTTGTACCATAATGAGAACTTTGTCTATCTTGGTCAAGTGATATGGACGGTTTAAAAAAACTGCAAATTACCAGGAGGTTTGTATATGAACTTTGGCTCAGCCGTTTCAGAGTATTTATAATACTGGACGGATGGACTGACTATACTTTAAGCTACGAGGGCGTGTCAATAAATAATCAGCCTATCCCATTTCCGATGAACCGAGATGGTCACGATTTTCATGCTTTGTTTCAATATATGTTTTATATATGGGTACAAAATTGCACGCGTATCGAGTCATTCTTTAAAAAGATATTGAATGTCAAACAAGGCTAGTGATGAAAAGGCATGCTTTTCATCTAAAGTTGAGTACCGTGCTGTAATTCGGTACTTGTATTTAGAAGGTAAAACAGGCAACGAAATACACGGCGAGTTAGCCGATGTTTATGGGTTTTCTGCACCATCTTATGCTCAGGTTAAATTCTGGGTAGGGGAATTCAAGCGCGGTAGAACGTCTTTAGAAGATGAAGCCAGGTCTGGACACCCACTGGATGTCTCCGACGAAGACATGTGTAAGAAAGTTCGGGATCTGGTATACTTTGATAAGCGAATTCAGGTGAAAGAAATAGCGCAGACATTAGGCATTTCACATGGTAGCGTTTCTACAATCTTTCATGATCGTTTAGGTATGCGCAAGCTAACAGCCCGTTGGGTCCCCAAATCCCTTAGCGATGAGCAAATGGCAACCAGAACATCAGTATGCAGCGCCTTGTTGAAGCGTTTTAGGTCAAAAGGTGATTTTCTTTTGCGTCCGGTGACTGTAGATGAGACTTTGGTTCATTATTATGAGCCAGAAAATAAAGCTCAGAGTCGTCAGTGGGTAGTGCCTGGGTCCCCGAGGCCAAAGAATTTCAAGATGCAACCATCTGCTGGCAAGGTGATGGCCACAGTATTTTGGGACGCAAAAGGCATGATTATGTTGGACTTTTTACCCAGGAGAAGTACAATAACTGGAGTGTACTATGCAAACTTGTTAGACCAGCTGAGAACCGTCATCCGTGAAAAACGCCGAGATAAACTCTCTAAAGGTGTTTTCCTGCAACAGGACAACACAACACGAGAGTCCACACTTGCAAAGGTGCAATGGATGCTGTAGAGCGAAACGGGTATGAATTAATACCACATTCTGCCTATTCGCCTGACCTAGCTCCTAGCGACTTCTTCCTATTCCCAAACTTGAAGAAGGACATCCGTGGACTTCATTTCCGGTCTGATGAAGAAGTTGTGACGGCAGTTGAGAAGTGGGTCAATGGAAAGGACCCTGACTTTTCAGTTCTGGGCTGATGGCACTTGAACACCGTTGGTCTAAGTGCATCACACTACAGGGCAATTACATCGAAAAAGATGGATCTCATTCGGAGATAAGTTAGGCTGGTTACTTATTGACTCACCATCGTACCCCGGAGCATTCGGCTTTGGTGAGCCAAATTTCAGATCTTTACCAGAATAAAAAGGTATGGTATTTTCGGCAGCTGACCTTTTCAAAGAATATTTTTTGTTACAAATTACATCAACATTCATGCCTCAATTATTGAAAAAGCTACCATTTCCATAGTTACAAATGCATATATAAACCGCGATAGAAATACATTTTCAGCTTTCGGAAATCTATTAGGGTTACTGATGAAACCTAATTCGCAGAAATAGCTAGGCTGGCCCACCATACTTGACACTTCAACTCTTTTTATTTTTGTAAATGTGTTCAATGCTCTCAAAGGCAATTTTCAGTCTAGAATCTATTGTTACATGTTAGGCAAATTTTGAAATAAAATATGTTTTAATCAACGAAACCCAAATTCATTACAAAACTCACGATTCTGTCGCGGCTACATTGATAAAGCATTGTTCTTAACCCGTAAAGCTCCAAGAAAACCAACATCTGAAAATGTCGTCTGTTTATGTCGTCTGCTGAATATTCTTGCAAACTTTTCAAACCTATTTTTGCATACAGGCAAACAGTGTGGACCCAGATGAGACTGCTCCTAAAGCAGTCTAATCTGGGTCCACACTGTTTGCAGAAGTGACTTTTAAAGTAACTAGCAGAAGACAAAGCAGACGGCAATAGTTGTGATTGGCACTTTAAGGATTAAGGCGAATGGATACAGTTTTACATATACGTAGTGATCATTACTTAGGTTACGCAAGTGCGTAACATACATAAGAAGAATAATATTATTTGCATAAAGAGAATAAATACAGTCAACTCCCGTTATCTCGAATTCCAAGGGACTCTCTGAAATACTTCGAGATATCCGTACCTCGACATATCAGATTGCAGAATTGAGGAAAAAATAATGCGAACAACCACATTTGACAAATATATGTGTAATTGGACTCTTGAAGTTAGAGATATATATTGAAAATATTGTGGAAAAGAGGAGAAATTGCTCCTTAGGATTAGGAGCAATTTCTCCTCTTTTCCACAATATTTTTTTCCTGATGTAGATTATCATGCTTAGGTAGGGACCAGATTTTCACTTCGAGATGAGCGCTTATTCGAGATAAGCGAGTTCGAGACAAGGAGAGTCAACTGTATTTGTTTTTTTGTTTTTTTAGGAGAGACTGCTCTTTAATGAAAGGATTTATCGCTCCCAAAATATAGACTACTCTAAAAGAAAAGAATTTGCTCTCTCTGGGAGCAAATTCTTTCCTTTAAGCGTATCCCTATTTTGGAAGCAATACTTACACGGACTTATAATCGTCAGGGACATAAGGTCGTCAGATTTGTTTCAGCCTCGTTCTTTTGCATCTACGTCATCATAACTTCTGGAGGTGGGCTAATTTTTAAACTGGTTTCATGCCATAACCCTTATATAAAAGTTACCACAGTAATTTACTACAAAATCAGGTGACCCTGTTTTTTTGTTTGTTTTTTTTCAAAACTCCCAGTCTGGAGAAAGCTAAAGCTGATATTGATATGGAGTCAACCGATGAAATGAAATTGACGGACATAGTCCATAGCCCAATATGTGAAATCAAATTTTCACACCATAGTTCTGTTTCACATAAACCATTGCTTTTAGACATGTTTCAAAGATGTCAAATTAACAATAATCATGTCTCTTTGATCATTAGACCTAAACATAAATGAAAGGAATGTCCATAAAGTGAGAAGACGAGATTAGATCATGACTACCGACCTTATGTCATGCTTAAAGAAAGGTGCCAAAAGTTTATGTTCACTTCTTCATTTTAAATGCAGCGATAGTACTGTGACTACATGTATATTTGTGAAATATCACTTTCCTCTCTCTCTCTCTCTCTCTCTCTCTCTCTCTCTCTCTCTCTCTCTCTCTCTCTCTCTCTCACATACACACTCACACACACACATGGCCGGCCTCGGTGGCTCAGTTGGATGCGCCGTCCCACTGGAGACCAGGAGGTCGCGGGTTCAACCCCCGCCGTGGTCGGCAACATTATTTCGTGGAGATTGATCATGAAATATTTTCTGCGGTCATTCCCCCCTTTCCGCTGATTCAAGAAGAGCAGTTGTCAGTTTCTGGCGAAAGAATGTGCACAATACTGGTTAACCGCTTAGAGGACTAAGCCTGCCCAGTAAACGTGTGGTTAGGTGAACCGACCGCGCTCGACATGACCCCATTGGGTTGACTGGGTCATAAAACCTTAACACACACACACACACACACACACACACACACACACACACACAGTGGAAAGCCCAAATAATGTTATGAGAGAGTGGATTGGTCCGTCCGTCAGTCTGACCGGTTGTCACTTGTTAAAATAATGCTCCTTTCTATGTTTATTCTAAGGGGTGTGTGGCGCGGCTGTAGTCAGGTTAAGACAGGTTACAGACCGCTGAAATCAGGCTAGGTGTTTTAAATACCTGAACTGGATTTTTTTCCTGAATAATAAGTGAATAGTCTGACATCTACCCATGGGATTCTTATCCATGGGATTGTTGACTTAAAACTTCAACTCAGGCGTTAAATATTCAAAATTATCTAATTCCTGTCGGTTATCCCGCCTGTCCCTCCCTTTGGATAAATCATTGATAGGTGCATAACGGCTGTCTATTCGTCCCTGTCTCTCTATCTGTCTGTTTGTCTGTCTACCAGGCCCTGTCTGTCTACCAGACTGTGTATGCATGTCTGTGTGTATATCTGCCTGGTTGCTAGACTGTGCATGTCTGTCTGTCTGTCTGCCAGGCTGTGTATGCATGTCTCTGTTTGAGTTTCTCTACCAGGTTCTGTCTGTCTGCCTATCTGCATGTCTACCAGGCTGTGTATGCCTGTCTGTCAGCGTGTGTGCCTCTGGTTGTCTACAAGGCTATGCATGCCAGTTTCTATGTGAATATCTGCCTATCTGCCAGGCTGTGCATGTCTACCAGGCTGTGTATGCCTGTCTGTCAGTGTGTGTGCCTCTGGTTGTCTACAAGGCTATGCATGCCAGTCTCTATGTGTGTATCTGCCTATCTGCATGTCTGTCTGTCTATCTGTCTGCCAGGCTGTGCATGTCTGTCTGTCTATCTGTCTGCCAGGCTGTGCTTGTCTGTCTGTCTGTCTTTGCCAGACTGTACATATCTATCTGCCAGACTGTTCATGTCTTTTTCTCTGACCACCTTCTTTCAGTGAGCCCAGCATGGGTTAATGGATGAATTAGCCTGAACTAAACATGCAAAGAGCTTATGAAGCTATGAGGCATTATGTGAAAAGCTGTTTGGACATTTTGTCCCTCGAATGACTCTCTAACAGAATATCGAAAAAATTCTAACTTGCTTCAAAACTATTAGTTCAAATTGCACTTAACTCTTTCACTGCCACAGGCGATAAAAATTGGCTTTTGCAAACAGCATATCTCCAGATGAGACGGCTCAGTGAGCCGTATCATCTGGATCTATGCTGTTTGACATTTAGTCTTTCTACTTTACATGTAAACGTATTTCCAAACGATAGTTTGTTAAAATAAAAAAGCAGACGACAAATGTCGTCTGAAATGTGCCACCGAAAGAGTTAAAGACGGAGAAAGAGGATAGCTTGGCTCATTATACTGACGTAAGAACCTTATGGCGACTTGGTGACGACTTTAGGACTCACGTGTTTGATAGTCGTCAGTCACAGCCCTCGTCTATAAAACTGATTCAAAGATATTGAAAATTTCACCATCAAAACCTGAAACTTTTCAGATAGAAATTCTGATATTTTTCATATTTCTGCTCAAAACATAGAATGTGGGTACTCGTTAGAACCGTGAAATTTTCTATATATTTGAATAGGCGTGTTTTCGTAATGATGGCGGCGGCTGATCTGGGTCTACATTGTTTGCCAATATCCCTTCTATAGGACGCTAGGCATAAATGGGTTAAAGCGCCAACCAGAACTACAGCAGATTAGACGACGTTATACAATTATTGACTATTGAGGTAATGGATATGATTTAATAATATCCACCATAAAATACCAATATTCGCGGAGGCGATTGCTGAGATCAATATTGATATTCAATGGTGGATATCAATGTCATATCCAATACTTCAATAGTCAATAATTGTTTTATTATATAATTTGTCTTTGTTGATAACTGTGGCAAAAATAGTCAACACAAGACCCCATTAATATAAAAAGCGCGCGAAGACATCGGCTTTACTGCTGACGTCACTATACCTTGATATTCACTGGAAGGCGCGCACAAGCCGGTGAACATCAGACATATTCATTTGGCTGAAAACAGATCTCAGCCAATAATAGACAGTCTGTTTTTGGTTATATGATAATTTGTTTTATTTTTCATAGAAAATAAGTTTTTATTAATGACAGTTTCATTAACTAACTTCAAAACAAGCGAATCATTCACAAACTTAACACAAACAAGAAATATCTTTAAAAAAGATAAACGGCGTAAGAGGTACTGGAATATGAATATTGAAACAACTTTGTGGTTCAATATGAAAAGAAGAAGGCCTTTAAAATATAAACTTTATTACAAATTCAAACAGAATCAAGAAAGTTTTAATACTGTATAACATTGTATATATTACAAGAGTTGGCAGGAAAGAGAGTGTACTCAGATGTGTAAACATCTGTGCTAAATAATGAAAAGCAATTTAGCATATAAATATGCATGTGACTGTGGTTTTGAGAGTGAGGATGCTGGACACTACTTTTTCTTCTGTAATAGATTCACCCAGCAACGGACTAGTCTATTCCAGGCCATCCGTAAATTTCAGCCTATCGGTATACGTCTTCTCCTAGACGGTTCTCCTGAGCTCTCTGATGATGACAACGTTGAACTTTTTTCATACGTCCAACATTTTATAAAAGAAACAAATCGATTTTGAAACGGAAAACCAAATTTAAATACTGTAAACATGTAAGTAGCCTGTTATATCTATTAAAGATTTATCGAAGCTTGGTTTGGTGACTCCCGCTCACTACTCATCCTTCTTAGTTTCATTTTCATCCTTGAAACTAGATTCCTATAGAACTAATTTCTTATCATTGTACTCATTTCTTTCTTCTTTTTTTTTTCTTTTTCTCTAGTTATTGTCTTCTTTCTATAGCTCTACTTGCAACCGCTCAATGTTTTGTTGATTATAAATTAATTTTGTATGCATGTAAACACGCGAACTCGGACTCTCCAGACGCTGTATATTGTTTGATCTTATATATTTTTATCTTCTTTCTTCTTTCTGTACTAGCATCTGGACAGTCGGAATTCTAGTGTCTACATAATAAGATTTACTAAATGCCATAAACTTTGTATGTTATATTTTGTTTTAGGGAGGACCTTATCTAATGTTGTGAGAACTTGTGGTCCAACCCACTTGCTATATGAGTATTTGGCAATAAAATATGATTAAACTAAACTAAACTAGTTAAGAATGAACAATATTATTTATGTTGCCAATATTTCTACCAAGCTTAAGGCATAGTTCCTGTTTATTTATTATATAAAATTAAACCATGCAATTTTACATCCCTTTTGCACATAATACAAGGCACATGATAATTCTGTATATTATGGACACAGTGGAGAGAAGTAAACTTGATCGTCCCTTGTTCGCTCAGCGTTTAGGCCGCTTATATCAAACAATTTAGTTACACTGTACAGAATTGAAAGCTCGTCTATAATCATTTATTTCATTGCAACTATTTTATTGGTATTATTTAAATTATGGGTATTTTTGTCCATTGTTTAACATCTGCATTGCCATACTGTACAACTTTAAATAGATAAATGTCATAATTAAGTGATTGTTCAGTCACAATTATATTCGTCAAACATCGGTAAATTCGATACTTATCCCTACTTATTTACAGAAGTTTACACATTTTTAACCAATCGCAAATTACTATTTATTCATTCGAGACTAATACCAATAAGTATGTCAAAAGCCAGCTTATACAGCTACGCCGAAAAAGCCCGTCGAGCTTTATGCAGTTTGGTTTAAACTGTATTTATTTGACTTTATAGTAGACATATACAATACATGCATTAGACATATATGTCACAGGATTTGCTGGTTAGCACAAGTGCTTATTTGAGTCATCTCCTGGGAATAAACAGCATATGTTACATCATTTATGAATGGAAGGCAGTGTAACACATTTAATGAATATGAAAAAGAACAAAAATGCAGTTTATGAGTGATTCGCCGTATTTTACATATCGATAAAATGTAAATAAATAAATAAGTAAATAAATAAATAAATAGATAGATAAAATAAATTCCTATAATAAATGTCAGTACCTGCTAGAAGTTAATGCCACGACGCTTCAGCGACGTTGAAATGTCGTTTTCCAAGATTTTGTGTGTTCTGAAAAAATATACTTACCAACATAGGATTATGTCTGCAAGCATGGGCACTGTCCTGTCCGTATCGAACGTAAACCGTCGACAGGATTTCACGTTGTCCGTGCCTAATGTGGCCGTATGGCGGTATGTGGCCATGTTGCTGTAAAATAGTAATTTGAGCACTAACATTAGAAAAGTATCTCTTTGCATAGCGCCAATGTAGGGGCAATAAAATCATCAGTGAGCAATGCAAACTTTGGTCTCATTTAGCAATGACTTGAATAACATTATTTGTTTGTGCTGAGGTTTTACGCCCCAGTCAACCCATTGGGGTCATGACGAGCGCGGTCAGTTTACTGTTTACAGTTTAGTCCTCTAAGCGGTTGACCAGTATTGCGCACATTCTTTCGCCAGAAACTGACAACTGCCCTTCTTGAATCAGCGGAAGGGAGCGAATGACCGTAGAAAATATTTCATGATCAATCTCCACGAAAGAATGTTGCCGACCTCGGCGGGGGTTGAACCCGCGACCTCCTGGTCTCCAGTCGGACGGCGCATCCAACTGCGCCACCGAGGCCGGCTTTAATAATATAAGCCGCAATGATGACTAACGTATGTTTTTAATATGTGCGCCCAACGAAGACTCAAATCAGCCTGCGCATTCGCAAAGTCTGATTAAAACATTCACTTTGCGCATTTAGGATAGCTAAGGATGTAAAATTTCTTCATGCGGACAACGAAAACTTTAATCAGATTGCGCAGATGCGCAGGCTGATTTGAGTATTCGTTGAGCACACATATAAAAGGTGCGTTTTCTATCGTTGCGGCTTATGTTATTAAATGCATAAGAAGTCTAAACAATTATATCGTTTTTTTTTATTTATTTAAAGTCATGTCTCAAATGAGACCAAAGTTTCACTACTAACTAATGGTTTTATTGCCCCTTACTTGGCGCAATACAAGAGAGATCAGAGGCTCTGCACAATGAGGTGATTATGAGATCCCAGCAGGAAGTTTTAAAGTGGCCTTTTGAGGTGGGGGAGGGGGTGGAGGAAGGGGGGTAATAAATTTTGTAGGAGTATTGCTGTGCCTCGGCTCACATGATATTACCTAGAGAACAGGGCCCAGTTGTTCAAAGCTAACGACATCGTAAGTTAACGATTCGTTAAAATTTACATCGAATGATACGCAAATATGCTGAATTTTTTTGCTGAAAAATGTGAAAAAATGTGAGTAGTTTTTGCAGTGCAAAATTACTCACATTTTTTCAGCAAAAATTATCAGAATATTGTACATTGAATCTGCTAAAACAGTTAACGAAATGACCCTTAACGAGCTCGTTAAGCTAACGACACTTTGAACAACTGGGTCTAGATGAATAAATACCAGTTTTGAATACTCATATTAGGCCTCTAACCCTCTGTCATTTTTGACAGTATACTAGGTTTTGTAGTCTGGCCCCAGACCCTTTCATTATTTTTCTTTTCTTTCTTTTTCTTCTTTTTTTGAGGGGACACAACACTTGTATAGCTTGTAGAATTTTTGTTTACTTCAGTCCCTTGGCTAGATTTGTTCAGCCATAGGTAACTTGAAGTTTGATTAAAGAGGATCATGATAAAAAAATAATGTAGAGAAAGAGAGAAATATATATAAAACAAAAACGACTGGAGCCAGTCTATAGGTTTTGTTGTGTCCAGTATCCTATCAGTGAAAAGACTAATAGTTAAGGCTCGTCTTATTCTTTTGGTCTTTAAGGGGAATGGATACGTCTTTTTACGTCTTTCAACGATAATAACTTAGTCATGGAAATATTTACTTCCGATCTCATTTGGGACTATTATTTTTAGAAGAAAGAATTTGCATTTTTTGCATTTTTAAATGGTTTAATGACCTAAGAAGGGAGCCAAATTCCTTCTTTTAAGAGTAGTCTCCGTTTCTTTTTTTTTTTTTTTTTTTTCTTGAAAAAAAGTTTCAAATACTACGAAGGCTGAGTCTTGTCTTCAAGAGTTGTTTTCCATCACAAAATAGCGGCATTTTTTCCGGTGTATTCTCTCACAAGATTGGTAGAGAATGCAGCTGAAATGAAAGATCTGCCTATATCATTCATTTTCATGCAAATTGATCGAAACCGGATAATAAATAGCAAAGTTAAGGGCGTTTTAAGATTTTAAATCTTTTGAAAAGTGCGCCGCCATTTTGAATATTTAATGCGTTCTAAACATTTCTAAATAGTTAATAAAATCTTCTTCCTGACAGAACATGGAGTGGTTTTAAAGCAAATCAATATACGCTCGTATCTCTAGAGAAGAAGCTATTTACACAAATATAGAGTTAACACATTGTTGTAACTTTTATTTATTTAGGTTAAGCATATTTAATCAAAGCTTTACCTCATTAAATATTCAAAATGGCGACGCCCACAAAACAATTTTGACATATTTAAACCTCAATAACTTTCTATGATCAAAGTTACATCAAAGTGCATGGTGTGTCATGTTCTTTCATATCAGTTGCATTCTTCATCAAAATTGTTTTTTCCTTTAAAAGTTAATATCCCACTCTACAGCTATTTTTTTTCCAATCCTCCCCGACTTTTTTTTTATTAAAGTTGGGGCGTAAGGTGAGAAAATGTACCTTTGGCTATGTGTGCTCAACCATGATAGAGATCAACCTGCGCATTAGAGTAGTCTGTCTGAGTCTTCCATCACGAAAACATGCCTATATAATTTTGACCCCCCCCCCTTAAACCCCACTTCTATATAGTAAAACTGGGATTTACAGGTGTATACATTATTTTTCTTATTTCTTCTCACAAACATAGCTCTAGGGTACTCGTTTGAATCATCTCTAACGAGTACCCACAATCTATGTTTTGAGCAGAAATATGAAAAATACCAGAATTTTTTTTTTCGGATTTTTTTTCTTTTTCATTTTTCGGTGATAAAATTTTCAGTATTTTTATTGTGTGCTTTGCGTAGAACAAGTTTTTTTTTCCCCGAAATACTTGGTTATAAAATGTTGTGCAGGCCTATAAACAGCATGGTACCGGTCCATGACCTTTCATTAAGTGCTTCGATCCGGAAAAAATGGCAAATGTTACGATTGACCAGGGGCGTAGACAATAAAGTTCACATTTTTTCAGTTACAATAACTGTCTTAAAATTTCGTACACCAAAGTGTCTGACAAAATGGCATATGCAAATTGTGCAAACTCAGATCAGACTGCTCCTAAAGGAACAATCTGATCAGGATTTACACTGATTGCCATTCCACTAAGTATTTTTTTAAATTACTACTTCATTAAAAGCAAAGTTTAGGGTAAAAATATATTATATAAAGCGTTCGAACTTTTTGAACATTTACCGTATATACAATAAAGATCGATTACAATCTATTTATACGAACATTGAACAGTGCTGTAATATTAGATAGTGATAGCTGACAAAATACTTACAATAATTCCTTCCCACTCGGGATGGTACCTAAAGCAATAACTGTAATAGTCCGGTGTCTCATTCTTTATTGACATGTGGTAGTTCCCCATGCTGTCTCGACGGACTGACACCCACGCCACAGGGTGACAGAATCATATAGTTGATCACTGCGCCGCAATGGTCAGTTCGACACGATTCAACTGCATGACCTATAAAAAATGCATTCATCCAATGATCATTCTTTATCATCTATTTATCTTCACTACAGTGGTGTTAGTGCCATGTGGCGACCGTAAAAACGTCTCCTCATACGTCACAATAGTGTAGTTAATATTTGCTGGTCCGTTGTGATCAATGAGCCTATTCTAAGATTCTTGAATATTTACGTGAGGGTCACTAATGAGGCTTAATTGGCCGAAACTAAATAGTCTGATAGAAATTTCAGCTGTTTTCATTTTTGTTTTTGAGTGTTTTCATTTATCTCAAGGGTCATTCCTTTTAGTAGTTATCCATTTATGCCAGGCATGTCGCCTGATTGCTGACATTGGGTCATTTCAATTTACACAAGATTCTAAACGGAATGCCTCTTAAACCAATGGACATATACATAAAAACAAAAATTACTGAAGATACCTTGGCATGATTACCTACTGTCCTTTCGTTATCACTCAGAAAGACAATTTTTGCTTTAAATTTTTATTTTAAATGAAAATACTTTGTTCTGATTGACCATATCTTATCAGAAACCTTTTGTCTTTTCTGTTTCTGTGTTTTGTTCTCAAATATGTACCCTAAAATTAAATTTGCGGCCAAAAATGGGTCTGATCAATGTAATTTCTATAGAAAAGCGATATTTTTTTTTAATTTTTGTTCTAAGAAATATTTCTTACTTTTCTTTGCTGAATTAAAATTATTGATATTTCACAACAATATTGTGAAAATTTCAGAAAAATGAACAAGCGGAACTTGTTGAAAATCTGCCTTCAAATTACTTACCTTACAGATTTGGGCATAATTTGCATTCCTTTTTACTATAGGAAAACGTGAAAATATTTTTTATTTTACTTTTTTTTAAACCAATGACTAGAATAAAACTTTTTTTTGTACATAAGTAGTTAAGACAAAGGGTTTTGTATTAAATCATGACAAAGGTTTGCAAATTTACTTTTTCTGTGTAAAGCGCCAAGCAAAAAACGACTTTCTGAAAGATATCGAAAGCACAATAGTGTCGCCCATTTAGGCCTCATCAGTTACCGTCATTTAAATTCTCAAAATTCCTGGACATTACGAAAACATGCCTATTCAAATACACAGAAAATTTTATCTCCAAAATCTTAAAATTTTCAGGTAAAAAGATCTGATATTTTTCAAATTTTGGTCAAAACAAAGATTGTGGGTACTCATTAGAACCGCCTCGGCGAGGCAGTTCTAACGGGTACCCACAATCTATGCTTTTGAGCAGAAATAAGAAAAATAATGCATACCCCTGTAAACCCCAGTTTTACTATATAAAAGTGGGGTTTAAGGGGGTCAAAATTATATAGGCATGTTTTCGTAATGATACACACAATGATAAACTATACAATAATAAAGTACGGGGATACGTCTTACGGCCACCTCATGGCACTAGAACAGTTTATTGAATATATAGAGGATATTCAAATGTTTGGAGTGAATATTCGCACTCATGAAATATACATTTTTTCACTTCACTCGATGAAATAAAAGGCATATTCACGACAAACATTTGAATTTTCTTTTTATTACATACATCACTTTCGATAGAAGAGATGCAAATCTTGCATTTGCAAGGGGAAGTCTGACACGCAGTTTTGTCCCTTGGCGGTGACATATAAGAACCGCATAACATTAGTTAGAATGTAAGGAACATGTTGGTATCAAAATTATTTTGATTTGCCGAAACTTTTTGTTTTTTGTTTTTGTTTTTTGTTAAGCACTGAGCGTCGACGCCATGACGTTCATGTTTTGTTTGGTGACGTTAGTTATGACGTCAGAAACGCGCATTGGCGTGTAAATAATAAAATAAGAAGAAAATTTACTCTTTTTCAGTGAATACCATAAAAATTTTCATCTCGTGTAATGAAAACATTCAAATTTTCACTCGTGCATAATGACCATTAATGTAAATAAGAAAAAAAGTAGTTCCAGATCTTATATTTTTCACTGCTTAGAGAAGTGAAAATATAAGTTTTATATTTTCACTAGTGAACATATAACTTTTCCGAAATATGCACTTTATTTCATTAATAATTCTCTATGTTTCATTACTTTGTATATAATGAAAATAGATTTTAAAAGACTGAGCCTTGATAGCACTGAACACACATAAGAACTAAATGAAACTGATGGCTGAATTGTCAGATTTTTTGGGCCCGACTAGTTAGTTTGTAAGATAACTACCCAGCAGGCAAGGAACGTTGAAACAACGTCGATTCAGCGTTGATTCAACGTCAATTCTAACACTCCTCGTCTATATAGCCAATGGTTACTCTCAGTGATTTATTCTGCAATAAATCACTGGGCGGAAGCGCGCGACGCTATCTGGCGCCATTCGACGTCATGCTGACTCTTTGCTGACGTCAGTCATCGTTTCCACGGCGTTAGACGGTGTAACGTCGTTTTTCTCGCGTCAGCAACGTAAGAAATGCATGTAAACAACAGCGTTACAGTCAAAACTGTTGGCGGGATTTCTTTATTTGATGGCGGACAGTTCGAAGAATCTGAAGGATACAATTACTTTTACGTCGTTTTCTATGTGTTAGAATCGAAATAGATCAGCTCTTGTGTGTGATTTGTTGAGTGATAAATCACTGTTTGTCGGTCAGTTGTAGTAGATAAATCACTCGCGCTCTGCGCTCGTTATTTGATCTACTTTACAACTGACCTCCAAACAGTGATTTATTACTCAACAAATCACTGCTTGAGCTGATCTATTTCTTAATTAAGAAATAAATTATTCCGAACCGTGCTCAAATGCCCAAGATAAAGCACAGTTGAGTTTGGGTTGTACCCATTTGAGCACGAGCGAGCGCAGCGAGCGAGTGTTCAAATGGGTACAACCCAAACTCAACTGTGCTTTATCTGCGGCATTTGAGCACGGTTCAGAATAATTTATTTCTTTTCTAACACCCCTCACTGAGCGAATATTTTGTATAAATGAGATTTTTATTATTTTTTATGATTATTTGTATTATCTGACTTCCCCATTCGGTAGTTGACGTCAACCGTTAAGCATTACGTCACACGGTTACGTAGTTACAAGGTTCGATGACGAACATTCAAAATGGCGGATACTTATGCGAATCAGCTGACGATGTAAAATATTAAAACGATGTAAAACATAAAAACTTGTATCCTGTGCTCATGAAAGAACTGCAAATCGAATGAAATTGGAGTGCCACGATTGACCTATGGAGGACAGATATAAAACAACAAAATAAGAATGATAACCGACACTTTTGTTTTCGATAATGTCAACAAATACACGACGACAACAAGGAGTAAAACGAATGTGTTTGAATGGTATAACCTGTAGAGGAACACTTCAGATAAAAAAAAAAGTCAAAGAACTGCAATGTTCGTAGATCATTTTCTCTCTTACTAATATAATTTATTATGTATATAAATGTTTCGACCAATATTGTAAGCTAGCGTCCATAGTTACCAGGGACGCAACTTTCGCAACAGTAATATGATTGGTTTCCCGTTGATAGCGCGCGACGAAATTCCTGTGCTCAAATGCCTTAGATAAAGCACGGCTAGAAATGTAAAGACAAATAAGGAACAACACGAGCAGGGGTGTTAGAAGCAGCGCTGATTCAACGTACGTCTTGACGTTGAATCAACGTTGAATTGACGTTGTTTCAACGTTTTGTACCTGCTGGGTGCAGTTTTGGCTTTGTCCCAAGCTTTGAGTTATAGTTTTCTGATCTAATAAAAAGGTAAAATACTCCTCCTTGATTATTTTTCTATACATATCACCTCCCTTACCTGTCAGAGCCCCATCACTGATTAGCCAAATCAGAGAAAGACCAGCCAAAAGACAGGATTTTTTTTTTTTGCAAAATATGAATCGTTTTTATACTGATTAAAAATTAGTTAGATGGGAGTCAGTTTCCTACAGCTTATGCAGATCACCTCGTCCTGTAGCGGAGAATTCACATTCTATGTTCCTCAACAATCTTAACCCTGGTCCTGCTGAACCAGGAATTTACTCTGTCTTTGCAAACAGTGTAGATCCAGATCAGTTGGTCTGCCCTGTTTGCCATTAAGTATGTAAACTTATATCAATATTCTGGATTAAGCAATCTGATTGGCTGTCAGCTGTAAGTGGCCGTGGCATCTTACAAGCAGGCACATGACGCTAATACAATGTCGCATCATGACGTTGCTTCGACGTCGAGTCGACGTTGTATAAACGTCATGTGCCCGCTGGGTTAATTTATTGAGCACGACAAGGGTTAATCTAATTCATGTTCAGGTGCACTGTTAGATGATCAATAATACTGAGCGTATACTGTTGTATTAGGCAGTGCACAATGATCGGGAAAAATGGTTTTGCCTACTGACGAGCGCCAACTGGAGCAGGGATCCAGGTGCTAAGCGTTGGAAGCCCGGGAACTAAGCGTTGGAAGCCCGGGAACTGTTACCTTTAGAATGCTGGGTAAAACATTCAGCGGAAGATACTGAACTATATTTCTTATCCCCCGTCCCCCACCACCTCCAACAGAAAATAGGATTTGACCTTTTATTGCAAAACCTCTCTTTTTGGAGACAATTAGCATGAAAGGCTGCAGACTATTTCCTGAAAAACAAGAGAGCCATATGGCCCTGGATCTCTCGTCTGACCTTAAGCTTGGACCCATATACACTGGACTAGTAACTATGGTACAACAAGTGGCATATAAGAAACAAAAGCGACAAACAAATATAATAATAATAATAATAATAATAATAATAATAATAATAACGATGCCAGAACGTCTACATATAATGCTAGGAAAAAAAACAAACAAAAAAAAAAAAAAAAAAAGAATGGCGTTGAAGTTGAATTTGAAATGTTCAAAACCATGGATTTTAACTCTTACAGCGCTTATAAAAATCACAGCAGGTTACACTTTGTATTATTATTATTATTATTATTATTATTATTATTATTATTATTATTCAGAGAAAATAAGGCTTGATATTTCATGTGAATCGTCTGTTTGGTATATATTTTCGTGGAGAAATAAAACAAATATCAATATATTATGCTTGAAAAAAAGCGTCCCCAGCGGACACATGACCTTTATACAACGTCGCATTACGTCGATGCAAAGTAGTGACGTTGCATCAACTTAAATGCTACGTTGTTTTAATGTCATCACCGCTGGGTCTTGTCTCAAGCGATAGCTGAGGGGGTAGACAGGGGGGTAGGCATTCCCCACTTCCCTCCCCCCTTACCCCCACTTCCCTCCCCCTTCACCCCACTTCCCTCCCCCCTTACCCCCAATTCCCTCCCCCAAGCAAACTATTCCCTCCCCTAAATCAGAATTTCTAATATCCCCAATGCTATAATTAAATTCAAACATGACTATACAATATAGATTCATGCAGATTTTGACCCCAAACTAAACCCCTAATTTTCCCTCAAAATCAGTATTTCTTTAGCATTTGCACCCCCTTTACAGAATAGCTAAAGATTTGCACCCTCCATTTCAAAAGTCTGCGTAAGGGCCTGCATATGAGCCATATGGAAATCAAGTATCACAATGTGGTTGGCCTTGATCCGGTCCTAAACTGGTCAAGTAAAGAATATGGTGGGCCTAGGTCCGGGACTTAACCGATCCACATTATTAATGACTGAAATCAAAACTCAAGAATACCATGTAAATCTGCATCTTTTATTAATATTTTTTGATAAGTATGGTCCCACACTTAGGGGTCCGTGAGAACAATCATCTTTTTCGTGGTTTTCTCAAAGCTTGAGAGTTAAATGTCGAACGTGTGTGGTGGTTGACAAAATACGGACCACTTACGGACACGGACTCATGGACTTACGGACCTATTGACAATACACAGACTGCTTAACAAAATACGGACAAATTATCCACGGATCTCTTGACAAACCACGGACCTACAATTCACGGATTTGACAAACCACGGACCTATTATTCACGGACCTGACAAAGCACGGACCGTTATTTAAATTACGAACGCCACTTATGATATATGAAAACCTAGGAGTAATATCAAAATCGGAATAACGTGACCTTCTGGATAATGTGACGTTATATTGTCATAGATACCTACATGTACGTTGAAGTAATCCAGTTGTACAGATTGTACGCACACTTAGATACCACCCCCACCCCCAGGAGTAATTCATTACTGACCGTTCCGAGGCGGTACTTTCATTGTAGTACTTTTTGCTAAATGTTATGTAGTGTTTCACTTTCTATAATGTTTTACTTTTAACAATTATGTATGTTTAAGATAACTCAGTTTATAAGTTTGGGTATAACGGAGTTGCTACCATTTTGGGAAAAAAACTTGCCAGCTCTGCTTGCCATCTGTTCATTTTGTGGCTGCTTAATTGTATTTTTCTGTCTTTACCTTTGGTGTTGGGGTTAGATGTGGATCTGACTGTATCAGTTCCTGAGTTCACTTATTCACTTTGCTTTAAGTGACCGGAATTCCACTGTTGTATCTGCCGCATGCCAGAATCTGGCTTTACGTTTGCATGTTCAAAATGCCAAAAACGGTTTCATCAAAGGTGACAAAATATCACACATTCAGTACGACAAGTCAAATTATCCAAAACAAAGTCAAGTGTTTAGATTACAGGTCATAAGAGACAATCAATTAAAATTATGATAAATTTTATTATTTAGTTATTTTGTTGTTTTCAATTAACTGACCATTATATTGCTGTTACGGACTATTTACGGACCAATTTTCGGACCATAACTGACCATTCACGGATTAAGGGCTTTTCACAGACGATCTGATTGCTTTTACGGACGATGTACGATGCACCAATTACGGACTAATTACGGACTAATTACGGACTATCCACGGACCACTCAAGGACCAAATAGCGGTTAAGTTTACTATATTTTGCAGTTAATACACACTATTCACGGACGAAGGACAGGATTTTTGTATTCGTCCGTAAGTCCGTGAATGGTCCGTGTTTCGTCACCGT